>WBMW01000011.1:0-56390 GCA_013396635.1 Penelope pileata
ATCAAGGTTGGAAACAACCTCTAGGATCACCGTGGGTTGACCAACCACCAACCCAGCCCCGCCATGCCCACCAAACCACGTCCCTGAGATGGGTGGGGGTGAGGACAGGAAGGTGCAGGGCCATCCCAGGCAGCTGTCCCCCAGCCACCCCTTCTCATCAGGCCAGGTGAGGGCCAGGGCCACGTCCCAGCGCTGCTTTCAGGTGAGAGAGAAGAGGCAGAGGGGCAGCAGGGCTCTGAGCAGTGCTGTGCCCAGCACTAACCCCAGGCCCAGGGGGCCCCACTGAACAGGTGCTGAGGGACCGGGTGGAGATGGACAGCTGGGTTCTAACCACGGGTACACAGGCCTGGCTGCAAAATAACATCATGGCATGAACACCATGGGCTTGGAACACTCCTTTCAGCACATGCATCTACACGTACTGACCACATACTGCATATATATACGCATGCTTTTAACTTAGTTGCAAGAGCAAAGTCAAATATTTAATTTGTCTCCTGATTACACTTTTTAATGGTTAAATCCTCAACACTGTGAAGAGGAGTGAGCAGACCCTTTACTCGGATGCACACCGATGCTGACAGGGACCCTCCTGGCTCGGTCCCCCTGGCTCCTGTCCCAGCCCACGGATGGACCAGGCTCTGCCAAGGTATTTATGTGCCGACTGGGACTCTGAAAAATTGCAAAAGAATGACAGAAAACTACTCAAAGGGCTTTTCTTAGTGATTTTTGCACTGTAGCACTCTCTCCTCTTCTCGGGGAACCAAATCACAGTAGATGGTATTTTTGGCCCTTTCTGTGTTAGGTGGTTTCAAAAATTGCTGCCAGAAACTGCTAACGTGCTCCACCAGGAACCATAGTGCTGCTTCCCCGGCACAAATCTCTTCACACGTTACTGCAGGCCATCTACTCCAGGGGCTCTTACCGATGCAGCTGCACCGATATGTACAGCACGTTCCTGGATGACACTCCAGGGGGGTAAGTAGGACAAGTGCTGTGCCAGAAGGTAACGAGGGGTTAGGAGCCCCAGCCGACAGCACACGCACCCAGAAGGGTTGGACGTGCAGATTTGGAACCACACATTTAGATTCTATTCTTCTTTCAAGGGACATTTTCCTGAGAACAGAAAGCAGGAATGTCACATCTGCCACAAAGGCACGGTCCATCAGCAGCTCCTACAGCATCGATACTGTATTTACTTAATGATTCATCTTCTTCCTCTGCGTGTTTAACTCCCCTAACCACATCCAGTTACCAATTACTAGCTAGAGACAGCCTTACAAAACCATGTCCAGGGGACGGCAAACAGGCCAACACGGTCTGAGGCTTTGGTGTCACCACTCAGCAGCCAACACTCCCCGCGGAATAAATCAATCAGCACTTCCCTAGAACAAAAGCAGAGAGAAACCTGACTGCTGGGAGTCAAATCGCCATCTCCTCTGACAGCAAAAAGCCCTCAGAGGGCTTTAGAAGACTCTTGATCAGGCCTTTGACACAGGAGAAACAATAGATCCTCGCAAAGTTGCTGCACAGTGAAACCATAAAGCAGCCTTTCAGGAGCCATTCCATGCTTTTAGATAAAAGTGATTTGACACTCTGACGTTCCAGCCCAAACCATAAAAGTCAAATTTATTTTCCCTCTGCTCTGGCTGCCACCACCAGTCCCCTGGGCTCTCAGAACCAAACCCTTCTCACCAGGCTGTGTCAGTGCAGCTCAGGACAGACCCCGGCCCTGCAGCTGGGCTCTGTGCACTGTCAGACACACAGCCCCACTCCATCGGCTCTCGGCATTTTACAGGGATAGGAGACATCGGTGTCTCCCATTTCTCAGTAATGTAGCAAGTGTACACTCCTCTGGTCTTTTCCACATGAGCTAGGTCTTCATAATTATAATTATTAGGTAATTATTCACGGTTTTGTAAGTTCTTCATGGCAGGAGACAAATGCCCGACCCAAGCCATGGGCCCGGCTGCCACCATCACATCTCCCCCGTCCTTTTCAGCCTCCCCCGGGGTTCAGTGTCCCACATTCAGAGCAGTTCAGTTAATTCGTGTTCTTGCTTATCTCCCAGCAACTACAGCAAGCTTCTTACTTTTTCGTATCAATTCCAGACACCATGCTCAGCACACCTACGGGGCTCGGCTGGTCCTTTGGTACGCACACAAACACTTCAAGCGGCCAAAGAGAATTGCTTTTTGCCATCTTTGTTTTGAGTCAGTTGGGCCTATTTCAGAATTATGTAAGCCCTAAAAAATGCTGTGGGACTGTCTAAGTCTGTTAGTTTTAAGCAAACAAACAAAACCTGCTTTGATTTAGTCAAATTTCCAGGCCACAGTTGTCAGAAGGCCACTAAAAGCTTTTTGGTATTAAGAAACAAAGCCTAAATAAGAAACAGAAGCTACGCAAGGAGCAGGGCCCTGTGGGAACCTTCCTGCCTTTGGTCTGACAATCTACAAAGTGTGTTCTGGCTTCCCCAGCATCCGGTGCGCTCCAGCGAGGTTCTAAATAAAGCTGAGCAAAAGCTCCACTCGAAGCTTCACTGCTCCTTACACAGCACGCTCCTTCGCTGGCACGTTAAAGTGGGCGACCACGGGAACATTTTTCCTAACTGCTGCTCTATCTATTCTGCATTCTCAGCAGTCAACAGTCTCTAAAATAAGCACCTGGAGTAAGGCCTGCAAACACTTGCACACGGCTGCACCCATTCAGAACAGCCGCTTTTACCTGCCCGTCACCCAGAGGATGCTCCGGGCTACGGCAACAGAGCAAGGCTGGAGCTCAGCTCCAGGGCCAGCAGGAACAAAGCAGAACCTATCGGCTCCTCATCACGGGATCTGTCATTCAAACCAGGCTGCCTCCCAGAACAAAAACAGGGCGACTGATGCCACATCTTCCTGATAGACTCACTCAAATACCTGCCAGGGCTGAAACACCACGAAGGGAAAGGGGTTTTTAATCCTTATCTCCCAGCAAGCAGTGTCTGGCCTGGTGACAACGCTCCATCTCCTTTTGGGTC
The DNA here is from genome assembly GCA_013396635.1 of Penelope pileata. Taxonomy (NCBI): domain Eukaryota; kingdom Metazoa; phylum Chordata; class Aves; order Galliformes; family Cracidae; genus Penelope; species Penelope pileata. The sequence goes on from WBMW01000011.1 coordinate 3,017, forward strand.
TGAGTAAAGGCAACTGGTGAGACAGGCAGCACATCCTGCTTGGATGTGGGTTCTGGGCAGCCTGTAGCAGAACCCGACACGTTAACTGCAAAAGGTATTCTTAAAAAAATCTACACACATTAAAATCTCATCAAACGGAATTGCCACACAACGCTAGCGCTTCAGAGATAAGGGATCTTACGGAAGCCTAACAGTTGTGGAGAATGAAATAAGAAGCATGAAAACTATAACTGAATAGCAGTCCCTCTAATACACACACAGAACAGAGTACTAAAAATATCCAGGGAAATTACATATGGGTCAACTTAAAAAAAGGAAAAGAAAAACCCTAAATCTCACTTTAAACACATACTGAAGCATGTGCATCAGCAATCCCTGCTTGGGAAGGCTGAGCGCTGCCACTGCCACCAACACAGCTCTGAGGCTCTGACCTCAGACGCGTTCTCCTGCTCTGCATAAATTCCTGTCGCCACGCCGCCCTTCCCCGTTACCACCCGCTCCCCACAGAGCTCAACAGCTCACACAGAGCGCTCCGGGGAATGCAAAAGACCCACGAAAAGCTGCAGTGTCTTCTGCCTCTCGCCTTCAGCTCCTTACGAGTTTCCCAAGCTGTTGGGAGAGTTCTGGTTACACCAGGGCAGCGGAGAAGACGTGAGCTGAAATAACGAGAACCCAGGAGGAGGAGTGCCCCAACCGAACCAGCCTGAGTGCTGCTACAGGCTGCAACGGCACCCGGGGGCTGTGCCAGAACCCTGCGTGGCTGCAGCACTGCCCACACCACAGCTCCCGGCCAGGGTTTGTGCCCATCGGCTCGTTAGCTGCAAACACCCGCTGCTCACCTCCTTCCGACTGGCCCAGAATTAACGAGCGTTTCGGGGAAGCACAAACCAGACCTGCAACGCTATTTACAGAGGGGCTCTTTACAGGTGCAGACACCCCACTCCAATTTTAGCATCACTCCTACCTCTGAAACGCCCACGGAGCGTTCTGCATGGCCCATGCACCCAGCTTCGGGCTGCAGAGGGGCAGGGCACCGCAGGGAGCCCCTCCAGCCCCTCCGGGCTGCCGGGAGGCCGCTGCCTGCAGCCCCACTCCCAGCACGAAGGGGAAGAGCATCAAAGGCAATCCTACCCGCTTTCACTATAAAATGAAAAATGTACATATTTTATGTCATAATAGTGTGTCGAATCTTATTATTGTTGAGACTTTTTAAAAACATATACAGTGTATTTACCTACAAAATCTTTCCCCTGCCTGTGCTGGATACTTGCTTTCACCGTGGTGTTCGTCACTGCTTAATTACCCCCAGGAAGCCTCATTAGTATGTGTGGTAAGGAGCTCTCTGGCAGGAGCACATTTCAATGCAGGCGCTGAGAGGCAGCACGCCGTAATTCTGGAAGGTTACGCCGTGCCTCACAATAGCAAACTGACTGAAGCAGCCCAGAAACAGCACGAGGCAGGCAAGACAACCAAATGCATTTTAATATTTTAATTATACACTTAATTAGGAAGCATCCAGGCATCTTGGCTGAGCGGCTGCAGCACCGAGGGACGGAGCTGCCCTCACAACGGGCGTCACTGAAACGTGAGCCCCGGAGCTGCAACCTGCAGGACGTGCGTGCAGGGACAGCGGGGCCGTCCTGCGGCCGCCCTTCCCTGAGCGCTCTGCATCTGAGGGTGGGCGAGGCTCCAGCCTGTCACTGCTGAGGCTGCAGCACGGCAGCGTTCCATAACAACGTGTAATTTAAAAATCAAGGACATGAGCTGTGCGTGCTCTTGCGCTTATCCAGGAGTGCAGCAATTTCTTTGCTGCTCAGTATTGCTGCAGCCCCTGCACTCGAGGCTGAGCTGTCACAGCTGCACCCAGCCCTTCCCCCAGCACATGGCGAGGCCTGCAGGAGGGGCCTGGGGGCGAGGGGCAGCAGGGGGGCCCTGGGCTGGGGAAGGCTGAGTGCCAGCGGCTGTGGTGAAGGCCGCGGGCTGCAGGGAGGCACCTCGGGCACCGCTACCCCCGCCGGCTCCACGAGGCCTGGAGGTGGAGATGGGGCCTGGAGGCAGAGGTGAGGCCTGGCTCGGGGTAAGGCGAGGCCCCGCAGGCCCGGCACGGCACAGCACAGCCGGGCGGGCAGGGCGGCCGGGAGCAGGGGCGGCCGCGTTTGCTGCGGAGCCGCCCCCGGGGCGGGCCCGGAGCGCTCTGCGCGGCGGCGGCTGCCCGCGTAAGGCCCGGCGGGGCGCGGGGAGGCCGCGGGGAAGGAGGGCACGGGAGGAGGCGGCAGCAGGCCGGGCCCGGGCCGCCCTGCGTTCCCTGCCCGGCGTGGGCCCCGGGCACGGCGGGGCTCAGGGCCGTGCAGCCCCAGCCAGGCCGCGGGGCCCGCACCGCGCCTGTGCCCGCGGCCTGGAGGAGCCCCGCCGCGGGGCGGCTCTGGGCAGCGTTAGCGGCAGCGCTGGGCTCAGGGCCCAGCCTGTGGCCCCCGCCGTGCTGAGGGCAGCACGCAGCGTTAGGAGCGCAGGCATTTGTGGCTTCATGCTTGTCAAGCTGTTGCATAATTTATTTTTGCATATTAATTTTTGCCTTTTTTTGGTCTGGGGAATCTGCATTTTACTTCTGGAGGTGAACTCTTTTCTCCTCGATTCCTAGGGCCATGTGGAACAACATCACCTTGTGCTCCGTTTGCAGACTCCCCCCCAGCTCAGCATCGTTACTGCTCCCGCGATTCCTCGCCCTGAATCACACATCTGAACAGAAGCACAGGGGCTGCAGGGGCGACGGGCAGCCTGCCCCGCTGCAGCATTGGGAAGGGCTGGCATGGGCACGCAGCATCACCCACCGCCGCCTAGTAAGTAGCAAAGCAAAGCACAGGCGGTACCCAAACACGTACCCCGTCCTCGATGGACGCGTCCTGTCCGTGTATCGACATGTGTTCGAAGAAAATGTAAGGAACAGTGAGGCTGTTATTCAAAGGTAATAACTGGTTTTGTGGTGTTTTTAAGATCTTGACGCGTGTGAGATGATGTGAGAGTTACTTACAGGCACTTTTGAGGAGCTTTTAACCTTGATTGCTAATTAGAAACCTCGAGATAAAACAACAAAAAACCTGCTGGTAATTTTTTTCTGACCACTTTGAAGCCTCAGCTGTTTTCCTTGCTGCTGTTTCCTGGGCAGTGTCTGTTCACTGAGATGCCTAAGCCTAGGTGCAGGCTGCCTTTGAAATATTGTCACATGACTTTATTTTGTGTGTATCGCCAAGAAGTATTTTCCAAGGCCTTCATAAAACATGTTTCAGGTTTATCTGTTTGCATTCAAAATCAAATGGTGACTCATGGGGTTAAAGACTGCTTCTGAGAGAGTAGGTGACTGCAATTAACCATGATTCACAAAACAGGAAAATACGTTATGCGTTTGTTCTTAAGGATCGGGTGGCAAAGACTCAAGGGCCTTTGTTCAGAGGGTGCTGCATGAGCTGGCAGCACAGCTGTGGGAAACGCACTGTGCCCTCCTGTGGTGGCATCTGTAACACTATTAGAAATCCTCAGCTTTTTTCCTGAGGTTTTTCAGCCTCTGCAGGAAGCCATGATAAGGTAATGGAGGCATATGCAGTGTGGTTTGTAAGTAGTTATGTCATAGTTTCATAAATAGTTTTATTTAAAGGTGATGCATCTTAGTGAAAAGAACATTTTACTTAAAATAAATCCACAACATGGTTTAAGACCTGAGTCACGTGAGGCACCACGCTTGTTTCCAGCTTTATTCAGTTCATTATCTAATTACGCTGCCCTGACAATAGGGAGCAGCAGCCAGTTTCTCTGTTTGATGATCATAGTGACACTGCAGTATCCAGTGGTATTAAAGTACACCTTCCATGCTGGTGAGCATTCCTGAGGCCTGTCAGGTAAACTTCCAGCACTTGGTGAGGGGAAGCAGAGGAGAAACCCTTGACTGGATGCTACCCTGGAGTAGTTGGAACATGGAGGCAAACATCCATGCTGAATGAGGACTAGCAAACTGTAGTAGCCTATGTTCTGCAAAGGAAGAAACTCCAGACAGGAGTTTCTTTGCGATCCCAGGCGAAGCGTTACAGGTTTTAACGACAGACACACAAAGGTTCCACACAGGCTTTGACTCACCCAGCTGGCGAGGGGCCCTCCAGCCATGCAGCACTCCTTTCCAGGAAGCAGCCCAGGCACCAGAGATGTGCTCCCTTCAGAGGTGGCCCTTATATGAGCCCAGGTGGCTCTGCCCTGGGTCCACCCCTTCAGTCACACGGGGAGCACAGCTGTAAACAGTTTGCTGTGCTTCCTGGGCCAGCCACAGCCCTTCACCAGGTGCTCAGTCACCGGTTCAAGCCGTGACCTAACAGTTCCCCTACACCTTATCAATATCTGCAAGCTTATAGACTAAAGTCGTCGTTGTTGTAGGGCAGTATCTCCCCAAGTCTGCTATGGTAGCTGATGTCAGCCCCTTCTCTGTGCTCCATCCATGGGTTTGCTGACAGCGATTAAGTATGGTCACATCTTGTGCCATACTGTGTTGGATGTATATAGGCAACCCCTGGGGGGGATGTGGACTTAATACTGCTAGCTGGGATCAGGAATTACAAATAGAATATTTTTTTTTGAGGAGGGTCATTGTTAGGCTTGAAAATATGACTTGTGAATAATGAAACTAAAATACTTGCTTTAAATAACATCTCTCTGCTTTTCGTTACGCTTTGTAGGAAAGCTTATGCCCTTGAATAGTGTCATCTGTTAGGCAGTTCTTCACTGTGCTTAACAAGTTCCTTTCCAAAAATGCGAGTTCATCTTTGTTTCTATGTCACTGGTACAAAATCCATGCAATACCTTTAAGTACTGTGCTAAATCCATTTTACCTTTACCTTGTAGGTGAAGGTTTCATCAACTGAAACTTTGTTTTCACATCAGATACTCAGAATTGCTGGAGGTGGTCGGTAAAGGAGGGGGAGAGAATGCCATCTCGCGTCACACCCTGAGGAACAAGAAGCTGTTTGTTCGCGAGCGCCTGAAGCTGCTGCTGGATGACGAGTCCTTCCTGGAGCTGTCTCCTCTCGCTGGCCTCAGTCTGCCGTATGGTGATGTCCCTGCTGCTGGATGCCTGACTGGTAATTGCTTGAAAACTGATGGGAGGTGTAATGGGAGATTCAAAGTTCATTGGCTTAATTGTTTGTACCTTTAAATATGTTTCACATGAGCTCTCCAGATGTGTGTGGGTTGAGGACACTGTTGGGAGCAGCCCATGGTGGAGATGCAGCCTGGAAGGGATAATGGTTTTGAACCAATGCAATCCTTAACATAATTGGAGAGGTGCTCTTTGAGTGCCCCAGGGAGCGGGTGGTTGTGGGCAGTGTGTGGTGGTTGTAGTTGGTGTGTGCTGTACACCTTCCTGAAGTCACCAGCCTCCCTCCCTGAAGTTACAGTGTCCTTACTGGGAAAGGAAAAAGGATGCGTGTAGTCAGGCTTATGGCATGTAACAGGGGAGAGTTCAGCCACTGCCCACTGCTGTGTTTTTCACCTGCAGTCTTCCCTGGGGAATTCAGGATGTGTCACATCTGCTGATGTCTGCTGGATGAAAGGTGACCAAGTTACTGTGTGACACAGGTCCTGTGACATTCATTTTGTAATGATTTTCAAATTTGAGAATTTTTCAAATCCGTTGCACTTTGAAGAGCAGTTCCAGTTTAAAAAGTAACTAGAAGAGTGGATTGTGAAATCCTGTCCTTCTTTACTCACAGACTTACATTATTCAGTTTTATGTAAGTACTTTTTAGTCACCTTCCCTGTTAACTCAGTCCAAGAGCTGGAAGTCCAAGGGTATATGTTTGCTCTTACATTGTCACTGGGAGTCAGTTGTGTTTCAAGTTCTGTCTTGTGTCATTCAGATGTGTTTGTTTGTTTTGTGTGTGTCATCATCTTTCTGTTTCTCATTCCAGAGAAGAGCTATCAGTTTCTTCCCTATGTGGTATCTGCAGCTGAATTTGCAGGTTATTGACACAGTGTTACCAAGAGAACACTCTAGCTATAATTTGGCCTTCTTGTTTCATTTATGGTATCTCAGAGTCTGACAAGTATCTGTGGTGCCACTTGCAGGAATCGGAAGGATCTGTGGGGTTTGGTGTGTCTTCGTAGCAAATGATGCAACTGTAAAAGGAGGAACTATTTATCCAATTGGAGTGAAGAAGCAGCTAAGAGCTCAGGAAATAGCCCTGCAGAACAGACTGGTGGCTGTGTACCTTGTTGACAGCGGGGGAGCATTCCTACCACTACAGGTAGGAACCACTTCACAAAGGAAAATACCTACATCTCATCTTAATCATTTTAATTTTAAAGAAATACATCTCAGGTTGATGTTTTGCTTTCTTGTCTGGCTGACTTTTGTTCTGTGTTATACTTGAGTTTTGTCTGAAAATCTGAGTCCAGGAGGTGATTTCAAGATATGTAACAGTAGCGATGGCTTTGGCTAATCTTGCATCTAGCACCAAAACGTAGAAGCCTGAATATCAGTGTTGGGACAAGGTGCTGGCCAGGCAGGTAGCACGGATACTCCTCACTGCGCCAAAATGCTTTGCTGTCCTTAGTAAATCAGAGCATTGTTTGAAGTTCCTATTTTCAACTTCAGAATCCTTGAAGTTACTCTGTGTTTTATTGTAAAGTCTGTGATAGTAATATACAAACCCTCACGGCCTCTAAAAATGTAGTTTCTAAAATGTTTGCTGTAGTTGGAAAACTCAAACAGATTACTTTCCCATGTACAGAGGTCACACTATAACAGAGACTAGAGTTATTCTCTCTCCAGACTGAAACAAATGTGTAGAAAAAAGGTTCGATCTGAATTAAAGAATTGAACTGAAAACTAAAAGTGAAAAAGGAAACTGTCCTGAAGTAATTTCACAGATAAAGTATGAATGTAAGCTTACCCTTCCCCATGTTTACAACTGAAGCTTGTGTAGAACGAATTGGTTTCACAAAACATAAGAAACTTTCCTCTGCTTTTGAAACATAGATGGCCATCAGTATTTCTGTGGAACTGCACAACGTGTAAGGGTAACAAATGCAGCAGAGAATGCTGTATGGGAAAGTTTCTGGTGTGAGCATTACAGGTGACCTTCTCAGAATCAGTTACAGTGCTTTTGTGAATGAATGAAGAGGAAGTGTTGGCTTCTGTAGTTAATACTGAAACTGACTTGATCTCTTCTCTCTGTTGTCAGTCAGAGCTGTTTCCGGACAAGTTACATGGTGGCAGAATTTTCTACAATGAAGCAATAATATCTGCTATGAAAATCCCTCAGGTATAGTGTCATTTTGAATACAAGTACGTGTAGCATCTGTGATCGAGAGAGTTCTTTTAGTTTTCTTTTAGTACAATTTCTAGGAGCAGCTCTCAAACATGCAAGACATTTTTTGAAAGCTCACCTTTTCTATTTGTGGGGTAGAGAGATGCAAATAGTATCCCACATGATAGAAGGCTTCAACCGTCAGGATCTTCCAAGTGCTCACTGACTGATCTTGATGGATCAAATCATTGGGTGGTTTCAGAGTAAGCACTGAGCTCCGTGGTGCCAAGAGCAGCCGTGTTCATGCTGGTATTTGTGCCTTTAGTTGGTAGTTCTCCAGGCTGTGGTTTAGTCTCGAACGTTTCTGACTTTGCTTTATTTTATTTTATTTTATTTTGTTTTTTTTCCATTCTGCTGTCCTCAGCATATTGGTTTGCTTTTGTTTCCGTGTCCCTCAGGTGGCAGTAGTGTGTGGCTCCTGCGTAGCTGGAGGTGCCTATGTTCCAACCATGGCAGAAGAGGCTGTGATTGTAGATCAGATTGGTACGCTGTTCCTTGCTGGCCCGCCTCTGGTGAGAGCTGCTACTGGGGAATACGTCTCTCCAGAGGACCTGGGAGGAGCTAAACTTCACTCTAGGTATGTGAAATTTGTAGAGCTGAGCACGCTTAGCTTTTAAAGAAAGTTCCATTCTATCATAAATGAGTGTGACTGAATAATAAATGTGACTGATAAATAAATGTGACTGAAGCTGTTTTTGATGCCTCTGGTGACTGGAAGTGCTGTGGTCCTCAAGGACTAGAAAACATTCAGTGAAAAAGTAGTAGAAATGATGCATGAGTTATTACAGAAGTTGGTGGTATTCAGTTGTATATGTGGGAGTATCTTCTGATTGGATTGGATTTGCACAGAAATTCCCCTGACTTAATGGTTTGAACTCGTTCATACAGGACCAAAAATGATGAGTATTTTCAGGGATTTTAGATACAGTACAGATGAAGGCTTTTCCTTTAATTTGGGTTCTCTAACAGAGTTCGGATGTCATTAATTCAATATTAATTAATGTTGCTTTCTCTCTTAGAGTCAGTGGCTGCAGTGACCATTTTGCATCTTCAGAAAAGGAAGCCTATGAGTGTGTTCGAAATATTATCTCCACGTTGAATTATGAGCCTTTGCCAGAAGAGGTCGTAGAGCATGACAGCCCTCTGTATAGCTCTGATGAGCTCTTGGGGCTGGCACCACGAGATTATAGGTGTACTCTTCCTGTAAAATTGGTAAGCAGGCAGATACTATATTCTTTCACTCTTTTAGTCTGCTCTGTCTAATATCTCCAGATGAACAGGCAACAGGCTGTTCTCCCTTGGAGAAGTCATGAAGTACCTGAGAAATTTCCTGTTGGTAATCAAACATAATCAGTTGCCAAACAGCCTTTAAGTCTGCAGCAAAACGGAACAGTGACGATTCTGTAGAGTTGTAGAAGATATTTAAGCTGTAAACCCGGCAGAGATAAGACAATTACAGGTTACACCAGCTGATCCCCATCTGCCTCTATGCACTGTTTGAGATGCTTTTACATCAGTGTACCTTGAACTGCGTTGGCTGCTTTTAGAACATGCATCCCTTTAGAAAGGGCCTGGTGTCCAGTCTCCTCTCATTTCCTTTGTTTTGTTTTTTTTAAGGGGTCTAGGCTCTATGTTGTAACAACTGCCTAATGAAAATGTTGGCAGAAAGAACAATGAAGCTCAAACTACATTTGTTTGAGGTCAGGACAGACATCCCTGCAGAGGCATGCAGAACTGCACGGCACTGTTTTTGTTGTGTGGTTCTGGGAGAGGTTTGGTGTCTCTAAGGGTGTGAATCCAGTATCTTTGCTGGTGGTGAGCTCCTGGGGTTAAGGGGATGGGCTGTAGTAAGCAGCGTAGCTTTGGAAAGCAGCTCTTAAAGCTGTGCTCAAACAAAGCATGAGCAGTACGCTGCGGAGTGGTTGTAGGCACACAAACAACTGTGTGCTGGTTTTTTTATGAGGCTTTTATGCACAGGAGCAACTGTGTTCTCTAACTTTGAAATCATTTTGAAATTTGTCTCAACGTATGTGGCTGGTAATCAAACATAAGCACAAATGTGAAGCATTGTGCGTTTTGAGTATTTAGTGGAGTGTGAGACACATAAGGAGCTCTGTGACCATTTAGCTTGACTTCTTGCAGAATGCAGGTCTCCCTGCTATTTGAACAGAGCATAGCTTGTACCAGAAGTAGCTTATTTTCAGGCTGTTCTCTGGAGGAAAGATTGTGCATTTCTTTGCAGATTCTGAGCCGTCTGCTGGACGGAAGCAGATTCCAGGAGTTCAAGGCTGACTACGGAACAACGTTAGTGACAGGATTTGGCCACGTGGAAGGGTAGGGCTCTAAGATTTCACCACCAATATGCATGGACATACATGTCTAAACAGCTTTTGTACCATTATCAGGTTTTACAATATTCCAGTAACAATATTTATGAAGTTCTGAATGAGTCATGAATTAGTGATTAAAATACTTCTAGAAAGCCTTATCTTTTATCTCTGGGCTCTGCGCTCCTTGTGTCTCAGGCTGATCGCAGCAGAGTGATTTCAAATGAATCGTTCTGTGACTTTGTGATTTGTTTGGTCACTCAAGTCACTAGCCAGATGGTTGGAACTTTGAAGTCTCAGCAGATTCTCTAAGAAATAAGAAACAGCATCTGTGTTCCTTTCCAAAACTGAGTTGAAAGTTACCCCATCTCCCACATGACGGAGATAATATCCATACAATAAAACCTAGCATAGTTGAGACCAAACTCTGTATTACTAGCACATTCATAAAACATACAACGTTCTAGCCAAATATTTAATAAAAATAAAAAAGTAAAATTATTTATGAGAGTTTTTTGATAAAATGTGTAAACTTTTCAGCTTGGTATGTTGTATGTTACAGGAAGCAGAGAGCACCCAGAGCCCCGGCACTTTGTTACCTTGCAGTGTAAACTGTGGCAGGTCACCTGTCCCCTTACCCTTCTGGCTGTTAACCCACGTTAATGCTTCAGTGCTTTACCCACAGGCAGTACTGCAAGCCTTCCTGTTAGGTGTAGGAGGTTCCTTGAATGAAACGATGCGTGCAATTGTGTCCTTTTGTAGACTGCATCTCTGTAAAAGGGCAGATCTATGCATGTGTTCCCATCCACTTGTTTCCATCCTTCAGGAGACTCTTGTGTTCTACCTTTTCTTAATTTCTGGGGAAAATGTTTGTGTCTGTTTTGTAGGCACTTGGTGGGAGTAGTGGCTAGCAATGGGGAGCTTTCTCATGATGCTGCTCTCAAGGGTAGCCATTTCGTACAGCTGTGCAGTCACCGGGGCATTCCCATCCTCTTCTTCCAAAACACTGCTCCACACGCAGCAGAGCCAACAAGCGTCTCACAGGTATGGCATTTCAGTCTGCCATGCTTAGTTCAAGCAATTCCTAGTTCTTGTTTTGACTGACATTACATTTAAAAACTATTTATTACTAGGAAAATTATTTTTTAATCCACGCTTGATGGTTAAATCAAGAAGCTTTGTAATTACTTTGTTCTTAAATCTTCTCATTTGCTTTCTCACTTTTTCTAATTTCAAGGAGGCACGTATGCTTAAATTGGTACTGTCCAGCTGGCAATGCAAACTGTAAAACCTGGAATTCATATTTTCATAATTTTCACACTGAGATACAGCCTATTGGTTCTTCTGATACCACCGTGCTCCACACAAAATAAATATTTCTCTTTTCTAAAATGAAGGCGTTGAAGTACAGTATGTTTTGTCCTGGGCTTTGGAAAGCCTCGTAGTTAAGCCAACATTAGATTTCCCCCAGCTGCCACCACCACTTAAGACAAAGCCTGGCATAATTCTGTTCTATCTGAGCTGTGCTGATGCCTGGGAGAGCTAGAGTTGCTCTGTACGGTGGGTTTCTGCACGCTGGTTATAATTGTTTTACTGATTGACATTGTAAAATAAGCGGCATTGTGGGCTAAGGTAGTTAATGTATTGATGTGGCCTTATTGTTTTGGAAGAAGTGATCATACAGAATTGTAAAGAAATAAATGCTTTAGAAATAGGTTGCAAGTTCAGTGGAAATGGAAGGAATCTATAAGGCTTTGCAGAACTAAAATCTTTATTTTCATTTCAGGCAGAGGCTCACTCCAACAGATTAAAAGCCCAGGCCTCCATGATGGCTGCCGTCGCTTGTGCCGCAGTTCCCAAAATAACCATAGTGATTGGCGGCTGTTTTGGGAGCGAAAGCTACGCTATGGTATGGGTACCATGAAAGTTTGTGGGTTTGGTAATAGAATTAAGACTTTGCCAAGAATTCATAGCACTGTCATTCTGTAAATATGTTAGCTGTTGGTACAGATATTTGATTCCTGATTTTAAATAAGAAACGCCTCACAAGATGTGACTGCAGAAACCTTGGGCTGCAGCTAACCTAGAGTGAGTTCTGAAAAACAGGTTGTCTGAAAATGTCCCTACTGAGGATCCAGTGCTGCCTTTTGCTCAGCACATATTGTTTTCACTGATCAAGGACCACGTCATTTTCAGTTGTTACTCTCTGTGCTACTCATACCATGTTTAATCCTAAGTACCTACTAGTGGCAAAATAATAGAAGACCAATACTGAAGGCAGAGGGACTGAGGTGGTTGCTTCTGCAGAGGGTCTTTACAGGATACAGGAGCTGTAATGGGAAAGGATCTGTATCATTAATGCTTTACAAATTAAACTTGCATTTTATCTTGAACTCGACTGTAGCATCCTAGGCCCATTTTTTGTGAATAAGTGAATTTATTCTTTTTTTTTTTTTTTTTTTTTTGTAGTGTGGAAGATCATTCAGTCCAAACTTCCTGTTCCTGTGGCCTAATGCAAGAGTTGCTCTTGTGGATTCAAGGCATTTGTCCACAATCCCACAAACTGGAGACAGTGATTGTACAGATGGATCAGAGCTAAAACATCTGAAACAAAAGTAAGGACATTGAGTAACAGAATGCTGCAGTTCTGCTGAAATTTACACCTAGTTCTGTTCATATTTCAGATCAACACATCCCAAACAACTGAAACAAACCTGAATCTACTGAAATATTTAGGAATTCCATGTAATTCCATATCTACTCTTAGGACCTTCTCAAGGAAATGCAATTTTTTTACTTAAAAAAGCCCTGAAACCACACAACCTAAAATCAAGACGGTGCTGTAAACAAACCAGTGGTCATCTTCTGAATGCAGAGGATTGTCTGTACTGAGACATGACTGAAACGCAGAGGGATCAGCTCTGTTATGTATTTGCTAGATCCTAGTGAATTTTAGCACTAGGACAGCACATTCACTTGAAATTGAAACATATTTCATCTATAACTTTCATTTACACCCTTTTTTTCGTTTGTTAAACCTTTGTGCTTTTAGGTTTGTTTAATGCGCTCTCTCCTCCAGGCTAGAGGAAGAAAGCAGTGCATTCTACTCTTCTGCCAGACTCTGGGATGATGGTGTAATTCTGCCTCAAAGTACTAGAAAGGTAGGTTGGCTTTTTTCTTCCCCTTATATGTTCTTTGCAACACATTTTTATCCTTCGATGTCACCTCATGATGAATGTGTAAGGCTATGATTCATTCACTCAAGGTCAGCTAGCATGCTGATTCCCAGAACCAGGTCTCTGAGTTCTTACTCTGTTTTCATTGGTGTTTAGCTTTGAATTCTCATCTTTTCTCTACCCCATTAGTCTATCCAAAATGTTTCTGTTGAACTCCAGTTGCATTCTGGTTATTTTACTGCAGAATTTCTTCTGTGAACCTCTTAATGCGAACCTCTTAATTTTTTGTTTCATTTGGAAATTCACCACTGTGACTTTGGAATGGTTTAGAGGCCTCTATGTGAAATACAATGCTTTGGGATCCTGCAGACATTTTTTTCTTTGCATTCCCCTTGGAATTACATTACACTAACAGCTGTCTCTCCTAACTGCACAGCCAACAATAGTTCATTTTAAATTTTCATTGTTTTGCAAAAAGAACAAATGCATAACTAGTGAACTTTAATTTTTTGTTTCAGAGGCTCGTTGCTTACATTGGTGTTTGTTTTTTTAATCAGATAATTGCACAGTGCTTGCAGATCATAGACCAGCAGAAGTACCAGCTCATGCCTCCCTATCAGTCTCCTGTCCTAAGAATGTAACCGCAGCCCTTTTCAAATAATCACTGTGTATTAGAAAAGCTGTACTGTAAATGATTTTCTAATTCTTTGATACCATTAATAAAAATGTTAAACCATTGCAAACAAACAATCCTGGATTTCAAGTTTATTTACAGTAAGTTTGTGCTTTTAACCATAGTCTGTTACTATATTAGCTGAGAAGTTATTTTGTGGAAAGAAAGGATTAAGTTGTGATTCTGTAGCACTGTAATGAAGTGAATTCGCCCTAAGCTGTAACAATTGCTTAATTTCTTTTTCATATTCATATTAAGACTATGTGGAATTCAAAGAGCGCTTATATTAAAAAAAATGGGAAAGAGAAGGTGCACCTGAAATCTAGACAAGAATAATGCTTGTAAGGTTCAGCAGAGCACAGAACGCTGCCTGCCCCCCCACCTTGGGCCTGCTGCCCTGGCAAGGTCACATTTCCAGAGCAGCCATGGGAGGGCTCCCCTCAGCTTGCTGAGGATACCAATGCAGGGACCAGGAGGAGAGTTTAATCCAGAACACTCCCGTAGGATAAAAATTACCTCTTCTCAGAGCATGCACCAGAAATAGCACGTTGACTTCTAATGTTACCATGCCTACAGGAACTGAGCTTACATGGTGCTGTTTCACATATCTTTCCCTCTGCTGCAGCTGCAAAATTTCGTAAAACAAAGTTTGTCTTATTCTAACTGTATAGTTCATAGTACTGTACATTTTGAAATTTATGCCACAGGGTACATGAGAGCTACCTGGATATTTTGAAGAATCATCAACACAACCAAAATGCTCAGTCTTAATTAGGGCAGGGAGCTGCCTAGAGCTATGGTGCCTCATCCCTGGAGGTGCCCAAGGCCAGGCTGGATGGGCCCTGGGCAGCCCACAGTAGAGGAGATGGAACTGGATGGACTGTAAGGTCCCTTCCATCCCAACCATTCTGCATGAATTAATTAGCCATACAAATAAGTGACCTAAACTTCTTCCGTATCAGTTTTTGCATGCTTGCAAATTGAGACCGCACCTTTTCAAGCTGGAAGAAGCCTAACGCAGGGTGTTGCAGGCAGCAGTCACGCTCTTTTGAAGAGTCCATGGAAGGTCACAGGAATGTTCACCTCCACTTCAGCCCTGGCCACCTCGCTCATGTCCTTGGCGTTCAGGATCAGGAGGTAGGCAGGCTTCGGCCCTGCTCCAGGGCTGATCACGATGCTCAGCACCACCCCTGGGAGGCAACAAAAAGAAGCGCTCAGAGCAGGGGCTCTCCCAGCTTCATATGGCCCTGCTCAGGGATGAGGAATTCAGGGAATGAGTGGATGCCCTTTCAAACCTACTGCTGCCACTCGCCTTCAAAAATAGGTGCAGGGATGGGTGAAGAAATGTATGCAATGCTTGGCATGAATACAACTGTGTGTCCTCCAGTGACAGTGCCTGAATTGACCCTACTCCTACGCAAGGAGGAGGAGGTTAAGAATACAGACATGCTTGGCTTCAGACACACTTATTTTACAAAGCCTGACCATCTAGAATTCTTTAAGTAGTCTAGTTTCAGATGGAAAAAAGGCTAGGAGATGAGGACCACAGATTATCTGAACCTCGAGGTTCTTTTCCTCCTTTGTTTTCATTCAATCCTGATTTTCCCACATTCTCAGAAACCTGCCAGCAGCATTAGAACATGGCACATCTCATCCAGGAACTGCCTCCAGGTCCCCTGCCTGCTGCACACCCCTGGTATGGCTGTAGGAGTTGGTCTTAGCAACAGCACACCCAGGGCCAGGGGACACAGACTTCAAATAACTGCAATTGGCAGACCAAAATCAGTTATTACCATCGTCTTCCTCCAGGGCATCTGGATGGGAAACAAAGATTGGCTCTGATGGGTACGAATCCGGCTCTTGCCACACCCAAGTCTCCTTCGTTTTAACATTCAGCTTGCAAAGCTAAGGGGAAGAAATAAAACCACACCTCAAAAACATCCTTTCTTGCCCTTAAGCCAAAAACTTGTCAAAAAGATGTAGCTCACCCCTTTGCTGATAGTTACCCTGTCTGGAACAAAGTGATTCAGTCCAAGCCCATATGTGTATGTATACGGTTTCCCACCGTATTTCTTGTAATTGATTTGTGGGAATTCAAAGGCTGCAAAAATAGGTGCACATGCATGAGGATCAGCAGGACACAGACAGCTGATGGTGCTTGTGCTTGGAGCTGTTGTCTTACCGTGGCGTGGCCCTGAGAAGATAACTTCTGGCTCCAGCCAGATGGTCTCATCACTGCGCAGCGTTGCGGTGGCTGTCGTGTAGGGCAAGGTGACCAAGTTCTTGCCTGTGTCAGCCTGGGACAAAGAACAGTACCCAAGAGAACCAAATTTTTGTGTGTATTTGCAGAGAAGTTAGCAATATGCAGCTGCAGAATAGAAACATACTCAGAAAGGGTTGATTTTTGTAATGAGGTTTTAGTGTAATAAGAATGCCTATCCATCAGGCTACGCCCATATCCTGTATATTTCAGCCGTCACTGAGCTCAGTGAACAAATTAACTTCTGCCCCTCACTAAGACATTGGAAGGCTTGTTGTGGGCTGCATGGTTTGCTTGATCAGCACAGGATGGGGTGCAGCTCTGATGAGGCTCACCCAGCGAGGAGGAGGAGGAAGACCACAACTGAGGGAGCTGGAAATCACAGCCCTGCACCAGGCTGGCTGCCCATCAGGCCTCACACTGCTCTCTGATTCAAATAGCCACACACACCAAACTGAACAGGAATGACATTATCAGCAACGACAAAACTTTTGGGAAGACCCCCGCTTCAAGGATTTTTTCCCCTCCTGTTGAAAGGCTTAGTTTGGATCACATGTGACCACCAGGTGGCTTTCAGCCACAGACTGCAGGAGCTGTGCTGACACCAGCGTTCACCGGCACAGGGCAGTGCACAGTACCTTGTCGATGCGGAGGGGCAGCACGTATCTGCGGGCTTCGGGCTGGGGGGCCTTCTCTGCCTGCCTCTTCACCTCGTCCCAGTTTGCTCTGAGGTTGGCTAAGTAGAGGTAATTGTAAACGAACTCGAACCTGTGCAGAAACAGGATGAGAGACAGCAAAGATGTCATTGCCAGTGAGGAGATCCAAAGCAGCTGTTTTCTCCCTAGGATTCAATTGAGTGACATGAGTTCTGCTCCACTCCACTGGGTGCCTGCACCCCCAGGACCTGCACCTCCCAGCAGCCAGGCCAGCCCGGCTCAGGGCTGCATTTCCCTCTTGACACAGGGCCTCGACATGGAAGCGCTGCCCAGGGACGTTTTGGAGACACTGTCCCAGGAGGCATTCAAGAGATGTGGGGACATGGCACTTAGGGACATGATGAGGATGGCTTGATGGTTGGACTTGGTGATCTTGGAGGTCTTTTCCAACCTTAATGACTCTATGAAGGCACCACCTGCACCCACCCCTTCCATGTGCAAAGATCAACGATGAGGAACCCGTTATCCTCGAAGGTGTTGATGTGATGGAAGAGGTTGAAGGCCGAGGTACGGTACTTGATATTGAGGAGCCGCCCTTTTTTTTTCTCTGCCACATGAAGCCAGACCTGAAAGGCAAGGGGTGGGCTGGTTTCACTTGCAGGTAGGCATAGTGGAGTGGGTGCAGGTCTTGTGAGAGCCACCGCTTACCCCCATGGTCTCGTTGGACTCAAAGCAGTCCATGTAGTTGGCTCCCCAGAGGCTCCAGGAGGAGAGGAACTTGAGCAGGTTGATCTTCACTGGGGTTTCAACAAACACAATGTAGTTTGGGGTCAGGCCAAAACTGTTTCAGAACACAGAGGGAGCAAAGATCCTATGTATGGAGCTCATGGAGGCTCCATACAATGCAGGAGCACAGGATGCAGCATGCAGAGCTTAGCACTACGGAGATACAGACACCCTGATGTTGGTACCATCCCCAGCTTTAGTTGCTAATTAGAAGCTGCAGGCATGTCTGCACCCTGATGTGTTGGCAGTACTGAAAGTCAGCTCTGTCAGGGAATATTCATTTGCCAAAGCAGTCAGTTTGACACGAGTGTGCTGCATGCAACAAGGAACCAGATTTCAGTGGGTCTGCCATTAGCTGAGCCAGGCAGGAGTTACCTGTGCACGTAAGAGGGCTTGAACCTGTCGCTGCAAGGGAACTGCACCACCACCTCTGACTTGTTCATTGGGTCCTCCTTATCTGCAAAGGACAGCCAGGTGGTTAAGGGAGAGCTTCCAGCCAAACCCTGCCTGTGTTACTGCTGCCTGCCCAGCAAGGCTTCTCTTCCAGCACAAAGGAAGATCATGGCCTAGGACATGTGTCCAACCTGCCAGTTTTGTGGTTTTGTTACCCTCTTTTTTTTTTTTTTTTTAAATGTTCTTGATTAAAAAGTATATATACAAAAACAAGAAGTTTAATTAGTTATACACTTTAACTATATATTTTATATGTGGCCCACAACAATTGCTCTTCACTCAGCATGGCCCAGGCAAGCCAACAGGTTGGGCACCCGTGGTCTGGAACCTCTTAAATAGTTGTTTTAAAGATAATATTTCTATTACTCAAAACAGAAGGAAAACAAAAAAAAGAAACTTGATGACAAAACTAATTTAAAAGTAATTTATAGAATGAGATCTTCTCAAGTGCATTTGCAGGTGCACTGAACTGACCTGCCTGGAGTGGAGGAATCCGTATGATGTTGTAGGCCAGCGAGAAGTTTTTCCCAAAGCAATTGCCGATGTTGTAAACCGTGCCATCGTTCTCCACGTGGGGGTGAGCTGTGGCCCCATTGACAGAGATGTATTTGCAGAGATCCACCTGGGGACAGGGCACAGGGAGGCATGGGCTGCATGGGCAGCCCCAGACACCATCTGCATGTGATGAGGGCAAGCGATTTGTGGCACGTGGAGGAGAGGCTTGGGATGTTGGGTCCAGGAGGCAAGGCTGCCCATGTGTGAAGACCTACCTGCTTAATTGTCTCTAGAGTATCGGGGTTAATTTTGGTTATGAAGTTGGTCTCTGTACAGGCGTAGTAATCCTCACCAACGGGGTAGACATTAACGAGGGCATTATCGGTGACCTCCACCCCTTTGAAGTAGGAGAAAAACCTGCAAGGAGGAAGCCAGTAAGGTCAGCAGAGGCCCCACGGCATGATGCTGAGTAGCACAGCAAGGACTCAGTACCTGGAGAAGATGTTCTTGCAAGGATCGGGGTAGGCGTAGGTGCCGAATTCGGTTATCACAATCCTCTTCTCCGTCATGGCTCGCACATAAGCATCGGTCCTAACGAACCTGAGGGGGTGAGGCATGTTACAAGCAGTCACACTGACACAACAAGCAGCGCAACGAGAGCTCAGCCCAGCCCTGGGCAGTGACCAGGGCTGCATTGCAGCATGTGGGGCCCCAGAAGTGCTGGAGCCCCAGGCATGGCAGGCAGCTGCAGCCCCCAGGAGCACAGCACAACTGCAGCTACAAGCAGCCTGTCGCCCCCATCATCATAGAACATTTGTTATCTGTGAGAAAATCTGCATTTCTGCTAAGCATGAGCAAGACTTATTTGCAGCTAGTTTTCACAGAATCACAGCATGGTTGAGTTGGAAAGGGACCTCACAGCCCCACTGCTGCTGTGGGCTGGGTGCCCCCCAGCTCAGCTGCCCAGAGCCCACCCATGGCCTTGGGTGCCTCCAGGGATGGGCACTACAGCTCTGGGCAGCGCCAGGGCCTCATTTTTGGTGATCTCCCTGCTGGAGCTTCTCTAATGACCACAGACCCCAAGAGAACAGTGGTGCCTGGCCGCATCCCGTACCTCCGGTGGTAGGTGACGTGCCCCTCCTTGAAGTCAAACTTGTGCAGCAGTGCTTGGCCATCAAAGAGGTGGTAGAAGGGCTCTGCCCCGACCTCAAACAGGCCAGGTCCACAACGCAGGAGGCTCCCTCTGAGCCAGGTGGGGATCCTGCCTGCAGGAGACACAACATTGTGTGTGCTGGGACCGGTTGCATCAAATCACATTTTATTGTATCAACAAATAAAAATCCAGAAATCAACCTCCAAAATGTTTTGTCTACTTTTTACTTTTAGAATCATGTGTTTATTATTACATATATTTTTTTTTTTAAGAAAAGATCATATATGTGTTTATAGAATCACAATCATCGAGGCTGGAGAAGCCCTCTGAGATCCCCCAAGCCCACCCCCCCCATGCCCACGGAGCCATGGCCTCAGGGCCACATCCCCACGGCTCTGAGCACCCCCAGGGATGGTGATCCCCCCCCTCCCTGGGCAGCTGTGCCAGTGCTGAGTGCTCTCTGCAGAAAAGATGTCCCCTCATGCCCACCCTGACCCTGCCCTGATGCAACATGAGGCCCCACTGCTCCCGAGAACAGATTGGAGCTCACAGGTAAGGAGATGGTGATGGCACACGCACCTGTGACATGAGCAGTGATGGGCGAGGACAGCTCCTCCACTGTCTCAAAGAGCTTCTTGTACCCTCCCGCAGGGTGCTCCACTCTGCAAGGGGCACAAGGCCTGGGTTAGTGGCTTTAGGGCAGCATTGAGGACCAAGAGCCAGGGCCTTTGGCTCTGGATGGACAAATCTGAGGCTTGCAAAAACCAGCAAGGGGAGCAGCAACAGGAGTGGCAACAGCCTGCATGGAGAGGAGGGCCTGGGGGCTGCTGCTTGGGGGCAGCACCAGGGAGCACCAAGGTGGAAACAGCAATGGAATATTCAGATTATCAGGAAGAAGGAGGACGCCTTTCAGAATCAAAAGATCCACCTTGCATCTCCCAGGTCTTGGATAATTTTTTCTTTTTTAAAGCAAAGCCTATAGAGCACACAGCTGCAGATTATTTGCTAAGCTCCAATTCCCAATGTCTCTGCACAGGATGCAACAGCCCCAGTGCACATGCACTGAAAACCCCCCGCGATCCTCACCCCCCTGCCCCAAGGACCAACCACGTCCCACCCCCCAGCACCCTATATGCAGAGAGCCCCAGCAGCACTCACTGGCTGTACATCGTCTCCTGGTGCAGGACTTGAGGCTCCCGGAGCTGTGTACGGGGTTTTTATGGGAGTACAGGAGGGAGCCCCGGGAGCTGCTGGTAACCAATGGGCGCTAGACTGGAATAGAGGTGGCTTTCAGGCCAAAATCCTCCCAATGCTGTGCAGGGCTTTGTTATGCCATTCACACAAAAAGGGGCTTTGAGCATTTTTTCAGAGACCTAAATTCTTTCCAAGCAGAAGAGATTACAAAAAAATAAAGATCTGGAGCTGCAGGAGTTGCACTTGGTCTCAGCTCTGCCCTGCAGTCCCTTTACCTGCAGTGTTTTCCTAAAACCACAGAATGGTTTGGGTTGGAAAGGACCTCACAGACCCCCAGCCCCACACTCTTGCAGCAGAGAAGAGAGTTTGGGATCTGTTTATGCAAAATGTAAGTGCATTTGCAAACTCCAAATAGCCTAAAGTGACAGAGCACCCAAATCGTGCCCAGTGACTGGGCTCTGATTCGCCCCCACTGCTCCCATGGCTGTGAGAGCTAACTGGCAGTGGAAGTGACACTTCAGCTCAGCATGTTTTTCCAATGAATCTAGCCCATTCCAAGTGAGCCAGAATACTCAAACCAAATTAAGGGTTTTAAAAAAAAATAGACTAAATAAGTTTATATGAGCTTAATTCTCGCATGAAAACAAATTAAGAAGCCACAGTGCATGCGCACCAGCACGTGGTCCTTTACAGGGGGAGGCTGGAACCTGAGAACCAGCCCCAAGCCCTTTGCTCACTCCAGCCTACACTGAGCAAAGCGGAACGAAGCCCAACAAAATCCTGGCTTAGCTGCCCAGAGAAGAACCCTCAGTAGCAGTGTGTGCGCCAGTACAGCCCACACCAAAACATTTCTTCCTCTCTGGTCAACACAAGACAACCACAAATCCTTCCCACTGTCAGTTCTCAGAACAGAACTGTGCTCCAACCAACAGATAATCCTGTGACACAGTGTTGTGAGTGGCCAGACTACAGACAACTGTGAATTCACATACAGAATTACAGTTTTTGCATTATGATATGCAAAAGAAAAAAAGTTGACCCAGGACAAAATGATAGCTAAGAAAGGCTTAGATTACAATTACATTTCCATCTGTTACTCATTTGGAATGCCTCATTGCTACCCAATTTATTTATTCAAGTTTTTGTTAAGTTGGTCAAAACCTCAGAAGAGAGCATTAAATAATATGGATCAAGAACTCTGAATAATGAGGGCAGCCTGTTGAAAGCTAAATCCTAAGAAATGTGAGCTTCTGGCCTAATAAGTTGCTTAACTGGAACACAAATAATAAATAAAGCATTTATGCAACCCTTAACAGTCCAAGAAGAGCTAGAAGCATGTTTAGGCAGGTACTGGATGTTTAGAAGTCATCTCCAGGCATTACAAACCACAAACATCCACCACCTGCTAGGGAAGTGCCAAGTTATCTACAGGACATTAAAGCATTTACTGATATTGGTTCAAAGTAGGTTTACCTTGGTTTGTCATTTATGAAGCCTTCATCCTCAAAGAATGAAATAAATTGCAAGCAGTGTGTTGTGCCAGCTGTATTCCAGTTACTGGAAGCCCCCACCTCTGTAAGGCCACCACAGGACTAACTGGGTATTTTACAATCAATCTCTTCACGCAGGAAGGAGAATAAAGGCTGTGAGACAAGTGCTAGCAAGTGCTGCTTTAGGCTAAAACCTTTCAGGTTCTACTTGAAATATACAGAACAAAATAGGATGCAAAATTACAATCTCAATTATTATAGGACAAATACCAAGTAGCAAAAAAAAAAAAAAAATGAAATGACTTATTCCAACTTTTAAACTAAGAACTTTTCCTCCCATTGTGTTCATTTTTCCCCCATCTTAAAAAGCAAAGCAAAAAACCTAGCTTTTTGGAAAGGCTCAGCTTTGTGCTCTTAAGTAATATTAGATTATAAAGAACAACAGTTAAGTATCAGCTGCAGAATGGAAAAGGTGATTTTGCCTCATTTTTCCAGGAAGGGGTGAGCAACCTGGAAGAACTGTGCAGCCTCATAGTTGCAGATAGCAGCAACCACGTACTAAGTACAGTGTAGAAGTGGCAGTCTGCAGCTACAACCCCTACAAAGGGTGCCAAAGTACCTGGCACGGTATATTAACTTGTACACAGTTCTGTTAAGGAACCCCCCTCAAAACATGCAAAAGAGAGCCCATGTAGAGACAAGTAGAGATTTGCTTTCATTTTAATTTTTAATATTGCTTTTCAGACAACAAGTATAAGAACTTGCACATGCAAGTACAATAGCAATTCAGTTTTTCTTCAGACTGGAGAAACCAAAAGGCATATTGGATATGCCCACATCACACAGCTCCCAGCTGCGTACGACAGGCAAACAGCGTAACAGACAACTGGCTGGGCACACCAAGGGACAACTGAACACAACTAACCACCACGCTGAAACACTTGATTCATTCTGCAAGGCACAAAATTGCTTAATAGAGGAAGGTTTTTAATTGAACCTGTTCTGAACATATGGCTGACAGAACCCAGCACCACCAACACCTAAAGCAGCACGTTTTTCCTGACTAGTAAGGAATGATTTTGGCATAGTATTGGAATGTGAAAAAAATACAAGATATTAATAATCTACAAAAACTTTACGTGGTGGCTTAATTCCCCCCACGAGCCTTTAGCTGCACTATGTAAAATTAAGAGTTCAAGTGCACTACTTACCAGCTGATCTCCCCACTTTGCAATGTCCACAGATGGCACTATGCCATTTCCAGCATTGCTTTTAAGCCCTGTTATCACATTCTCCTCTCCTTGGACTGAAATGACAGGGTGATGAAAGAGTTATTGTTCAGGCTGAGAGGCAGATCCATCAGTGCTCCTACTATGCAGGACATGTCCTACAAAAACCTTATAACACACACAGCTTGAAGCTACTCCAGGCACACAATGGTAATGCTCCTGGGTTACAAGCAGCAATAGCCACAGGCCTCGCGGCAGAGCTCATGCCTGGCACAGCAGCTGACAGTAGTTTCAAGTCACATTCTTCCAAAATAACAGTACTTTTAATATAAGCAATGTTTCATCACATCCTTAAAGGTTCAGATTTCCCCCCCCATGTTATACCACTTCTACCCTGTTAAGAAAAGGACTTTTGCAGTACATTTTAAAATTCCCTTATTTGCCCTGGCTGTACCCACATGCTGCGTCCATTTGGGGATACAGACAAAAGGATTTCAGGTTCCTTTTTTGATGGATACCAATACGGGGACGAAAAGCATCCACTTCTCTCAAACCCAAGATTGAACACCAACATCATTCATCACTTGAGACTTTTTAGGGTTTGTTTGTTTGTTTTTGGTTTGTTTTCCTCTGAAGCAAATCTGCCTAAATATTAAAGTTTGGATCTTCTTTACGAAAATCTTTACGAAAAGACTTTAAGTTGTTCTCTCATAGAAGTACTAATGCAGATCCACATTCTTGTGGGGCAGTCTTGGCCCCACTAGAATAAGCAAATTCCTAATTTGGGAAACAAAGCAGGGAATTTTAGTGTATTATGATTCTATTCATTGTCCCATCACATATCATCCATCGCTTGCACCGTTTTGTCAGAGAAGGACATTGGTACATCCAAAAGAAATATTCAAGGAAAACATAAGAAATATACCTAACACTTTTAATATAAATAAATATACATAAAACAAAGCAAATTTTACAGACGAAATAAGTATTTTAAGGAGCCAGATAATTCACTTTGGTGAATTTCTGGCTCCTGTAGAAACAACAAAACCAACTTTTAAATTAGTTCCAAACTCAACATTTTCTCAAATTGTCTTCAAACAAAACAAGGAAGGCACTTATTCACACCAAACGATTAAAAGTCTACACAAACCATAATTAATGGCACAAACTCCTGAACAGACATTTAGAAAGTTACAATATGCATATCATTAGTTTCCCATATAAAAACTATATAAAATTTTCTGGTTATTAATAGTTTCATTTTCACATTTATTTTGCTGAGAACAATATATTGATTACTTTGTAAACAGATAAATATTTATTCCTCTCTTAGAGGTCATTTAAAATTAACCTCCAAAAAAAGTTATTTTGGCACTTTTCAGCATAGTGTTCATGTAAACATTTCTTCCTTCTGCATACACCACCACTATCAACCTTCCAGACCAAGCACCCCTTGGTAAGTCATTCATACATACACACACTAAGTAAACATGCAGCTGGAATAAGGTTAATATCTTAGGCTACGAAATTTTGGCTTTCTTAGGCTAAGCATGGCTTGTTTGATGGTAGGTTTGTTCTCAAAGAGCACTGCTTCATTTTCCGTAGTTGGAAATCTGTTCTGGTATATCAGAGGATATTCCTTCTGAAACTAGAAAACACACAAGGAAGTTATTAAATCAGATTCCACTGAAAAAATGCCAACTCAGCTATGCAGGACACACACGAATCGCTGCGTACAGATAAATATCAGCAGGAAGAGCAAGACTATCAGCATGTAAAGTACCTCTGCTCTGACACTTGATCAAAGCTGTATCCCTTTGTGCTTACGAGTTCAACTGATGAACAATGAATCAGACAGAAGTTCTGTTAAGCACTTCATCTTCTGTTGAAATGAGAAAACTTCTCATTTGATTCCCATGGTTTTTAACTGTTGTGACTGGAACAGTGCTACCAGCAGACACCATACTGCTCTCCCTCCAACCAGTAACTACCTGCCTTTATCTCCATTTGAAGTAATAGCTGCTCATGATGATGTTCAGAAGAACAACAGTTAACAGAGCTTATTGCTTCTGTCACTATCTAACTCTGAATGGTATGACCAGATTTTACTCTTTAAGGAAGGCATAGTAGTCACCCATTCAAAGACACACTGTCAGCATGGGTATACATTTTGTTCTGCTTGGAAGGCTGTCTTCCTAGAATCACAATGGACATGTTTCACCAAATAGGTGATTCAACAGTTTTTGAAGGTGTTCTCTCAGGACAGATAACTAGTTAACCAGGCAAGTTATTTTTCAGCACCTGCAGATGGACAAAAAGAAGTCTGGCTTGTTTTGGTTGTAATAGTTGTTTCTTTCGTGAGGTTGAGTAGGAGGCTTAAGTAGGATTCAACCTACTGAAAATTACATCATTTAGAACTTTTGGTGTTGATTTAAGTCAGATGTAACCCTCTAGAAGGTGACATGCATTTGGCTTTTCCTAATTCAAATAATCAAAACTCAGAAGAATTGTGATTTATCACACTACTCATTATCCCAGCACAGGTAACAAGACTATAATAAAGCTCCATGTACTTTAAAAATAAGCTCTGCTAGTATGCTAGCCCTTACAGCATAAGTTGCTTGTGAATTTTGGTGGGAACTCACCAAAAATTTAAGTATGCACTTCAAGTTTTACTGCTAGAGTATTTTAGTTTATATCCTTCCTCCCTGCTTCAACCTGCTTGAAGTGCTGCTGCACATCACTTCTTACTGTGTGCTTACTCTGAAGTTTAGGTTTAAATCAACTGTAATTAACTACTCTTCTTCACATGCAGGAAGTTCCAATGAACTTGAAAGGACAGTCTTCTGAAGTTTGGTCCTCCAAAAATGAAGTTTCCACAACACATATGAAAGTCAGTGCTGCAAAAGCCAGGGGAAGGGGCACCAGAAAAAACGTGCTTGCTTTGAAAAGCTGCTTTTTCAAATTTGAGTCACAAGACTTGCTTAGGAGATTTTAGGACAAGTACAAAACTATTCAATTGGTCAGAGACACTTGCCAAATGTTTTCTTAAAAAGAAAATGCCTCCAGTATTAAATCCTGCCAGAAGCGCTGCACTCAGCTTTAGTATTAGGCAACACGTTAGCGGGCCATAGAAGTGCTGGATAATCCTGAGCAATGTGTTACAAAACAAAGCTAATTCCACAGAAAAGAATGCTTCAGACACTATTTGATAGACACTATCAAATGCTATTTTAGACACTGACCTTAAAATTCAGTTACATCATACAACCAAAAAACATTAATCAGCAGGCTTACTTCTCCTTATAAACCCCGCATTTTTCTCTGTAGTCTATTCATGCTCTGATAGTGTGTTGTGACTGAGCTCTCTCACAAGTGTTCTCAGAAATAAGTATTCACCAACTTTCTCACCTGTTTTAGCTTTTTCTTTTTATCTTTCACAGACAAGTTCTTATCTTTGATAATGTTCTCTAACAGCTCTGCCACAGCAGCTTGGGAGGTAGAAACCTTTTGTTCTTCAAACTCCTGAGGAGTTATTTGTTGGCAGTATGAATATGTTGGCAATATGGCACAAATTTCTTCTGCTGGATATTTGCACTGAAAGAAAAATCAAAGAAAGGGTCTTCAAAGTCAAATGATTACATGCTATTTTGGCAATAAGCCATCTCATTTAACATCCAAGCATATTAAGTTAGTGACATCACAAGTTGCAAGGCATTATGAAGTAGCTGATGTCTATGATTGCATCAAGAGCTTAATCAAAGTTTGCATTTGGTATACTGTGGTTTTATTTGCAGTTCTTACCCCACCCACAGAAATAACAAATACCTGCAGTTAGTGAAGGTACTTAAACCTCTATCATGCCACCAACCTGAGCCATCTTTATGTACTCTATGTGATCTTGCACTGCGACCTGCAGATAAGTTGGCACTTTAAATATTTCTTGTTGATGATCCATTAGAAATGAAACTAATCGCGTAGAAAGCAGCTCATCAAGATCTACTTCTTCTGCACAGCATAACACACACCGAGAAAAAGTCTGTATCATCTAGAAGCATTTAGCAGATCGTTAGTATGCGTAGCTGAGGGTTTTGTCTTCCTTCCACTCTACACAGTGACACAATGAATTCTCCAATGCCAACTTTCATGGCAATCTCTCCTGCCCCCACCAACTGGTCATGAGAGGAAGAAAACCGATTCAGATAAGGAAAAGAATTGTTCAATACAAGAGTAAGTAAAAGAAATGCATTTTACAAATGTAGCAAGTCTTCCCCCATAGCTAATTGAATATGTACATTTTTGTCTTGAACCAAGTGAGATGACAAAAAGAACAACTGCAGTCAGCCTAACCAAGATGCAATGCACATCAACAATCAGTTTGAAATAACTTTTAAAAACATTTTTACAGTTCTCTTATTTCCAGCTTTTAGCAGTCTTATTTTAAATTAGCATATGCAGGTAACATTGTTTAATCTTATTTAGTACAAATATCACTAATACCTTGAATCGTTCCTTCAAAAGCTTACTTTCAGACCAAGGAGTTAGTCTTTAAACTCAGTAGGCAAAAAGAACTCCTTCTCTAGAACGGTTTGTCATAACTTCAAGGACACAAATGCTTAGCTGAAAAAGGTTGTCTGACAGACATTTTTGCCAATATCTTTTAAGTTTAAATAGCAGTTGGTTGAGAAATCAGACAGAACAATCATCTGCATCCTGTTAAGTATTTCTCTTGTCCCAGAATAAGAAAAAGCAACATCAGTATTTGAGATGTATTAGAACAGAGATAAGGAATTGCTTGCCTCAAGGTTAGATTTTTGTGAGCGTTGTAGAGATGAAAAATTTGTCTGTTAATCACTACTTAATTACAATAAGCCCTGAAACATAAGTCCTGATCACTGCTAGTATTCTCAGCATTACTTCAGTAGTAAGTTTAAAAGAATAGTTACACTATAATCACAATTCTCTTACCAAAGAACGTGTGCCCATCGCATCGTGCAGTCGTGGCATATCAACATTTTCACTGATCCGAGAGATCATACGCATTAGGAGCTGAATCTTCCTACGATTTGGTGGTGGAAGCAGCAAACAGCATATCTGTAGTGCTTCTACGGCAATTCTTTCTAAGTGAGGCTGAAGGAGATCTACAAGTTGATTGTAAATATAGTTGTCATTAAGATTTGAACAAACTTTCAGGATATTTTTTATTCAGTAAAATAATTTCCCCCTTCCAATGAAGGCAATCTATGTTTCATTTTCACAATCTATGTTTCATTTTTATTGCAATCAGTTGTAACACTGTAGATCAATGCTACAAGGCTTTTTTTTTTTTTGTGGGGGTATCCTCAGCTCACTTCATTATGATAAACAATTAAGGCTGTAACAGAATTAAGAAGTTACCCTAATGTCATTCCTGAAAGTATTCCCAAAAAATACATTTCAAAGATGGTAAAAAGACACCTCCAGAAGGCAGGTCTGTGCAAATTCTTTTCCTCACTCTTAGACAGTGTCTAGGTCAGAAGCACCATCACTTACCCAAACAGGAAGGCTCTGTCAAATCAAATTTGAAAATCTGAAGATACCACGTTACTATTTTGTTAGCAGAGGTATGAAAGGTTACTGTTTAAACCATACAACATAGCAACTCTTTTTTAATCCATATGTTATATAGATATCAAAAATTTAGAAACCATATCAAAGAAAGTAAGGAAGCAGGGATTAGTTAAGTCAACACAACAAGCCAATACAACATGCTTGTAAAGCCACCTTACTTTGCGTGCCAGTCAACATACAAGAGCGAGTGAAAGAGCATTCTGAAAGTTCTATGGTACTTCTGCAGAGTCTCTTACTGATGGTGATATCAGAAACCTCAGTCCTGATGTCCACTGAAGCAGTCACAGAAGTATTTGGTTTTCCTTGCCCACAAAGTTGAGACCTTGGCTTGACTGTGATTTCAGCAACTGGTGCATTGATGCTAGCACAACTTCTGGAGTTCCTGTTTCCAAGTAAACTCTGAGATCTGCATATTTGTTTTGATCTAAGATTTTCATTAAATAGCTCCTTATCCTGAAGAACTGAGGCAGACACTCTCTTCTCATCAGTTTGGTTTTGGTATGTGTTATCAAAACCAAGCTCTAACATTGAATTAGCTTTATACTCATAAGTTAGTGACTGTTTTTCATTTTTTGTGCCTAAGACATTGGTTTTCCTGAGGGAATCTGATTCTCCTTTATTACATACTCTTGAGGCAGTATTTCCAATTCTTTCCAAAGAGTAACACCTTGTCCTAAATTTCAGAGGTGGATCTTGTTCATTCCTGAAACCTGAAAGATTTTGACAACTTCCTCCTATTAGATTAGCAGCATTGCCTTGTTTACTTGTCAGTTTATATAGCTGCAATTTCTTTGCATGTTGTTTTTGAACAGCTAACTCTTCTGAAGACGACTTCCAGGAAACTTCATATTCCTCCTTTGTTTCCTTAGGCTCTTTGCGAAGTAGGCTTAGGAGGAGACATTCAGTTGACTTGAAAGAGTTCAAGTGAAGAGTTTTTGAAGGTTGTGGATCACATGCTTCATCTTGGAAAGAATGTTTTCCACTGCATATGTTTGGGATTGTGATGTAGCCACACATAACTATCAGAAAATGAAATATAAATTAAGATGCAAGTGGTACGAAAGCAAACAAGTTCAGAAAGAAATGAAGTTGCTAACTGAACAGAGAAGACAGCAAATAAGACTAATTAGTTAGTAAAACAAAAAAAATAGCTCAATCCCAATTGCAACCAACATGCAAGAATAAAGAACGTTAACAGACTGCAACATTGAGGGACAAAGACTTGTACACATTTCCAAGTTACAGTTATTGAACATTTAGAAAGTTAGCTCAGACAGTAATTTGCATACAGTAAGATGCAAGTGCATTTCAATTAATATTGTAATACTGAATGGCAGCACCAAAGATATTCCTCAGATTCGAGCTGCCACACAGATTAATGGGGTCAAGGTTTGTTTTGAGTTACAGATATTTTTTCCCCCCAGCTGATATCAACTTACAGCTTGCACTGGTAATTTCCAAATTCATACATACCCAAAACATTAACAAAAAGTTCGTAGTATTCAAAAGTAAGTAACGGTTCAGGGAGATTGAGAAAATAATCAGCAACTGTTCTGAACACATCCCGTTCAAACCCACTGTAAGTTGGCTGGCCCATGTCATTACTTCTAGGCCCTAAAAACAAGTGAGGAAAGGAAATTCAGTTTCTGTTCTCACAACTCTGTTAAAATAACAGTATAAGTTTATTTCTGTAGGAATGACTGTTTCACAAGAACAGAATCATGCCAGCAATATATATATTACTTGTTCAGTTCAGCAGTAAATTACTTGTAAGCAGAAAAGGCGTAAAGTATTTTGTTAATCCACTGAGGGACCGTGCTCACTTTCAACAGGCTGTTCTATACCAGGAAAGTAAATGAACATTCATTTACGCCCTTTATATATTCCCCATCAAAACAGTCACAAACTTGTATAATTTTGTATAATTTTCCTTCGTTTTCCAAACCACAATAATCCCAACCCTTCCAGAGAGATCTAGCTTCTAGATCAAGAAATTCATGCTACAACCAACCATGAAGAATGCTACACTAAGGAGCCAACCAATATATTCAGACCACTCGATGCATAGGCCAAGCAGAGCTGGTGTTTTTTCCCTTTGAGGGCCTCCTCTTTACAACTCAAATGGTTCACCAAGTGAGTTTTGTTTACCACTACTCCCATGGTGAATCATAGCTACATCCAATTAATTTGCTTCAGATGTGGACAGGTAAATAATCCAATAATCTTAGAGTCCTGGTTAATAAATCTCACTTATGTTGCTACAGACAAGACATGGAATGAATAGAATTGCCTCTGGTACAAATAAATTTGACATAGTGTAGATCTTCATTAACCCTAACAATATTGACATAGGAATGAACTATGCTCCCTTATAAAGCCAACTGTAACGAATTAAGAGACGGTAGTTTCAATTACACTGACAACCAGGAAAAATTTAACTTTTGATATGACTTAACTTTGTAATCACATTAAAAATACCACAGAGCAGCATTCTCCAGGTCTATACAAACGTTTTTAGTTCTCACTGTGCAAAGTACTATTGCCTTAATCATTTGGTTACAGTATTGCTAGGAGATACAGGGAAAAATAAAAAAAAAAAAAAAACCCTTGGACTAATTCAACTCAAATTAGGAACTGAGAATTCAAGAAACCAAAACACTTGCAGGTTTTGACCCATTAATACAAAGACATACTAGTTCTAGATGCAGGAGTGATGTGGGGATTAAGGTATTCAAACGCGCAGAGCTCAGCGCTCGGCTGTGCGTTCAGCTCCGTTCACCAAGCGCTCCCCTGGCCTGCTTACCCTAACAGCACTCTTTGTGAAAGAGACTCTATGGTTTTGAGAATGCAACTGAAGGAAGAAAGGTCAATCTTGTGTTACTATCTTATAATACCTAATATTCATACGTAGAATCTGACGCATCTTAAAAGCGGATTAACCAGCTAGACTGCTAGGACTGATACCTTCATTACCTTAAGCATAGCGTTTTTATGGTGTTAGCTCCTAAGTTAAATTTCTGTGCAATAATTTGGTATAGATTACTTTTCATTGCTTCTCAATATACCAAAGCACTTCAAGTTATTTGAATTTTGAAAATTAAATTCACAACTGATTTTGACACGTCCGTGTATTTCACTTGCAGCTCTGAAAATAAGTTTCTGGCACTTGAAAGCTACTCCATTACTTACAGTATGCAAGGCATTTCATAGCTGACAACACCCAGTGAGGGAGGTCTTCTAAAATAAACAAACACATTAATCATACACAACACCAAAGACTTGATGATTAACACAAATAATGGCATGCATGTATCAAACACACCAAATATAGCAGATCCAATTTGAAGCTAATATTACAATGCATACATACCTACAAATCAATGCACCACAACTACAAAACCTTCCAAACAAGCATACCGAGATGTACTCGTTTGAAAAAGCATAAAAGACAGGCTATGAAACCTATTACCTTAGTCAATTACTGTCTGTGTTGTAATTACACCATCCAGAAACTTTAAGTAAAACTAGAGAAAGCTTACCTGATTTGTTCTGCAAAATAACAACACCATGTTTGTTTGTGTGCGTCATATTGTACATGACATACTCAGGTACTATCTGTGTTGGCTGCAAAACTTCTTCCAAAGATGGGAGGCCTAAAATGGTTTGCAGACTGTAGGGAGGAAGAAAACAGATGCTGTCTTAATAAGTTTGCTAGTAAAAAATGAAAATAAGTTCCTGGCATTTATCCAAACAGTTACTCAATAAGCTGATTTACAGTTTACTAAAATCTCACTTCTGGAAGAGAAGTTTGAGGACACACTTGTTCCTGGGACACACACCAAAGAACAATGAACAGGGAGAAGAAAGGACAGCTGTGGTGTTAAAACATAATTCCACACCGACAGCAATACTTTCCTTAAATGCAACAGTCCAGAGTTAGAAAATACGCTAGAAAGCATATGTAAATGGTAGTTAGTAAAGAATATTCACCTATTCACTGTTAATCTTAAAAAGTTCAGAAGTTTGGAAGTTGAAAGCTTCATAGGGCCATGATAAACAGAATGCATACACACAAGGAGGCACTTACTGTAATAGAATGATATTTCTCCAAATTTCTTGCACACATTCCTGGCTTACTTCCTTCCTGCGCACTGCATCATCTTTGTTTTCCTTTGTTGTATCTGGCTTTGTTTCTTCTAAATTTTCCTGAAAATGAGTGGTTTATGCATGTTATACTGGAAGATAAAGAAACCTCTTAAGAGAAACAAACATTGGTATTTCTGAAGAACATTAAATTCCAAAATATGACCCAGGGAATAACCTTAACATTCTCAGCACTGAAAAGTAAGCATATGCAATTAAAAAGCCAAAAAAAAAAAAAAAAAAGGACACTATGGAAAAAGACCTAAAGCACATCTTCCACCAGCCAGTAATCTAAAGAACAGAAATGCATCAAATTTAAATGTATTAGTAAACAAAGATTTCTCCTTCAGGATCCCAATCTAAACTCCCAAAATATGTACACAGTAGTCTGAAGAGAATAAATGACTAAATGCTTGCATTCAATCTTTTTTCAAAAAGTAAGCAGAACAGTTAGATAATTTATGCCTTTTATTTGTCCTAAATGAAAGAAATCTTAAGTTTCAATAAGAACATATTGTACTGGTCATTTCTAGAACTCCACCCTCCAGCCTTCCCAACACTTTAAAATATTGCAACTAGGGATAATCCTGCTCAGAACAAGACCAAATAAAGAATCCATAAGAAAACAAAAAGCCTCCCATATCGATGGAATGGGATTCTCAATTGCTTATATATAAATGCAATTAAAACTCAATCCCAGATCATTCAGATACAGAATTGACCCAGTGCTGTGACTGGGGGTAGAGGTGGCAAGTAACCTTTCTTTGTATACAATAACTTGGCAGGATTAATAACACTTTCCACATTTTCCTCCAAACAGATCTATTGTAACTAAATTGAGGAAAAAACAGCTCCATATAGGTTTAAGAGTATTTAAAGTTCTTCTGCCAAAAGCACAATCCCTTTCACTTGCAGCCCGCATATCAAGAATGTTGTTACAGTTCTGGCTATTTTACATAAGAATTCTGCTAGAATATTTATAGAGCATTTAATAAAAACTTTCTGCACATGCAAGAAGAAAAACAGCACACGTAACCAAGACAGTTCACTACAAAACAGAGCTGCACTGAGCTATCAAAGCTGTGTAAACGCTCTATTTCACTGTCTAGAACCTACCAGTGTATTCCTTCAGCTACAAGGGAACATAACACAACTGAGACATTTGAAAATGACTGCTTCAAGGTTTTTCTTTTTTTAAAAGATAAAGCAAATACATGGCAACTATAATTATATAAGAAACATTAGTTCCTACCAGAGACTCCAGTACTTCATGTTTTTTAAAAGTTCTCCTGGATAGATGTGGCAGCTTAAAAAGTCCTTCTTTGTCTCTAGAGAAGGTTTCCAAGTTTTCTTTTTGTTGGCACAAAGTTGGTAGAGGTTTAGCTGGAGAGGTTGGAGGAAATCTATAATAGGAGAGATGTTAATATATTTAGAACAGAAAAAACTAATAATTCATTTACGCCAAGTCATACGTTGCCAGCACGATTCAGTAAGATTCTGAAGGGATTCAGGAGATTAAAAATGCTGATTTTTTTTCCTTAGAATATTGTCTAACACAATCATACTAAAAATTAACTTTGGACTACTCTTCTTGATTCCAAACTCAAGCTGAAGACTGAAACGTTTACCCAGCACTGAGAGAAGGGAGGGCCATGCCACAGCAGGTAGCTGCTATAATGAATGCCCTTTGGCCCCCTCCAAAGCTCTTGAACACAGCACAAGTGCCAAGAAACACACAGACAGAAGCATGCAGGGTTTACCATATGTACTACAAGGCAGTTGAGGAAAATGGTGCTAATAACTGATTTTAGTCCAACCAGCCAACACAAAGTGAGGCATTTTTAAACAAAATTCTGAGCATTAACTAGAACTCTCAGGCTGTAGAGCTCTCTTAACCGTCTGTCCTTCCAGTACCTGTACAGCGCACCGTTGTCTTCCAAGTCTTCCGATCCCCACCTCCCTTTTATATCTTCAATTACGTGATTCTTGAGGAACTTTCGTAACAGCTGGACCGTCTGCTGCCGGCTGACATCGGGGCCGAAGTTCGGGTTGCTGAGCAGGGCCTGGTGCAGCCAGTCGGCCGCCTCGGAGGCGGTGAAGCAGCGGCCGTGCCGCCGGAGCCGCTGCCGGTGCCCGCGGAGCGGCATCCCGGCCCGGAAGTACCGCGTCACCTCCTCCCACTGCGGGGCACAGAGCGGGGTTAGCGCTGGGAGCCGGCCTCAGGGGCAATGAAACAGTAACAGCCACAGACGTGAAATCACGTCAGTACGCACCGTGCCCAGAGAGGTGGGGGTGCCCATCCCTGCAGACGCTCCGGGTCGGGCTGGGGGGGGCTCCGAACACCCGATGGAGTGCGGGTGTCCCTGTGCCCTGCAGGGAGCGGGGCCAGAGGGCCTGGACAGGTCCCTTCCAACCCAAACCGCCCTGTGACCCTATCGCCAGCCCCTCCAACCCCCCCGAGCTGCGCACGTTCCCGAGGCAGAGCGGGGCCGCCGTTAACGCGGCGCTTCACCTCACGGCTGTGACAAAAAACAACAGCAGACCAAGGTGTGGTGGCGACAGCCACCCCTCACGCTCGCTCGCTCGCTCGCTCGCCCACCGGCCAGCCTGGTGGCGCGGTACGGCCCCGGCGCTGCGGGGCGGCCCTCCATCGCCGAGCACCTCAGGCGCCCGGGGACACGCGCCCAACGGCTGCCGCGGTTTGAATTGCCTGCGCGGCCGCCGATTGGCCGAGCCTGCGGGCACGTGACCAGGGCGGGGCCGCTGCAGCACCGCCTCAGGCAGAGCCTTTCCTCAGAGGGGCGGGGAAGGTTCGTGCGTCGGAGCCGATAGTGCCGGGCGTTTTAATTCGCTCTTTTTTCTTCGTGGAGCATTGGGTGTGCTATGCAGCCCCTCAGAACACCAAACCCTCCCCAGCCGCCGCCTCAGGGTTGCATTTGAGCGAGCGTGACGGCGGCGGCGGGTATTCCTGTGGGACTGGAAGGGCGCTGAGGTAAGCACGTGCCGCAGCCCGAACGAGGATTTAACACCGTGCATCCGCTCAACTTCGTTGGGTATTTGTGAAGTAGAAAAGAGAGCGTGGCATTACACGGCAGTTTCCAGAGCATTCCCCCAGACAGCAATTCAGAGGCACATACCTCACCTCCCCAGCACAGAGCCCACATGCAGCACAGGTATCAGTGCTCAGAAATCACATTTTTCTTCTCAGACTGCCTGTAAGAAGTCCACAGGTTGTGACAGGAATATTGAAAAAAAAAGAAATAAGCAAGAAAATCCCAGGCCAGCAGACACAGCGCAGCGTTCACCCTTTTTCATGAAGCGTTCCCTTGCTCTGTGGGCAAGTACCCTTGTTTGCAATCTGTGTTCTATAAATACTCATGAGTGCTTTATTAAATCCTGACACTGCCATCCATTGCTCAGACACCTTCAGCTCACCCCCTAAACTGCCTTTAGAAGCCAGTAAAAGCAGATGGATACCTCAGGCATTTTTATGCAAAGGGATAAAAACACCACTGTGGAGATAAACCACACCAGGCAGGGTTAAGCGTTACGACCTGAAGCTCTGGAGGGAGCCCAGAAAGCCAAAGCACCCAAAGGCTCTATAAGCAAGGCTGTGTCTCCCAGAGGAAACCACACACCCCATTGAAGGAGGGTCCCTCTTCTGCTTGTATGTGCTTAACAGTTAGCTGCAGGAGCCAATCAAAGCTGCCTCCTAGCAGCTTCTGTCAGATCTGCCAGCTGCAGCACCTGCTGGAAGTCAGCAGTGGTTGGCTTAGGAGTCAGTGTCCTGGAAACTCAGCGTTCAGGGATGCTGTGTTATTTCATTTACATTTTCTGTCTGATGAGAAGAGGAAAGATGTAGATTCTTTCACTAGATTAAAAAACTTTAGGAATGCTTTTCATCATTTGTGTATTTCAAAAACCATCCTCCTGTTTTTCTTTCTAACAAAATCCCGATGAGTAGTTGCTGAGATATAGTGGTATTGATTTTTCCAGTGACCAAGGCTCCCCACCTGCTCAAGAGTATAAATCCATTTGCTGATTATCTTAGGGAAATCTCCATGAGTAAAGCCCACAGAAAGTGATGACTACAGCTGTTTCAGTATTGATTGCTTCCCGTACTCCCTCTCTTAGGTCATTTTAAAACGTATAACGCTTGATATATTTGCATTCAACCTGCTGCCTATAGGTGATCTAATCCATTTTGTGAAACTTAGATCAAGTAAGTAGATTTTAGAGGCATCTCTGGAAAGTACAGTAAAAGTGATAATTGGAATAGTCTGGGAAACATTACAGTCCATCTTCTTCATACAGGTATAAGCAGTGTTACACTTAAAGCCTGGAGTGTTTTAATTAATTTCCTAGGAGATGAAAACTAGAGTTCTTCCTGCTTTTACAATTCAATTTCAAGACTACTGTTGCCTGTGGATTTGTCTACTTAGAGAAAAATGACTATGGAGAGGCAGGAATGCTGTATTTTTATCACCACAGTCATAAAGAGTCTTTTAGAATGATAGAAGAGTACTTTTGGGTAACTAAAATTATTCTTGGAGCCAGATTTATGACTTTGCAATGAAATTTCCTTGTCTTTCAGATGTTTGTATGTCCTTTATTGTCATTAGAGAGGCATACAAATACCAGCCTGGCTGAGCTGAAAGAGGGCATCAGTGCAACACTCCATGTATGAAACTCTGCACAGCACATGAGGTAAAGTCATGGGAAAATGGAGCACTATTGCCTTCCTTCCCACCTCCCTTTATTGTTCGATGTTGGTATCTGTCTGCTACTAGTGGTGGTAGAATGTAAAACATGAAAATGAGTGGAGTCCATTTAAAATTTCAAGGTCATGGTTGTCCCATGGCTCATTTGTTACTGTGTGTGTTAATAAACACTAGAGGCATATGCTATAGGTCTTTGTTATAGTGGTTTTAAACATAGGAATGAACCTAATTAGAAACCTTTAATATTGATCTCCTGATGTTTAATGCAGCTGAATTAACATCCCTGCCCATAAGTTCAAATAGAAGGTGATTTTAAAACATAAGGGAATAGATTGTGGAGACTGCTGGTGATCACAAAAGCTTTCTGTATTTGTCTTCAACGAGTGCAAACACGTAACACACTTGGGTTGTGGGGATGAGGTAGTTAATGAATCACCTTTCAAATTTTAATTTGCATCTCCGTCTGCTAACTGCATCTTCTAGCTGCAAATGTTAGTCCCTACTTAATTGCTCTTTTGTTACTCTTTGTAGAAATAGTACACCCTGAAAATCCCACAGCAGTGCCTAAACTGTCAGTGCACTGTGTGTATACTTATTTGATCGAGCCTATCTTTAACTGTTACGTAGAACAAGATGCTTCAGAAGAAAGTATATTACTCTTTCCTTCCCTCACAGTGTTTGCTTTTATCCAGCTTGGAAGCTTATTTAAACCTGGGTATATGTATGTGTAATTTTGTGTGCATGCTTATATGTATGTAATATTAGGTACAATCGCAGAATTTTGTGGTTGGAAATGCCCTCCAGAGGTCACCTAGTCCAGACTTTTGCTCAGGCAAGTGGTTCAGGATTTTGACCAGACAGGTTTTGAGTATTCCAGGGATGGAGGTCCCAGAAACTCTCTGGGCTTCTGTTCCTGTTTGACCACCCTCCTGGTAAAGGTGGTGTTCATGTGTAGTCAGAATTCGCCATGTCCCAGGCTGCCCCTGCTGCTGCTCGTCCTACCATTGTGCATCTCGGAGAAGAGCTGCCTCCATCTCTGGAGCTCCCGTGGGACAGCTGCAGACAGCAGTACGATGTCTTAATCCTGAGCAAACCCATTGTCTCAGCTTCTCCTCATAGGTCGTTGTCTGGTCCTTTCACAATAGTATTAAATCCTTTGTTCCTAAAGCAAGAGATTACACGATTGAACTATGTTGTATGGAAAAAAAAATTACATTTGCAATCCAGTCAATTAACTAAAGCCTTTTTCATATCTTGTGAGACATGCAGAAGAAATCTGAGTTCTCCACAGCGTTTGCTGTCTACTCCACTTTCGTCACTTCTGCTTTGTCATTTGTAAGCCATGCAAAGTAATCTAGACTTGGTAATTTTTCTCCATACAAATTTTCCTATGCCTTCATTCATTTCTATTTCTCTTTTCTGCACTCATCCAATATTCTGAATGACAAAGACATTACTCTGTTACTCCAGATTAAATTGAATCACTGTTTTTGGTGAATTTTCAGAGCATGGAAAATTCCTTTATATTATTCATTACCTTACTCTCTGCACATTCTCTGCTGTATCAGCTATTCTGCTGCATGCTGAGCAAAACCAATCCATGACGATGGATGTATCCACATATAGCACAGTGCTAAGAAAGCTGAAGACCTACCGTATTATCTATGAATACTCTTATTTTCTTTTAACTCAAGTTAAATTCTTTGGTTAAAAAAAAGGCAAGAATTACAACTCTTCAAAAGCCATCAGAATTTCACCGACAGGTCTCTGTAGGCTGCTGTACGTGGGGGTTTAGAGGAAAAGTGGGGCAAGGAAAGGAAGGCCTGAGGGGCTGCTCCTGCTCTGCAGGAGGGCTGGCAGGGGATGGCAATAACAAGTCCTACTTCTGGCACAATCAGCTTTCCTCTGCAGTATGTGCTGCTGCCTCACTGTCCAAGTTCTGCAGTAGCTGTAGTGAATTTGGTTTTACAAGCTCTGGCATAGGCCTGATGTTAACGGAGTGCGGGAGCTCTGCAACATCCTCAAAGCATGCAAATTACTGTCCTCCTCAAGGCCTACTGACTCTGGGATGTCCCTGGTAAAGGATACTCAGTGTTTATTCTTCTGATACCTTATACAACGTTAGCTGAGTTTTTACCATTAGTCTTCAAAAACATTGCAGTAATGGAAGAGCTGGAGGCTCGCGGCATGTGTTGTGCCAGCCCTGCTGGGGCTGCATGCCCTGAGCTGCCAGGGAAGGACCATTCACTGCAGGACCTGGGCCCACATGGCCGGACAGACAGATAGCTGATGGCCCCACAGGGCTTTTCTTTAACCCCTATGTTCACAGCTTTATCACAGCTAGATGCTGGTTTTGATCTCCTCTGCTGAACTGGAATTTTCTTTACGCTGAGATATAGCACAGAGCAAACTAAAAATCTGTTTTCTTGGTCATGCTCCTCTGGAGGTAATGCATGTGGCAGTAATAGCAGCCATGACAACCCTGCAGCTGGGACAATCAGAAGAAGTGACAACAAATAGCAGTCTCTGAATTTGCTGATGTAAGCATGGTCTGTAGGAAAGCTGAGAGTGGAGCGTAGCACAGTGTTTGTGAAGTGGTGTGAAGATGTCAAAAGCATGCATTGTTAATGCTCTGGTGCCAGGTTTTCATGCATGTCTGTTTAAATTTTGATTTTAGGGGGATAGCTTCTATCCTTACAGTAAGCAAATCAAACCTGTCTGATATGTCGTGAAATGAAACAAGAAGCAGAAAAACGTTTAACAGTTGAAAGATGTGTCCTCCATGGGCTGCTCAGCTGTCCCCTGTACTGTGGTTTGGGTCCCAGCTGCAGCACGTTATCCCTGCTGAGGGTGGGCTCCCTCTCCCCAGTGTACTGGTTAGCAGAAGTAAGTAATGCACAGCTGTAGGAGAACTGTTAGGTCAGGGCCTGAACCTGTGATTGAGCACCTGGAGTAAGGGCTATGGCTGGCCCGAGGAGCACAGGAACATTGTTTGCACCTGTGCTCCCCGGATGAGGAAGGGGTGGACCCAGGGTGGGGCTGCCCTGGACTCCTTTATGGGCTGGCAGCTGAGGGGAGTGCGTTTCTCTCCAAGATCTGCTACTTATTGGAGGGGTGCTGTTTGGATGGGAGTTCACTGTTGGTTGCGTGAGTCAAGATTTTTGTGTACGTTTGTTGTTAGGACCTGTAGTATTTTGCTTGGGATTGAAAAGAATGGGTCTGAATCAATTTTGTTTCTTTATTTACAAAACAGTAACTTAAGCAACCCATAATGCTTATTCTCTGCTCAGAGCTCTCTTTCTAATGTTTGCTGATAGGTGCTGAGGATGTTGTGTTGGTCTGCCTCATGTTGACCACCAAGGCTGTATGCCTTCACTCTGACCAGGTAGGAGAAACATCATTCAGTTTCTTTTCTTGTCTGGGTCCTTTTTGTCCTGGATGGTTCTTCTCAGTAGCTATTCTGTAGTGGTTCACAAAAATACAGCAATGTTATGTAGAAACCATGAAGGAAAGTCATGAAGTCTTCAGTGATGTCAGTTTTCATGGTTATACAATCCCTTGTCTTGTAGGAGTTTCATTTCTTTCATGTTATTTTTTGATGTAAGTAAGTGCTTCTTAATAATGGCTCAAGTGAAATTGTTAACGAAGCATGTTTGGAGCACTTTTGGAGCAGAAGCAACAATCAGTGAACATTTTGTTATTAATATTAAACTGCTATGAAAGACAAAAAAAGTCTGTCAAGTAGATGAGAGGACTGTGTTTAACAGAATGCAAGTATCTATGCCAGGAGTAGTCATAAAATGAACATTGTTCTACCATAGGGACATGTGCACAAAGAGCCTTCTTGCAAGAGAGCGTTTGTGTTGTGTTAAACATGTGCAAACAATTAAAATGAGTATGAAGTTGTGCGATCTTTGAATTTTCAGGACTACTGAGCTTGGAGCTTAGCTTACTGGGGTTAGTTCCAAGTACAGTTTCAAAGTCTTGCAGAAATGTTTAATCTATAATTAACAACCAGTGCTTGCAACCGTCTTAGAGGAAGGCTGCAGCTTTAGTGAAAACCTCCTTTATTTTTAATAGACTTCAAAGCTACTGCATGCAAAAGTGACATAGTAATATCTATTTCAGCTGCTATGCCTGAGACGATTAAGTGTTGATACTGTATGCCTCTGAAACTCAGGTTGTAAATAAAGCCTTTGCAAGCATAGGCATGAAATATTCTGGATTTGAGCAATTAATACAGATAGGATGAGTTCAGAAATACCTCAGGCCTCAAACTAAATTAGGACCCTTTTGCTTTGCCTTTCATATATCATTTATTATTCTGTGAAAGTTTCTTTATATACTGTACTATGATATATTAATAAACTTGGGCTTTTTTTCTCTAGTCATCTGGCTGCAGACTTAATTAAATGATGGCTGCTGAGTATAGTTTAGGAAAGGAAGTCAGCTGAGAGCGCGTCTTGCGGATGAGCAAGATGCTGCTCAGTTGCTCTACTCTGCAGGAAGTGCATGCTTGGTGTGGGATCTAGCTTGCTTCCCTGAAGCAGAGAAGTACCTACATTTCAGGTGTCTAATCTAGCCTTACACAGTCCTAGAGGAAGCACCTATATTGTCTGTACAGAGACTAGAAATTATGGAGAAAATGGCCATAAGTGGATGGCATCTCCGTGTGGCACTCTGAAAGGCACTGGTGTCTTGCTGCCTGGGGAGCATGGTCCCTCCCTGCAGGGGCTCCATGGCTCATGCATCTGATGCTTGTGTGTAAGTCAGGTGCCTGCAGTGTGCCCCTGGGGTATCTCAGCTGAGATGAGTATGATCATGGCTAGATGTAGTTAATGATCTCTCTTTGTGGAGGATGCTGGAAGTGCTCATGTTGCCAACTGCAACACAGACTTTTTGAACTCATGTACAGGTCCAAACTACTGTACAGATTCATTAAGTTGATTTTTCTACTGTGCAGTGTTCTCTTTTCCTTTGCAACACTTCAATGTAAAATATATTTCAGTGTTGATGTATCTCTTGAATGTTCCTTTGGATTTATCAGATCCACAAACCAAGTTTTTCAGAAGTACTCAGATGCCTGGAGGAGTGTTAAAATTCCCAGCCATCTGTGTTCAGAGAACTGCATTTTTAATGCATTTTTCTTGTGTAGAGCTGCTAGGCTTAAGACACAGATCCCAAAGGCATTTTGGGATCTAACTCTATGAGTGTTTTTTTCAAATCTGAATTAAATACACTTTTCAAGGGATAAAAGCTGTTCTTTATTATGTTTCATTGACAGAACAGCTTCACAGAGCTGTATCTTTGCACCTGTCTTCCCTTGCAGTCCTGTTGGTCTTCAGATAATCTAACCTAGTCAAATCCTGTTTTAGCTTAGTTTTTCTATTAGGTGGAGTGGGAATGTGGGCCGTGCATTTTCTGTGGATGCAGACTGGTACTCTGGAACAACCTCTGAGCTCTGTCATTACGGCAGCTGCCCTGGGCTGAGATTTTAATTCTGCTCTGACAAATGTTGACTGTACTCAGAAATGTCAAGTTTCCCAGTTCTGGTGATGAATGCAGAGCATCAGCAGAGAGGTGTGCACTGTAGTAAAACTTGTCAGCAGATGGGTGCTGGTCAAAATGCAATCTGTGAAACTTCTAAAATGAGGCAGTAGTGTAAAGCACGTAGAGCTTGCACTGCCCAGCAGATAGCTGTCTACCTAGAATACTGGCTTCTGGATCATGATCTTTTTAATGAGTTAGGCACCTGGCTGTCTGTGCTTTTGAAAATCTGAGTTTGGTACCTACTATAAGTATATAAATGCACTTGAAAATGTTTTCCTGAATAATACAGTGGTTAAAAATGTTGAACTGCCTACACTGATGTTGTTACTATTTCTATGGGAAAGCTATGGGAGACTTTTTAGACAATTACAGCATAGAAAGGCTCAGCTAGTACAAGGCACACTGGTCCTGCCTGCTGTGGCTGCACATCTAACAGGCTGAGCTGGGGCTCTCCAGGTTGGTTTCTCACAGTGAGATTTGGGTAGCCTGAGATCATTGAAAATGCCACTGTGATGCATTGAGAGCTGCAGTTCCTGCACCAGCAAAATGCAGAATGAAATGTTGAGACAGATGAACAGACAGAGGGAGCAGAAGAGATCTGAACCTTGGGAACAAGCCACTTCTGCTGCAATATGGGAAATCAATTGCTTTTCCTGTGCTGAATGATTCTCTTTCATACCATCAGCTATACTGTGTGGGCTGCTGTATTACTGTGTATTGCAGCAGGTTATTAGTGAAGTAATTCTGCTGAAGTATGTTCTAAGAATAAATTACAAGATGATCTCTGTCCTATAGAGCATTATTGCTGTGCAGTGCCTGCAGATTGCTAGCAGATTTACACGGGTAAGGTAGATGTTTCTGGCTGTCATAATGGACTTTTCTATCTGAACAGTTACTTTTTCCTCTCTGAAAAGCATTTCTCAAATCATTTAGGTTACAGCTACAATAAAAATAAAAACCATAAAACTTATTTGAGTATTTATTGGCGATGTCAATACCTTTTGCTGCTCTTGCTTATGCTGATATCTAAGTTCTTTTGAAAATACTTTATGAAATAAAAAACTAGTTGTGCATCAGATCCACTGACAGCTTTCAGTAAGGCTGGGCATCCTTATGCTTTCTGAATATGTCTAATGAAAATAGAGCAAAACCACCTAACTAGATGTTTTTCTTAATCAGTTTTTCCTTTGAGGGGAAAGTATGGATGAGCTGATCACTGATCCCTATAAAGCGAAGGGAACAAGTGTGAATCCTGCACCTAGAATGGGCTGACCATGCATCAGTGTGGTGTGGGGCTGGGGGACTGGCAGTAGCTCTGCAGAGAAGGAGCTGGGGGTCCTGGTGGGCATCAAGTGGGGTGTTGGTGGCAGCCTGCCTTCACAGCACACAGCAATGAGGGCCAAAGCGGCGGTGTGTTAGCCAGAGCACCAACAGCTCAAGGCCTGTGATTGTTTCTGCTTGGGAGCTGGGGGCAACATCTGGAGTAATATACTCAGTTTTGGGCCTCATTTGATATCTCCAGAGAGATGGCCTCATCTATATGGCAATCTGCAGTGAGGGGTTATACTATGAAACAATAAATGGTGCTGTTTGCATCCAGCAAGAGCTCTTTCTATGGAATTTATTTTTGAACTGATGGCGTAATTTCTGTTAACCCAACATCATGTGCATGTTTGTTTTACCTTG
Source organism: Penelope pileata (assembly GCA_013396635.1). NCBI lineage: Eukaryota > Metazoa > Chordata > Aves > Galliformes > Cracidae > Penelope > Penelope pileata. The sequence continues at coordinate 47,965 of WBMW01000011.1, forward strand.
AGTTTAAATGTAGATCTGAAGTGATGGGACTGTTTTTACTCTCTTCTTAGAAGAGTTATCAGTAAAATAGGATACGATTAAAACTTCAGCATAGTTTGCCACTGACTCTAAAATAATCCATTAGCATGTGCTTCCCTAATGGCTTTGTAAGAGTTCTGTGACTCCTGTGTTGTGTGACATCCTGTCTTGAGATGATTTTTAGAAGAGAAGGTGCAAATTATATCTTTATTCAGGGTTTAACAGCAAAAGAAAGTTTGATCATCCAGTATTTTTACTTGGCATGCTAGAAATTTTCCTCTATGGTGTTTTTCTGGAAAAAAGCAGAATTTTCCTTCCCCAGTTTGTTCATGTAGCTTTTATTGAACTCAGTTGATTGCTTCTGTACTCAAAAAGTGATTTTTCTGACTTGGCTACAGCCCTTTAAATGGCAGTTGCTTGAGGTATGGGCAGGCTTTCTCCTGGTTCCCTTATCTATCCAACTAAAAGTAAGGCATGCAGTTCTGGTGAAGTTGGTCTGAAAACCAGTCCTTTTATGTAGTTGCTTATAATTTGTTGCTTTTCATTTGTGAGCTGCATCACAGCTGTGCCCAGTTCTCTCACAAATTAGTTCATCAGGTCTATTATTCTACAAATGTGCAGCAGCTGTTGCTCAGATCCAGGCTGATTGCACATGCCCTCTGCAGTTTTACTCAATTGGTTTACTCCAAACATTTGGTTACTAAATCATTCATTTGCTTGTAACCATCCATTCAAAGTATACATTAAAATGCTTCATAGTGCAGCGATTTGGAAGGCAGTTACTGAGAAGATCAAAGGATGGGATCATAAGTAGGGTATGGGTGTCTTAGCGTGCATATTCATGCCTCCTGGCTGCTAGCAGGGGTAGGGACTCAATGGAAAAGGGAGAATGCTCAGATTAAAGATAGGAAACTTACAATTTTTCATCTTGATTTTATTTGGAAGGAGTGGGGAAATAGTAGGTGTGTATAGTGTACATGCTTCCAGGCATACATCTCAATGGTTCCTGGTGCTTCCTTGTTCTCCACAAGCCTCTGGAGGGCAGCTGCTCCTTCAGTGGGAGGTGGCAGCTGCCAGGCACATCAGCAGCAGCAGGGGAAGGGAGCTGTTGGAAGGAGCCAAGGAAGAAGCTGTCTTGATTACTAGAAATAACTGAATGCTTACAAAGATGTGTTTTGAGACTTTCCTGGATCATCTGTAGTGTCTAAAGCAGTCCACAGTGAAGTGAGTGGCTTCTGCATGCCTGTGGTGTTCAGGTGGTTACTGCTGGTGTTAGTCATGCTGCCTCCATCAACTGAGGCTGTGCTATTTTGATTCTTCATTTGAAGTATCATCATTTGGAGGTCATCTCTTGAGCTGTTAAAGTGACCTGGAAGGTCTAAACAGCTTGAAAAAAACTTAGGAAAATACAAAGCAGATTTTTTTTTTCTTGGGAGTTGTCCATTTATAGTCTTAAATATTAGATTCTGCAGAGACAGCCAGGGAATTTGAAAATAGCAGATTTCTACCTGGCTGTTTGGTGGGGTGTGGTCAGTACTAGAACTGTCTGCTGAACTGCAGGACTAGAGCCTAGCCCTGCCCCAACCTTATAATTCCACTGGTGGTTGCTTTGTAGTGTTCTTCATTTTCCCCAAGGGAGCAGACATGCTTGAGATGATGTCTGTAGTCTTGTGCCCGTTGGTACCTGAAAAATGTAATGGATGTTGGGGATGACTGTGCCATGTGTTCTAGAAAGTCAAAGCAGCAAGTGATCTGTGATTGACAGGTTGAAGTGTGATGTCCTGTAGCGCAGTGGGTGCTAATGCCAGAAGTACACCCCTGAGAAGCCTTGCTTTCTAAAACAGAGTTTGGGAAGCTGCTGTAGGATGTCTGCCTACTTACATGCGAGATGGAGAAAGCCCTTGCTTTTCTGCATGCAAGTCTTTATCATTTTCTTGAGGTGATTGATTTCTGCCACTTGGTGGTGGTATTGCTTTTTTCTAACCCTGAAAAGTTATTTCTAGGACCATTTGGGACATGACAACTGCTTTGTATGTTTAATGCAACTCAATGATAGCATGCTGATTGCAGTGATGTTCATGCAATTCTCATGCTACTTCAGCAACCAGGGTGTACTAGTACTCTGTCAGCATTGAACAGCAGGTCTGCTGTGCAGTAGCAGGGCTGTTGCTGCCAGCTTCCCAGGCTTTAAATTTAACAATTTTCATTGCATTTTGTGGTCTGTCACTGCTTTGCTCCCTTGTGAAAAAGATGAGCATTCTTTTCAAAGAACTTGCAAATGCTTTACTTTGAGTCATTAAGTGTTAGTTTATATAAACCTTTTTCTTTTTTTTTTAAGAATGTGATTTAGGCATTGTGTTTTGGGGAATGTATTAGTTCAAATTCGTATTAGTGCAAGCTGGAATCTGCAAAGATACAGCTTGGTGTCAGCCTGGTAACCATCTTGTTCAGGGAGAATGATTCATGCGCTGCAGCTCAGCAGCAGATGCTGTGCGTGTTCCCTGAGCTCCTGAAGTAGGCTGATATGGTCTGGGTCTCCTTGACCAAATATTTTACAGGATCTTGTCTTAGTTTCTAACTGAAACTTTCTCAATGTCTGGTGCAAAGCTGTGTTTTGGTTCTAGAAGAAAAACAAGGCTGATAACAGCTGGCAGCATTGAGTAGAGCCAAGGACGTTTTCATTCTCAGTCCCTTGTGTCTCTCCCCCAGTGATGGGGCTGGAGGGGGCACAGGGAGCTGGGAGGGGACAAGAACGGGGCAACTGACCCAACATGACCAAAGGGGATATTCCATACCATATGATATCATGTAATTTACGGAAGGGAAGTGAGCTGGGAGGTCCGTTTGCTAAGGGATTGGCTGAGCATTGGTCGCGGTCGGTGAGCAATTGCTTTGTATAATCACTTGTTTTGTATGTAACTGTAATTACTGTTATTTTATTCTATTTTCCTTTTTCTGTTAGTAAATAGTTTTATCTCAACCCATGAGTTCTACCTTTTTTTCCTCGATTGGTGAGTGAGAGGCTGTGTGGTGATTTCAGGCCTGCCAGCTCAAATCACAACAGATCTATAAGGATGTGAAAGCCTTCCTGAAAGTCTGGGAAGCAGCGTGGTGAAGAAAGATGATTGAGAAGTGGTGGAGATCCAGCAGTCCTTGGCTGGCTGTATGCAGGCTAGGATTTGGAGCAGGAACTTGAATAGGAAATAAAGAAAAAATTGATTATAGTCAATGAAGAAACTATAAAAGTGACATGGCCCTTTTTCCTCCATCCCTTGTCAGTCTTACTCTGAGTTCTCCCTGTGTGCTGTAGCTTAGTGGTACGGGCAGGTGACTCTCCTGTTTGTCTTTCTGATAGACACTGTAAAACTGACCTTGAAGTAGTCCTTTTGTTTTGCCCTACTTGGAAGCAGAGAACTGCCTTGGACAAGAGGAGGAATCAGTGGCAGCAGTAGCCTCAGAGCAGGTCTTGGTATTGCTCCTGTCCCCTCCCTGGTTCCTGAGCCTCCTGGCAAGGGCAAGGGGTGGCTGGGTGGGCCAGGACTGCATGGAGCATCTGTGTGAGTAGCTGTCTGAGTGGCAGTGCTGGCAGGAAAAAAGGGGCAATACAAAAAGCTTCTATTCTGCAGCAATCATCTCAGTCCATCTCCTTCCTCTGTTCTTTTGTTATTACTTTTATTTTTCCTAATACATGAGTGATGTGTACACAATCTCTAGAAGGTAGACCTTATTTATGCAAGTATTTTTCTTAGAGGACTAATGCGGGGGGGGAATGAAATTTTCCAAGTAGGAAGGAAATCACTTGAAAATCACCGGGATTTGATTAGAAACAACACTTGAAGAAAAATCCTGGAGGGAAGACAGAAGGAGCAAATTGGCCATGTGAAACAAGGATGGGAGGAACTGAGAAGCAAGAGGCTCATACAGTTAACACACAAGTACTACTGTTCCTGATGACACAGGGCTGCTGTTGAGGTTTTTGTCTCCTCTTGCCCCGTCGTCCTAAGGCAGCCATACAGTTGCGTTTTAGTTACATATGCTTTGAAGATCAAAATTGTTGCATATGTACTAGTTCCTGTAAAGATAAAATAAAGCGTTAGGCAGCTAACCATACTGCTTGATGTGGGTACTTCAGTCTCCTCTGCATTAGCGTGAAAGTTGATTTCATTATAATTCAAAAAAGAAAGCATGTTTGTAACTGGTGTCAGGGATGTTATTAGTCTCGCTGTGCAGCTCTGGCAATACAGTGCACTGACAGGACTTTCCCAAGAGCATTCAGTCAGTATGGCTCTTGCATACTTGCCACAGACTGATAGTAATACTGCAGTGTAATTTATTATGAGTAGGGTTTGAGTCAGAGAGAGTTAAGCATTTTTTCACATTTCCATACCTAATTTGTAAGCTGTGGACAAAAATGTCAGTCTCTCAAATACAGTGCACTGTGACCTAGAAAAGTATCAGCTGGCATCATTTATGTCAGATCACAACTATTCAGTTCCTAGCTGATGGTTTTTTTAAAACTAAATATTCACTGACTCAAAGACAAGGTACTGTTCTAAAATTGTTAGAGCTTACTGTTAAATATGACCTTCATGTAGTAGTAGGTTATGTTGTTTAAATAGCAGGCTAAAAATAAGTTTTCCATTTTGGCAGAGTAGATTTTGATAGATCAAAAGAATTGCTTGACCATTAACTGAGCAGAGGGGCTTGAACCTGAAGAAGTTCCAGAACTTCTCTTGGTTTGATGGCAGCTGTTGGAGCAGCTGAGAAGAGAGGGAAGGGCTTGATCCTGTCCGTGGTGCTTGGTGAGAAAGCATCTCATGGGTAACTATAGAGCCTAGAGAGGCTGGAAAGAGAAGGCCAGACTTAATGGCCAACATAGAGGAGCTGGAAACTGCTTCAGAGAGCAGCAGGGAACCTCTGGTAGTTTTTTTGTGTTGGACCCCATTTGATGGTGTATTCTGATGGACAGAAACCTTTTGTGCTCAATTCTGAAGCCTGGCTCCTCTCACCTTAGGCGTACCTCAAGTGCATCTTCCTTTCAAAATTCATTTGTTCCCATCTTTGTGTGGCCAGTCTGAGATGCTCATGCCCCAGTTTCTATATTTTTGCACAGTAGAGCAGTGCAACAGGAATGCCTTACAGACACCCTGTCTAGAATAGATCTACTGTAGAGGTTATGGTAGATGGAGGTCATGTCCTTGGTCTGCCTGGGAGCCCTCATCTATCTGTCACAAGTGTGCCTGAGCCCCAGGTTTAACACTGCATTAGGAAAGTGAGTTTTTTCTCTCTGAACTTACTGAAAAATTATAGGCAATCTCTTTTCTACCTGAAGTAGATTGAAAACTGTAATGAAATGAAGTTTTCTGATAAAAACTCTGTTAAGCAAACCCAGTCTTAAGTGTTGAGCAATCTCAGTAACAGGAAATGCAACCAGCCCCATCCACAGCTTACTATCCTTTCTTCTCAGCCAGTTTTTCCCCCGATAATGCACTTCCAACAGCTCTAATTTTAGACTAGATATATGGGCACACTCAGCAATGCTAAAAGTGGTGTAGTAATGTGCTGAAGATTGATTTGATTTAATGTTGAATGATGCTGAAGGAAACGTGCCAAGCTACCCACGTGTATGTAGCCAAAGAGCAACCTGAAGGAGTCATACATAATTGGCGATGCCAAAGCATATTTTCAGCTGTGTGTGTGCAGAACAAGTGTCTGCTTAGCTGCAGCTTGTCAAGCATGCACATAGGTTAGTCCTGGCACTGAGCTCTGTTCTTTACTTGCAGGGGTCTATTTCTGTTTGTCCATTAATTTTTTAGTAATGTTACTGTTATTATTTGCAGGGCATTAACATTGTCCATGCAAGCTGGCAAATGCTCCTCAAGTCTGTCATCTGAATTCAGGCTGCTTAGAAGCTACACAGGAAGTAAATTCAGTTTTCTACTCCATGATCAGGCGAAGGTGTTCGGTGTCTGTGTTCATCCCTACGTTTCCCAAGTGCTCGCAAGGCTTTAGCTTCACAGCTACTTGATCTCAGCGCGAGTTAGACATTGCAGTACTGTGGGCACTTCTGGTAAGTGTCACGTTTGGGCAGTTCAGCTTCAGCAATCTTTAGATTAGGACTATTCTGCTCTCACAGATGGAATTTTAAGGAAATAAAAAACAATTTTCTGGGGGGAGACTTCAGCCATTGAAAAGTGATCATTCCTGAATGTTTCCACCTACAATCCTGTGAACACAGGATAAATGACTGCAGTTTACACACAGAACTTGTTTGGCTGATTGAAAAAATAAAATTTTCTTCTGTTTGGACCATAACTCCTGGAAAATCAAACTTTCCTCAAAGATGAGCACTTTTTAAATGTAGTTGAGTGTTTTAAAATACAGATAATGATGTAATTTTCTTAGCAGCTGTAGAGAACAAACAGTTGTATTCTGAGATGGTCATGGCCTCATTTAGTTCTTGCCTTACTGAATTTAGACTTGTTCAGACATGGTGGTTGGCCTGGTATTTTTGAAGGGAACCATGCAGGAACCAAGTGTGGGAGGGAGTGAGCTCCAGGGCTTCCAGCCCTGCTGTGCGCCTCTTAGGCCAGAGAGCTTTGGTCAGGCAGCAGCCGAGCTGTGTTTGTAACTTGTCTCCCAGGAGTGAAAGAACCTGTGCGTGTTCGCAAAGAGGAGCGGTTCACCTGTATGTTTGTGCAGCTCTGAGGAAATGGAGCCCTTCTGGTTTTGTTAAGTACCATCCTTCACTGGCAGTGCGGAGTGCACAGCAGATAGCTCAGCCCTGGATTTGGGACGCCTCAGGAGCTAAGATCTCAATTAGTTCCAGGCTTCACTGCTGCATATTTAAAAAGGGCACAGTGACAAGATCAGATCCAAGTACAGAACTGGAATTCTATGAGTTTTCAGAGCTGTCTCATTTGGAATCTGGAATTTGGCTCGGATCCATCTCACTTAAAACCTCTAGTTTGTGGAAACTACTGAAAGTTTCTAATGGCATATTAATAAAGATAAATGACTAATACAACTTGTTTCCTTCAGCAGGAGTTCCTTGGGAGCTCCTGTAGGCAGTGGACATAGCCACTGTGTGATCCCCAGCTCTTGGACCTGCCCTGTGCTCTGCTTCCCTGCTGCTGTAGGCACAGGGAGAGTTAAAACCTGTGGATCCCTTCCAGGCTGTCAGTCTGTCACCTATAGGCAGAGTTCAGTTTCTCCGTATGCGTTGTGCTTTGATTAAAGTCAGGAAAGAATTTTGAAGTTCTTTAGAGTTCTGTGCTTGAAGTGCGTATAGAAAACTTTTGAGATTCCCTCGACTGGTGATGGAGCGTCTGGGCTTAGATGGCCTCCAGAGCACTGACTTGGACTGGTGCTTAGCTGGGGGTAAGGCTCAGCCACAGCTTCAGCAATATAACACTTAATACTGCGCTCTTAGAAAATGGCGAAAACTTAAGCTAAATTCATTGCAGGATTTCTCTTAAGGGATGTAATTTGTTGGTTATGTAAGATTTGTGATTTTTCTTAATTGCAAACCCAATTGTTCCTCCTCATCTATAGCAGCAGCAGCACTTGTCCAACCAGCCCCAAGAGCAGGCTGAGCTCCAGCCCTGAATGCAGCAGTGACAAGCTGAGCTCACAAACTTCAGTATCACGGGTTGGAAGGGACCTCTGGAGATTCCCCAGTCCAACGCCCCCCACCAGAGCAGGTTCCTTGCGGTAGGTTACAGTAAAAGCCTTGCTGTGTCTGAGTGAAGGTGTTGGGGAGCTCTCCCCATGTGAGCCCCAGCTGCAGGCACACCCGAAGCTGGCCCCCCAGCTGCCAGTGCCAGCAGTGTCCTCTGTGCCATCCCAAAGGGTCGTTGCTGTGCTCAGTTCTGGTACTGTGTCTTGCAGAATGCTGCTGCCTTTTGTAGCAGTAGGGATAATTCTGTAATCTGTTATCCATCAAACAGCTCCATGATGCTGGGCAAACGTGCATGGGATGCTTCAGCAATACCTGCAAAGCAGAGCAAGTGTTGCGGGGAAGGTGCATCTCCAAAGCTTATATGGGCAAACAAAATGTTTTCCCCAAGATAATGTGTCCTGAACAGTTCTAGTACGGTGAATCATGCAGCACAAATTATACTTTAAAAAGTGTAAAACTCTGTGAAACTGCTTGATTATTACATAATGCTCGGTGATTTCTGGGGCTTTGTCCCACAAGTTATTGAGCAGTTCGAATCTGAGAAATACAGAAAGTCAATTTATAACTAGCAACCAGTATTTGCTGTCAATAATTTTGAATAATAGTGCTTAAATACTGTTTATTGACTATTGTCAATAAAACCCAAGGGGTTATTTAGAGAATTAACCTTGCCATAAACATACAAATCAAACGAAATAACTCATTGAGGTGTGGTTTTTTTTTTTTT
>WBMW01000011.1:56435-68526 GCA_013396635.1 Penelope pileata
CAAGAGATCTTTATTGTATCCTTCCTTAACTGAAATTCTCTCAAGTTGAAAGGGTTCCTCTCTGAGTGGTGGTGGTAATTAGATCCCATGTGTCACTCAGATGTGTTACCTACTGATACTGAAGTTCTCAGAAATGAACATGGACAAGGACAGATGTTGCCAGGTTTAAAAATAAAACTAAAACAGCAACAGCGTAGCAGCTCATCAGAATTCATCAGCAATTGGGGTTTAATTCCATGGTACTGTACTGTTATCTGTCAGCCATTCATGCAATTAAGAAAAAATATCTCCCAACGTTTCCATGGTGCTAAAGCACTCCAGGAGAACAGCCAGCCCACACAGGGCCCGGGAGCGATAAAATATTAATTCAGTACAAGCACATGTTCGATAATCTCAACATTTAATACAGACGATAGTAATTCAGTCTTGCAAATTATTCAGTTAAACAGAGCAGTGCCAGATAGTATACTACTTGGCAATGGGTTTATTTGCAAAAAATAAAGCCTATTTATTGGGGGATTAGGACTATAGATAGGGAAGTGGTGCTCTGTTAGCAAAGCAGATGCTGTGGCTGCTGGGCTCAGGCTGAATGGCTGCAGGGAAGGCTCTGCTCTCAGTGGGTGCATCTCCAAAAGAAAAGGGGTCTTGAAATGCTGCACCAAGGAGAAAATAATTCATCTACTGTGTGCCTTGAAAGTGACAAAATGGACCATCCTCAATGCTTGCTGCAAGATGTTGCAAACAAAACCTGGTTTGAGTTTTGTGTGGAGCCAGGACTTGGACTCTGGTCCTTGTGGGGCCCTTCCAACTTAGTCTGTTTTGTGGATCTGCAAAGTCCACGGTGAATTTGGGGTGGACTTCTTGTTGCCTCTGTCAGTGCCACTGCTCCTTCTGTCCAGTGCTGTCCTTGCTGCTGAAGCATCTTCTGGTGCTGGAAATGCCCAACAGAAGCCTCTAAGAGCAGAAGGGAGGTTATGTTTGTTGGTAGCACCTTGTAAGTGTGGGTGTAACTTGTGTGGGCTGCCAGCTGTCCCTGGGTGGAGAAACTCCTGCAGTGACATTGGGTTTTGAAATGTGAGTGGTGCGTGAGCTGTCAGATGCAGCCAGAGCAACGTGTAGCTGGAACATCCCCTGCTTAGCCCTGCTTGAAGCAGGAGATTGGACTGGGTGATCCCATGTGGTCCCTTCCAAACTCAGTTGTTCTGTGATTCTGCTTCATTCACAGCAGCTGGCTGTGCCACCTTCTCTTGAAAATTGATCATGCCTGGTATGTCAACTTTTCAGAACGCTTTCCCTAAGAAATTTCAAGAGTAATGCAGCATCTCCCACAGCCCAGCCCCAGCCTGCGGTGCCTGGGGCCCTGTGCTGCTGCTGTGCATGTTCACAGCTCAGTGCTGTGGGCTCAGTGCGCATTGCTGCAGGAGGAGGCAGGAGCCCTGTGGGTGTTTTGAAGACCTGCAGATGAAAGGGCCATCAGGGCCCCTTGGCTTCCTTTCATCTATTCCTCATAACACGATACTGTTGTTCAGGTTGTTGCTAGAAAGGGAGAGCTGGAAGCTGATAGAAGAAAGGCCCACAATGCGTTTAGGATGCAATTATACAATTAGCTGAGCAACTTGGCTCATTAATAAAACTTGGCCTTGTAATAAAAAGGACAGGCTCACAGTTGGCCTGGAAATACCAATGATTCAGGGGCTTTTTCCAAGAACTGATGATGTGTTTCCAACTCTTGCAAAGTGCTGTGGGTGGATATTTATAATGCAGTTTGCAACTTTTCTACAATTGGTCAAGTTCTCTTGCCTGTTTATGTCCTAAGCACATGGCAAATGCAGTTCTGCTAGCTCCCTTAGGAGGCTGGGCCATCTGGGCCATGCCAGGAACCAGATATTGGTAGTGGGGAAAAGGCTTTAAGGGGCTGAAGGGTGTTTTAAACTTAGGTGTCTGGTCTAGGAAAAAAAAAAAACTTCAGCAAGAAAGGATATAAAGACTGTGCTTAAAAGGGAAAGGTTGAGAGGAAAATATTGTGAATTTCTGCTTTTGCTTTTTTCCCCTGAAACTTTCCACTTCAGTGGCTAATTACCATTTCAGAGAGAGGAAGGCTTTGCTAAGGAATCCAGCATCTCTGCTTAAGGCTTGACTTGAAAGTATGTCCTTGGGATCCTCAAGAAATCTGTAGAAAAATAGACTAATATTGGCATTCCTGATATTTTAAGGATAAAACAAAGAGCAAATACAACAAAGCCATTCCAAACGGTCTTCCAAGCCCATATAAAGAAGCAAATTCACAAATGTTTTTTAAAATACTTGGCAGCTTATTGTTAACATTAATTCCGCTGCTCTTCCCATGGCTTTCTGAATAATGCATCCTGGGTATTTAGTCCCTTCAGATACTTTTAGACTTCATTTCCACTATGATGTTTAGCCAAGTTAGGATACATATTGGTGGCAGCTAAAATTAGTTCTCTTTTTCAGTACATCAGCTCTTAATTTCAGTTTATCCCTCTGAACCCTGTTCTTCTGTCTTGGCAGAGCCCAGCATTGGGTGATCCCAAGGTGGGTGAGCACAGCTCTGGAGGAAGAGGAGGCAAATAAATGGGGGTCAGGCTTACAGCAGCCTGGGGTTGGAAAGCCTCGTGACAATCACCTGTTTCAGAGACTTGTCCTGCTACCTGAATTAGCAAAAAAGTCAGATTTGTGCTTCTCGGAACTGATGTAACATACACTGATGGAAAAGTGGAGGAACAAATGGATCTAGAACCAGAGCTATAATGCAGCCAAGATCTGGATTTTGTGATTTTGCAACCATGGTTCTCACTTCATCCAGCACAGATCAATAATCCTGCTGCTTCTCCAGCACTCTCCTGGCATTAGTCAGCGTGTAATGAAAGCTGCTGCCTGACTCCAGCTGCTCAGTGCCATGGGCTGACACAGGAATGAGTAATCATTAATGTTAATGCATTAATACAGTGCTCCCATCTTCCCTGCTTTAGTAAGAATACTTTTTGTTAGGGTGGGACCTATAATCCTACAAAGAATTATTTTCCCCATCATGTGTTACTGCTAAAACAAAAATCCCAAATGCAAAAGTCTCCAACGATGAATACAATATTCATTGGCATTCTCTGGTGTGAGACTGACAGCACTGCAGAAAAATTGCAACATGAAGCTTATTTATGTGAAACTTTTCAGAAATCATTCATCACCAGTTATCAGCAGAATGTTTTTTTTTTCTTGTGTTGCTAATAAGATATTTCATCCTTAGTGCTTTGTCAAGCCTTCAGCCATATGTTAATATGGCATCTGTTTGTGCTCTCCTGACATAACGCTAAATTTTGTTTGTGACAGCGCAGTCATCAATAGGTGGTGTGAGCTTCCATCTTCTGGAGTCACTCACCTCTACAATGGTCTGTGCTCTTGCTTCATCCTCCCTATGCAAAATGGCCGCAGGACCCCAGTTCCCAGCTGTGACACTGCTCTGTCCCACGGCATGTAACTGATGTGGCACTGCACTGCTTCTCCTTGTTCATGTCATGGAGATGGGATGCTGAGCTGCCTCAGGAGTGATGCAGAACGTCTGCGTTGTACTGGACCACAGCCTGAGGTGCCACCTGAGAGCTGCTTGTCTCTGTACACTGGGTCTGCACTGCCCTTGGAGTCTGGGTTTAGAGCTGCAGGATGGTGGGAGTGTGTGCTCTGCTCCCCCCTCTGAGCAGCGTCTCCTCATTCTAGCAGTGTCACAGCACTGATGGCATGGGAGCAGGATGCTGCGTTATCAGCTGCTCTCACTGGATCACAGTGCATGAGGCTCACAGAATCCCAGACTGGTTTGTGTTGGAAGGGCCCCCCCAGCTCCACTCCTGCCGTGGGCTGGGTGCCCCCAGCTCAGCTGCCCATCCATGGCCAGGGGCACCTCCAGGGATGGGCACCCACAGCTCTGGGCAGTGCCAGGGCCTCACTGCTCTCTGAGTCAAGAATTTCTTCTATAATTTTGCAGTCATATTTTGTCTATTGCATCTCCTGATCCTTGGTTCAGATAAGGACTAAAAACATTTTTTTTGATGAAACAAAATGCTTTTCCTACCTATTGGAGAAAATGCATCCTTCTAAGAGGTGGCTGTGATGTGACTATTCTGTACCTTATGGTAGGATTTTGGATGTTTGTTTCCCTCTTAGCCTGGTCTGGGTTGTGTGGTTTCCTAGCTGCTCCAAGCCAAAGTGCATGAGGACTATTGGTCTGGGACCTCTGTTTCTGGCTTCCAGCTTTCTTTACAGAGTTGTTACTTTTCCATCTTTCTCCCAAGGGCAAACCTCTTTCCTTGGTTTCTGCTGAAGTTTGGTGCTGCTTGCCAGGCTGTCAGTGCGCAGAGGCAGCTGGGCGGTGTGACAAGGCAGCCACCTCCTCCCAGCTGCCAGAGACCCCAGCAGGGCTGGGAGGCCGTACAGATGAGGATTATGGCAAACAGTTGCTACGCAAAAGTCACTGATCCATAAAGGACTTAAAATGTAAAACTGTGTACACTGGCTTAGCTGTGAGAACTCAACTGTGGTCTTTGTTTTTTTGTTTTGATTTTTTCCTGGCTAATCCACTCCTAGGGCCAGGGTGAAGCCAGGAGTCCTTTGGCTCTCTGTAGATTATGACCACAGTACTGAAAGCAGTGCTGAGCCTGGAGGATTGCTCCTAATGTGCTGGCCTCGTTTAACTGGAAACCTCTGGATTTCGACAATTCAGCCCTTTTCATGCTGTTTTTCTCCTTTTGCTTTTGTTCCCTTACTCCATCCATCTCAGATTTCTGCCTCATCAAGGAAAAGCAATGGGTCGCAACTGAATGCTTCCTGCCACCTCCATTCTGAAGCTCTGTTTGGGCTCCTTGCCTCAAGTTTCCGCAAAGGCTTCAGTGCAGGGGCTGTGAGAACTGACCCCCATTGCCTTGCTGGAGTTGCCATGCTCTCGGTTGAGCTCTCCAGGCTGTTAGACCAAAGGAGCATTGCTTCTCCTGCAGCACGCTGCGCAGAGCAGCAGCCTTGGAGCTGCTGTGGGTGTCACTGGAACTGAGGCTTTTCTCACCTGCCGGTGTCTGGGACCTGGGGACTTAGCAGGGTATGTCAGTGCTATTGGACTTTATTGGAGGTTATCCAATATTTTAGGGTCTTGATGAAGTGGATTCTTTCTGATGCTCATTCTAGCACCAAGTTAGTTAATGCTAGTCACTGATGATTGCTTCCAGCAGTGGATCTCTGGGTCTCTGCAGCACCTGGGGGAGGTGGTGGGGACAGCCATGTTCCTGTCCTCCCGCAGCCCCTGACCTCTTGCATCTTTCACTTCTGTGCTCACTTTGTCCTTACTGCTTCTGTTGTGCCCAGGCTCATTCATAAGCGTACCATGCTGCCTCTTAATTATGTGTATTAATTCTGTATTTATAGGTCATTTGAGGCTTACTTGGATGTTTAAGATCACTTCATAACACTTAACAGAATGTGAATAACGAAGATGTATTACTTAAAGACTATGTATTTCATTTCCTGCTAGTCTAGGATGTATTTTTTTGCTTGCACATGCAGGCTGCTGTTCCTCTGACTGCTTATGTCCTATTCAATATTGTATGGCAATCTGAAATGTCATATTCCAGGGCTGTATATTATGGCATAAACATGACACAGGTGATATTTCATGGGTTAAATAGAGATGAGGCTGGCAGTCTGAAGACTTTGCTGGCTTATGGGCCTAGCCCACCTCCTTGATTTAATTGAGGAAAGCGGCTTATCAGACTCACTTTAATTGCATTTTCAATGGAAAATCTCTATCTTTTCCCTTCCTTCTCTTACTCCTCCCAGTTGGGGTTGAGCCTGCTGTTGACCTGTTCTCCAAGTGCTTGCTTGGGGTGCTCCTACCCCAAATCCCTGCCCCCAAACCTCTGACTGCCCCACAACCCTGCCCAGAGCTCATGTCTGTCTTCTGTCCCACAAAGAATAAACTCCAAAATGGGAACCTCTGGCAAACCAGCCCCTCCCTGGGGGCTTCCAGAGGGCATGGGCTGAGCTCCACTACAGCTAGCCTGCACCAGCTTGGGGTTCTGATGGGAACTGTCCTTCCTAATGTGCTGCTGTAATGCTTGTTTGAAAGGCCCAGAAACTGTGAGAAGAGAAAACAGTGATGCTTGGGTTCTCACAGTTTTACTGGCAGAATATCAACATCATATTTCATACAGCAGACATGCTGCTAAGGTACTGAGATAAGCAGAAACTCTGAAATTTCCCTGCCTAACAGCTCTCTGATGCTCTTGATTTTGTAAATCTCTTTATTCTACAGGATGTGATAGGAAAAGGCCACCTTGCTGATGAGAAAAGCCACTGTGGGGAACAACAATAATACGTGCTTACTGTCCAGCTGTGTGTCTAAGCTCTTTTGTGCTTGGATTTATAAAAGCTGCTTTTATTGTTGTTTTATCTCTTCAGCTGGTTGGGAGACAGTGTATTAGTTGGATGTGTGGGTAGTGAATTACCTGTGATGTCAAACTATGTTAATTAAAAATAGATGCTTTTGGCATATTAAGCTGCCATTAAGAGCTCCATCCTTTGTCTGAAGAAGCACGGTGCATCACACTGTAGGGTTCGGGTGAGCTGCCGAGACCTGGGGGCTGGCTCACAGAGAGCCCAACTGGGCAGATTAGATATAAAGAATGGAACTGTTGCTTTGGGCTTTGGATTATACATGTGCTATTGCTTTTGCTTATCTCCCAAGGAGTAAATCTCGGGGGCTTAGCTGGATGTCTGGGTGAGAACTAGCAGGTGAAGTGCCGCCTTGCTTTACTGGTAAAATTGCTTTTCTGATTTGATCAGCACGATGTCTGTTGGTTATCATACCCTTATAGCTGGAGGTTTTCAGGGAGATGAGAAATGGGCTTTTTTTAAACTTCATGCGACGCACTGCTAATTCGAGCAGTGTTTGTTTTCCCACAGGCTGTTTCCAGAGGGGTGTGTGAGCGGGGATCTGCGGTGCCCTAGTGTTGCCTTAAAGCTGAGAGCTAGCATTCCTCCTAAGCAGCAGGGATTAGGCATAAGGCATGAAGCGTACCTTAGCTCATGCAAAACGTGCTGAGCTGTTATTGCTTGGCACCAGAAGAGCTGTGCTGACAGCATCCTTGGGTTCAGCTCTGGGCTGCGGTGTATGCTCAAAGGCTGAGGGGCCAATGCCCCAGCTGGAGGAGATGCACCCTGTGGGGGCTTCTCTGCTTCCTCCCCAGGTCCCAGATGTCATCTCTGTTCTAGGGCTGCAGCTGTGCCTTGGGGCCCATGGCAGCAGGTAGGGGTGCTGGGGCCCTGCTCCCTGCAGGCATGGCCCTGGCTGTGCTGTTGGAGGCCGCACTGAGGGCGGTGTTGGGGTGGGCACGGTCTGGTGGTGGTGTGTGTGTGTGCTTGTCTTTAGAGAAAAATCATGAAGTAAAATTTTCTTAAAAAACCTGAATAACTGAATTGTAATTATGCATGGACAATGTTGCTGTCTTCCCTGTCAATTGGACCTGAGCCCAAATGCTTGGACCAGTGAAGCCCATTGCAGTTATAGCAAGGAAATGGTAAAACCCTGGATGTGAGCGCTGCTAAAAGACAGCTGCTGTTACACATGAGCTGTCCTGGGATTGTTAGGGGAAATCACAAATTGCTTTAATTTCAAAACAATAGGAAGTAGGCAATTTTTTTTATTAACATGGATAAATTTGAGTCAGCTGTAGTGTTTCCTGTAAAATTGGTGTCATTGTGAGGGTAACTGCTGAGTCCTGAGTTGTTTCCCAGCCCAAGAGCAGTGCTTGCAGCTCTCTGGTATGCAGCAGGGCTGAGGCCTGCCTCGGTGACTGCCTGTTTGAATCCAGGAGAGGAGGAACCTGCCTGAACAAGGGCGTGCTCTGCCTTTGCCATCTGAGTGCTGAGAGATTGTACCTGCTGCCTCCAGCAAGGAAATAGAGATCCTTACCTTGTTTTGAGCTTACTCCTGCTGATTCTGAGCAAAACTTCTTTAATTTTGACATTGAATTTAAACGAATGTTTTAATAAAATATGAAGTCTTAATATGCATAGCTCACTTTGAATTCAATATGTTATGATTTTCCACTAAAACTATGCAATATTATAGAGCTATCACCGCTGCTTTACAGCCAGTGCTTGCTGTACTTGGAGTAGGTTTGGGAAGAGATGCTTCTTGATTTGCAGAGTTGTTACTTGAATGGACATGCATGTGGGAGCTCAAAGTAGGTTGCATCTCATTAAGTGTAGTAGAGAACAAGACAAAATACTTGCTTAGCTTAAGGAGGGATTGTGCTGTCAGAGCTGTACCAGGGCCTCAGAAATGATGCAAGGGATGGAGTACCTCCCCTGCAAGTACAGGCTGAGAGCTGGGGCTGTGCAGCCTGGAGAAGAGAGGGCTCCAGGGAGACCTCATTGCAGCTTCTCAGTATCTAAAGAGGGGCATAGGGTGCCTGAAAAGGCGGTGATGCCCGACCCCTGCAGACACTCCAGATCAGGCTGGGGGGGCTCTGAGCACCCGATGAAGTGTGTGTGTGTCCCTGTGCACCGCAGGAGTGGGGCCAGAGGGCCTGGACAGGTCCCTTCCAACTCACATGATTCCGTGATTAAGTGCGGTGCCATGCTGTTGTAGGTGCATGGACTCTGAATCCTGGAAGAAATCCCCATGCTGCAGCCTGCCCTGCTTGATCCAAAAGTGTTCTGTGATTGCAGGGGCTGCAGCCAGATGATAGCCACAGAGGTCTCCAGAGCGTGTGCAGAAGGGCTGTGCAACCACATCACTCCTAAAGGAAACCAATACTGGCTGCCAGAGTGATGTGATGGTTTTATTAGCATTCAAGGAAGGAAGTGGGACCGGTATTGTACTTATTGATGCCCTGCGTGAGTAGGAGCCCAAGAGGAAAGAGGAGGGAAATGACACTTGGCAGCGGCGTTGGGCAGCGCTGAGAATGAGCAGTGCCTGATAAGGAGAGCGGCTCTGAAGTGCAATTCCGGCCTGAGAAATTGCTTTGTGATAGCATGGAGCGAGGCTCAGGGTGTGAAGCAGCGCTGAGCATCGTGCCTTCCTGACTGCCGTCCCTGGAACGTGCAGCAGTGCCTTCTGTCATCGTGCCTTCATGCTCCAGGGATGGCAGTCAGGGAGTAGTGCCTTCCAGCTTCCTGCCTTCCTGACTGCCATCCCTGGAACACAGAGCAGTGCCTTCTGCATCCTGACTGCCATTGCTGGAACACAGCCTGTGCTCCTGGAGCAGCTCCAGCCATTAACAAGCCCTGTACCAGTACTGAGCTCTGGGAGTGGCTGCTGAGTGCTCACCTGTGAGGCAGAGCAGACCTCACTGCAGCCTTGGCTCCATTCAGACTGCAGAGTTTGTGGAGGGGGAAAAAGTCAGTAAAAAACTTATTTTTGTCCCTGCTGTCAGCAGCTAACACAGAGTGCACGCAGGGAGCTGACCTGCTGAGTCAGGTGGAGCCTTCCTACAAAACTGCTTTTCAGAGGAAAAAAATGCTTTTTGATGAGATGTGAGAATTCCGTGAAGATCCAAACTTCAGTGTGTGATTCAAGGGGAAGAAAATATGCAGTAAAATGATATATCTAGATATAGAGATATATGAGATGTAATGGGACTCAGCATGACTAGAGGCAAAATAGCGAGAGCTGGAATGCTCTCGGGTGCGTCTGTGCACCCAGGGGAGAGCTGCTGTGGTGCAAAGAGCTGCAGTAATCAGGAAAAGCCCTGTTTGTGTGTGGTGTGGGAAACGCATGCTGCATAAAGGATGGGTTTTATTCATTTTCCTGTGGCTGAATTTAGAGTGTAATGAGTGAGAAGCTGATAAGGAAGTGTGGAGTGTGTGAAGCTGCAGCCATGAAGTACTTCAGGTGCACGCCAGCACAGTAACAGGGAGCTGCACAGTGCTTGGCTGGGGGAGTTATGGGGTCCTGTGGCCTGAAACTGTCTGTTTGTAGGTTTGGTATCAAAGGGACTTTAGAACAGCTCCAGGTAAAAGAAGGCAGAGAGGGGCAGCAGTGAAGGGTTCCTGGATGGAATGTTGTTAGGGCACTGCAGCGGTGCTCTGTGAGAGGCATGGCCCAGGGGATGAGGGTCAGTGTGGAGGTGACTGCTCTGTCCCATCCTTGGGGTGCTGGAGGCCCTGGGTTGCTCTGCAGTGCTTGGTTCTGCTTTGCACCTTGCTCCCCTGCTGGCAGGGATGCAGTGTTCAGCTCTGGTTAACCCTCCTCCAGCTGAGCAGGCTCCATTAAATGCTGCTGTGAGGAGAGCACAAGGGATGCTGGGGTGCAGCGGCTGAGCACACTGCACTGGGAGCAGAAGCCTTGCTGCCAGCGGGGTTGCTTAGCAATGCAGCAAGGCCTGAACAAAGCAGTAGAATAAACAGAGCTCTCTTAGCAAGCACCTTACAAACTTCCCCTCTGTGTGCTTTTGCTGCAGCCAAAGGTAGCGTGCTGCCCCTCCAGGCTGTGGTGGTTCTGCTGTGCTGGTGCCTGTAGTTTGGGTTCTGCCTCTTCTCTGAGAACATGGGAGCAGCAGCACCACGAGGCTGCTGCCTGGGTGCTTGCAGGCTGTGGCATTTCCATGGGGCTCTGGATCACCTGGCACTGCCTCAGTGCAGGAATGCCACCTGGCCTGGTGTGCATCCACGTGCTGTCACCTCCTGCACAGGCTGTGCTCAGGTGCATTGGTGCTTTGTAAGCCACTCCACTGAAGTTATTCAGATGTGAGTGTGGATCTGCTAGCTGTGTTCTGGCATTGTAGCAGAGATTGTAATGGTCCACCAGTGTCTTCTGAGCAGCAGAAAAATCTAATTGAAGGAACAACACTTTAGGTGCCTGCAAGATTTGCAGCTCCTCTCACTTCTTAGGATGCTTAGTTGTGTGCAAAATGGAATTTTTTTAGGTTGGATACTAAGAAACATTTCTTCCAGAGAGTGCTCACCACAGGCACAGCTGCCCAGGGAGTGGTGGGGTCACCATCCCTGGGGGTGCTCAGAGCCGTGGGGATGTGGCCCTGAGGCCATGGCTCCCTGGGCAACCTTCATTCTATGATTATATGATTTTCCTTTTTGAGTAAAAGAAACTGTGGAGCTTTCAAATGTGTATTGACCTTGAGTCTTCATGCCCTGCTTGGCTCGTTGGCTGGGGGCGGGAGGTGAGCCTGCAGCCTCATCGCTGCTGGGGCCTCGCCAGCTCAGTCTGAGCCTGGGTGCGAGTGAAACTCGTGCAGTGGTAATTGCAGGGGAACAAAGAGCCTGGGGGGCTGAGCTCCGAGAGGAGCTGTGCCACACGCAGGGCTTGAAACTGAGCTAAATTTAAGAATGAAGTGTGAAGTTAACTTGTGTTTGTGTGGTGCTTTGAAGATAGCTTGGGCCCTGAGCAGTGCTGTGTCTCTGGAAAATGAATTTGGCTGTTGCCTTTCTGTAAGTAAATAGTCTCTGCAACTCAGTTTTTCTGTACAGCACATCTCTTCCCTAATTCTGCACCTTACGAGATGGCACTATTTTTAAATGAGGTTTTTATTTTTCTGATTAACCGTGTAATTGTTCTTTTCTGTTTCCCAGTTCTGTTGATACATTTGAAGGCATCTCATTCAGGTTTTGTTTCTGCCCCAGCTCTTTCATAACTTCCAGAGTTATGACTGGTGTTACAGCTGATGCCAAGTTTCACTGCTGAAGAAAGTAAGTCCAAGCGCAGCATCTGTATGGGTGTGTCTTGCTGCTTGCTGTAGCTCCAGAGCAGCTCCAGCTTTGGCTGATGAGTCTTTACCCAGGCATGATGCCAGCTGCATGGTGATCTCAGCACCAGCTAGGCCAGTGTTGCTTCCCCACAGGACCACACTAATTCCCCCCTTATTAACCCACGTCCTTCAATAGTAAATGCTGTGCACAACAAATAGCCCTCAGCTTTCCATGCATGATTTTGTTCAGGAAAGGACCTCAGCCTGTAGGTTTGGTGCTGATGTTCTTGCTTGTTCCCAGCTGTGCATGGTGCAGTGGATGTTTCCTGGCAGAGCTGGTGCTGTTCTGCTCAGCACAGAAGGGGGTCAGGACGCACCCCCCCCCCCCC
>WBMW01000011.1:68567-90116 GCA_013396635.1 Penelope pileata
AGTAGTGTCCTTACAGCTCCAGACAGGTTGTTCAGGTGCATCAACTTTGAGTCATGAAATCCCATGTAGAGAAACGGAGGGTGGGGATGTCAGAGCAGGAGGATGCTGTAGGAGCAGGGGTTAGGAACAGTGAGAAGGGTGATGGCAGGTGTGAGTGCCTCGTGCTGCTGGAGTGAGGTGGTGTGTGTGCTTGCGTTGGGAGGGGGCTGCCAGGAAAAGGAAGCTTGCTTGATAGAGCTCCCTACAGGGAGAACTTCTCTTTTGGAAAGCTTAGGCTATTAATAGATCCCTTTGATGTTGAAGTTTGGTAAGAACTTGTAACAACTGCGAAGTGCTTTGCAACAATTGGTTTGTAAACATTTGGCTGCCCTCTTGACCTAGCCTTTCTGCTGCATACCATGGTGCTGCTTCTGAATAATGTATGTGTAAAACCTGTGGAGATAAAGCTGACCTCAAATGTAAACTTTGACTTTGCTGTGAGAAGCATTTTTCTTCCTTACTGAAACTATCACTTGTCTGAACATCCCTGATTTCATGTCTGTAGCAATATCAGTATCTGAGTTACTGAAGGCAGGTAGAGCTGCCTGGCGCTGAGAAGGCTGCTAACAGAGCTGCACTATGCTGGGACGCATCTTGGGAACTGGTCAGACCATGAAGTAATCTCCTTTAAACCTCTTTGTGTCTCCTTTTGTGTCCTGGGGAGCACGACTCCCTTCAGAGCTCCATCAGGCTGGCAGCTGTTCTTGTTTTGGGGGGGAAAAGCCCTCTGATTTATGGAAGAAGCACTTACATTGCAGTTGTTAAGAGCTGCTTGCTCCATCTGTGTTTACCTGCCAACTGGTTGTCCTTGGGAGCCAGATGGGCTCCATGTGTATGTTCTACCCAGGAATGACTGGAAGTGTCCGGTGCCTTTTCTGGAAAAACACATTTGGTGAACTGGAACCTGAAATCTTGAGCCATGGAAAGTGCTGCAGTTCATACAAAGCATCCCTGGGAGACCAGAAAATACAACCTGTTTCTTCAGATAAATTTTTCTTCTTGCTTTCAAAAATATAGCAGCTGCTTCTGCTTCAGAAATTCAGAGTGAGCTGGGCTGGGGCTGCCCACAGGACAGCCTGCTCTGGTTTACCTTGCCTGGTTGGTGCATTGTTGGAGTCAGAGCAATTACATTGTGTGAATCATGGAATCACCGAGGCTGGAAAAGCCCTCTGAGATCCCCCAGCCCACCCCCCCATGCCTATGGAGCCATGGCCTTCAGGACCACATCCCCATGGCTCCGAGCACCCCATCTGCACCCATCTGAGGGATGGTGACCCCCCACTCCATGGGCAGCTGTGCCAGTGCTGAGAGCTCTTTCTGAGAAGACTTTTTCCTAATATCCAACCTGAAAGGTGGGGACACAGGGCGATGTGCTGAGCATGGTGCTCACTGGGGCTGGTGCCCAGCATGGTGTCACCACTGCTTGGCAGCACCTCGAGGAGCTTGGTGTACCCCAAACAGCATGGATCCCAGAGGACGGTGTTGGAAATGACACAGCAGCTAGGCAATGAGAAGTATGTGGTCCACACAAGGCATCAGCTGTTTGTTTGGTGCCTCAGCCCAAACCAGCTTCGTTAGTCAAAGTGAAATACTGTAGGCGGTTAATCCTAAACCCACCAGGGATCCTGAGCAAAATGGCAGCATGAGGCAGACACAGCAGCGTGGGAGCATCTGTTGCCATGCCAACCTTTTAATTTAAAGCTGTTGCAGAGCAGATGCTATCACATAACCAGTATAGGTTTACCTTGTAGTAACAATGCTGTGCTAGGCGTTGGGTTTGCTCGTGTGCAGGGATGCTTGGGACCTGAAGTATGCATAATAAATCACAGTGCTGTGATAGCTGTATTTATCTTCTGTGAAATAAGAATTAGGCTTCCTCAGCCTCATTGCTTTGCGTGGAAAGTGGTGAGTTCTAGTTTTTTTTTTTTTTCCTAGAAGACATCTTTGCATGGTGCTCACCTGGAGGCACTGCTCCCAATATCCCCTCTGGTCCTCCCACTGCATGCTCCGTCCCTGCAGCAGCCTGGTCCATGCCTCCCATCTCCGCTGCCCGTCCCTCTGGCATTCAGCTCCACAGCAGCATTAGTTGCAGTTTTGCTTTGAGAGATCTTTCTGTAAGTCAACCTTTTCTATTAATGTGCTTTCTTGTTTTTGTGGTGAAGGGAGCAGCGTGTGCCTCTGTAGGTGGAGGGCTTCTGCTTGTGTGCCATAGTACGCATCAGGAAGCCAGGTGCTGTACTCCTTCACAAGCAGGATGTGTGGGTCTGTCTTAAACATAGCAGAAGAGAACACCTGCAGCATTTCTCTTGTTGAGGAGGACAAAGCAGAAATGCACAAACATCGTGCCCCCAGGCAGACTGATGCTTAACGTTTCTGGGTATGGGCAAGATGTGAAGTGTTGCTGATGGCATCAGGTAGAGCTGATACAAGCCATAGCTGGAAACAGTACAGGAAAGTGCTGTCTGGCTTTCTGGGGCGAAGAGTGTACGCAGAAGTCACTTTGCAGTGAATAATGTGCTTGTTGTGTCTAGAAACAATCTGAAAAATGGATATATCCCGCTTGCAGCAGTGTTTTAACCTTTATCCCAAATGTAACCAGAGAAACATTCTTCAGCTTCCATGTGCTTTTGTGGCAGAACAAGGTCAGTGAGCTGCCAGAGGTGGGAAATGGAGAGAGCCTTCACCCTAAAATTAAGGCAGCGCTGCACACGCTGGCCCATGCATCCTTCAATGGAATTAGTGAATGCTATAAAGCTTTCAAAATTTTAACTCTCTGCTTCCCTTTCATGGTTGAGTGAGAAGCATATGAGCACCCAACAACAGCAGTTTGCTGAAAACTGCTTCCCAAACTTCCCAAATTTCCTGTTCTGTTTTCAGTTTGAGCAGATACCCACATGCTCTCGGCCTGGCTGGTCTGTGCCTGCCAGCACACTGTCATCGTGCCCCTGTAGGAACATGGCACTCTTCTTTTAGAGTTCTTTTTGCAACCACAGAATGGTTGAATAATGTGGAACGGACCTTGAAGATCACCCAGTTCCAACCCCTGCTACAGGCAGGGTTGCTACCAACTAGACCAGGCTGTCTGCAGATGGAATCATGCACAGCAATATTATGGAGAAACATTGCCCAACTGCTAAACTGATATTTGGATGAGGTCTAAAAGGTCTTTATTTAAAAAAAAAAAAAAAAAAAAAAAGATTGAAGTGTGGATTTGTACCACTCAGTGCATAAACAGTGATGTGGCTCAGGAGATGGGGCACGTGTTGCAGCAGTGCTCTGGGAGTGCTCAGTTGCAGTCCAACACTGCTTCACTGCACTATTACTAATTCCTCAATCTGCAAACTTGCACCCTGGAACCCCAAAGCCCTCTGTGAGCCCCAGCTCATTGGTGGGTGTTGGAAATTTCCACCAGCACTGTGCAGTTTTGTCTGTCACTGTGAGATGTTCCAGGTTTTTGGAGTAGCTGGTGTTTAAACCTGTTTTAAAAAAAAATGTCATGGAATATTAAAACACCAGAGAGTATTGTTCAGAAAACGGGAAGTTTTGCTTTTGAAATTCCAGGTCTGATGTGGAGAGCTCCTCTGCCAGCTGCAGCCTCTCACCTGTTTGTTGAATTGTTGTGGTTTGCCCTGAATTAGCCACTTAGCAGGAAATTGCTGCTGCCTTTGCAAACCTCAAACTGGTATACAATATATGTTTAAAAGAGAGGGACAAAAGGCACCCATTTTTGAAACCATATTGCTTAGAAGGATGCTGGTCCAAGTGCCAAAGCAGCTCCCAGCCCTTTCTGGCAGCTGGAACAAGTGTCAAACAAAACAGGACCCAAAGTGACGATGTGTGCACGTGTGAAAACAGAGGAATGTTCGGTGAAAGCAGCACTCCTGACTTGGGCAAGGGCCAGCTCTGTGCTACCAGCCTGGGCCTGCTCCTGGGACCAGGTACTTGTAACTGTGTTTCATTGACTTTTTTTTGTGCGTTTGCCTCTGGATTGGGCCTTTCTGCACTATTATCCATTCTGCGCTATCATCAATGGAGTTTCACTGGCAGACTTATTTGGAGTTTGAGAGGGAAAGGAAGCAGAGCGCGGCTTTGTCAGCACATGGCTATTTTGACATGGCTATTTTGTATTGGAAGAGAGGAGGCTCAGGGGAGAACTTACAGCTCTCCAAATCCCTGAAAGGAGGCTGCACTGACGTGGGAGCTGACCTCTGCTCCCAGGGAACAGCACTGGGACGGGAGGGGACGGCCTCCNCTTATGCTGCTGTTCTCAGGCTGTGTGGGCACCTCTGCAGGGCTGTGCCATCCCTGGGATGTGTCTGGGATTTCTCTGCTACATCTAGATGTCTCCTGTAGTGAGATCGACCTCAACTACAAATGCTCAGGAAAGCTTAACGCTGTTTCCTAGAGCCGCATCTGTTCCGACCCAGGTGCACTAACACACTGGTGTGTCTTAGAGGAGCACGGTGGTCTCATTTATGAACCATTGCTTTCACCTTCCTTTAGCTCCAGCCTGACGCTTCTGTTTTCACAGCTGCTTCCCCATTCTCATCCCCCACAAATCCCCTTTACTGGTCTATTGCAGCAACTTAGAGCAATTTGTCCAGTAAGCCTCCTCTAAGCAGGAGGACACTCGTTAGCAAACAACATGGGCTGTGTCAGGGCACCCCCCGGAGATTTTTTTACCTGTCTGACTCAGCGGGCAGCAGCAGTCTGATACATCTCCATGCAAGTGTGTCACTCAGCAGGCGTTGTTCTTGGGTGAACTATGCTGCAGGAATAGCAAGGGGCAGAGCAGAGAGAGGGGAGTGATCCCCTCCAAGGTGAGTTTTGCCTTTTGCTCCCAGGATGAGGTCAGGCTTGCCCAAGGGATATGTTTTTCTCTTTTTTCAGGCTGTCACCATACTACCCTTAGGTTTAGGTAGGGGAGAAGGGAGAGTTTAAGAATTCAGCTCATTTAGAGTAATTTTTAATCTCTCTTCCTAATGATTTAATCACTGAAATAGTGCTGAAGATGTGTCATAAATAATGCCATGTTTCTGCTTCCCCAAGCTAGCTGCTCGCTTTGCAGCTGTGGCATGCTGCAGTCAGAGCCCCTTCATCTGCTGTTCTGACTGCTCTGAATCGTGTTACCCGGTGACACTGAAGGGATCTGGAAAGGAAACCAAAGGTGCCTCTGTATTTTCCTGTGCCTTAACAAACGGTATTATTAATAGCTGTGAACACATGGACTTTCACCTTGCACACAAAATGCATGCGCACAACTGCATGCACGCCCAGTGCCTCTGGTAGTGCTGCTCAAAGCAGGCAGTTCTCTCCAGTACTCCTGCCTGGAGCTGAGAAAAGAATCCCTCCACGGAATGAAATAGAGCAGTGTAATGCAGGAGATGAAAAAGCAGTTTGTGTAGCAGCTGCAGGGGTGTCTGCCTGCAAGGTGCTTGCTGCCTGCCGAGCACTTCCAGGTCCTTGTTGCTTCCTCCCTGCATCCTTGGGAGATGGATGCACCCTTCTGTGTTCAGCAAAACACAGGCACTGTGCTGCACTCCTGCAGCGGGGCCCACCCTGCGCTGGGGGCTGGGGCTTGCTCTGTGCTTGTGGAAGAATTCCGTGTGTGGAGTTTTGGAAACACATCCTTGAATATAATAATTACCCCTCTTAAGCTTGCTTCGTCTTTGCTTTATGGGAATGGGTTTTTCTCATGCTAGGAACTGCAGTGTGCCTTGGTGCTTCCCAGCATCCTGGCCACAAGCAGGAGCCATGCCATGGCTGCTGCCCCTGTCCTGCCAGGCACTGGGACTGCAGCTACAGGGAGCTGGAACACCCAGGCTGCAGTAGGAAACCAGCTCAAAGGAGCGAGCTGTCAGGAGCAAGAGATGTGTGTAGGAACTGCGCTGTGTCGCACCTGCAGCAGGCAGCTCTTGTTTGCCATCATTCTTACCCCAAGGGCCACTTTTGCTTCTGGCACATGCACATTTTGCACAAACCACCAAATGCAGAAAACTGTTCTTCCACCAGTGCAGTTGTGGTGCAGTGCAAGCTCTGACTCCAGGCTGGTGTATAACAGAGGTGTTGCTGAAGCATCTGTGCTTAATGAGGAAACAAGCAGCATGTTGCTGTACCTGGCCCTGAGCTCCCAGCAAGCAGCTTCAGGGAGCAGTTTCCTCCCTCCTGGCTGCTGTGCCACCCAGGTGTCTGCTTTTCAGGAACGTGATTCAGCTTCAGAGAGGCGAGTGTGCCAGATTAATGGAAAGCACCTGGCACCGATCCAGATTATTTCTACAGGACATAATTTTCTGATAGAATGCAGTGGCCATCCCCATTGGAGGCTGTACATCCATGCTGTCGCTCCCAGCATGACAGTGTGTGCAGAGGTGGATTTGTGCTGTGCTGCAGCCCAGCTCTGGGGAGCAGGAGGCACTGGGCTGCTGCAGGGAGCTGCCCTGCAAACAGGCGACTGCTTCTCTTCGTTAATCAGTTCCTCCTGAAAATCAATTAGCTGGCAGAGGCAGCCAGCAAGTCTTGGTAACTATGGAGACAGACTGAGGAACCAGGGGGAAAAAGTGCCATTTATTCATGAAAAGCCCCAAATTTGTATTCTAGTATTTTTAACCTTCTAGAGAAAATTAGGAGCTGTTTTAATTAGGAAAACTGATCACCTGCTGTGGAGTTGTGTTGGTAGGGCGAGGAGCTGGCCCCAGTGGGTCATCGAGGTGGGGAGGGCTGTGCTGGCTCCTGCTCCTGGGGCCTCCAGCCTTGAGCAGAGCACGGGGTGGTGCTCAGAGCACCCCCAGCCCACCCCGGGGCAGTTTGCTGGGTGTCCCCGGTGCAGTGTGGCCATGCCACTCCCCCCCGCCTTGGGGCCCTGTTCAGTGGAGGCCGGGCTGTGATTTGTGCAGGAAATGTGCTGAGTACTTTCTGTTCCTATTAAAATAACGATAATTTTGCACTGAAAGCCAAATGAGAAAAG
Source organism: Penelope pileata (assembly GCA_013396635.1). NCBI lineage: Eukaryota > Metazoa > Chordata > Aves > Galliformes > Cracidae > Penelope > Penelope pileata. The sequence continues at coordinate 75,571 of WBMW01000011.1, forward strand.
CTGATGATTTAAGCGTGGAGCATGGTAATTAGTGCGGGGCTGGCGTCGTGTTTCGTGCGGATTCCTCGAGTCCTGCTCCAGCACCTGGGTGCTGGGTGCTTGCTGCCTGTGCTTCAGGAGATGCAGCTGGCAGCGCTGCGGGAGCTGCAGCGAACTTAAAAACCCAGNNCTGCAGCGAACTTAAAAACCCAGCTCCCATCCATAAACACCATGAAATTCAAACCAGCGCCTGACTGAGGCTGCAGCAAAGAAGTGACAGCAGAGGTGACACCTCACAGTCCTGTAATTATTCAGCTGGTGATTTCTGCATCTGCTCTGCCCTCTTTGCAAGGCAAAATGTATTTTCTCCAGCATCTTGTTTCCTGCATTTCAACCTGGCCATGAAAAATGAAGGTGTTTTATTTGCACTTACCCATCACTTATTCACCAGCCAGCTCGGTGCTTGAAGCCACCAGAAGTGACAGCTGTGTTGTGAAGGCAGGGAAGGCCCAGCTTGGAAGGGGGCTTTGCAGGTAGGAGCTGCTCCGCACGTTGCTCCCATGCCCAGCAGCGCTGGTCAGGAGTAGTGGGCACAGCCCCAAGGCATTTGGCAGCAGGGAGCAAGGTGAGGACTCAGGCCCATGTTTGTCCTTGTAGAGTTAGAGCAGCAGGCTTTCCCTTCTAACAAGAAGTGGTGTTACCTGGCAGCAGCTGTGTGTGTGTCCAGGAGGATGGCTGTAGGCCTATCTGCTAGCAGTTACTTGCTCACATCTACTCCTGAAGACCTCCTTAATGTTTAAGTCTTAAATAGAATGTGCTGCTATGCTTTGCTCCAACAGGAACTTCTCATTTTAATGAAAGAAATTATTAAATAGGATAGAAATAAAAATTTCGGGGCTCTGCTGGTGCTGCCTGCTGGGAAAATGCACTGGGCTCCAGAAACATCAGTGAGGTCGCCTGGTAATAGTGCACATGATGTTCAAAGAAAATAGTTTTTTCCATTTTGCTTCTTTTTTCCCCAATTTTGCATGGCCTTTGTTCCTGTACCTGTATGACTGATGCCAAATGAGGCTCATGTGTACCTTCATAGAACCACTGAGGCTGGAAAAGCTCTCTAAGGTAGCAAAGTCCAACTGCCATCCCATGCCCACTGAGCCATGTCCCTCAGTGCCACATCTCCACGGTTCTGGAACACCTCCAGGGGTGGTGTTGCCCTTCTCTGGATGCTCTCCAGGGTCTCAATGTCTTGTAGTGAGGGGCCCAACACTGAACACAGCACTGAGGTGTGGCCTCACCAGTACAGGTGATGGGCATGTTCCTGTCCTGCTGGCTGTGCTATTTTGATGCAGCCCTTCCCAGGGCTGTGGCTCTGTGCAGGCTCTCAGCTCACCTCGTGCTGTCCCCGTGCGCTGCTGCTTTCAGTGCGCTCTGGTGTGTGCTGTCCTTGTGCCCTTTGTGTTGCCCCAGTTCTGCTGCCGATGTCCCAGGAGGGAGAATGAAAATATCCCTGGGTGTCTGGGACAGGACGAGGTGCCAGTGAGTGACAAATCTGTGATATCTTGTATAACATCTGCAATTTCAGCCACTTCTGTTTTTAAGCCATTATTGAGTATGCCCATGCCAAATCCAGTTCAGTGTCCCAGTTAACCTGATGTTTCTCCTCTGTTGTTCCCAGTCAACATTTTCCCATGAGCTTTGTGTGCTTTAGAACCAAGGAATCACTGAGGCTGGAGAAGCCCTCTGAGATCCCCCAGCCCACCCCCACAAGCCCATGGAGCCATGGCCTCAGGGCCACATCCCCACAGCTCTGAGCACCCCCAGGGACGGTGACCCCCCCCCCTCCCTGGCAGCTGTGCCAGTGCTGAGCGCTCTCTGCAGCAGCAATGTCCCCTCGTGCCCACCCTGACCCTGCCCTGGGCAGTGGGAGGCCATCCCCTCCCGTTGCAGCACTGGGAGAAACACTGGCTTGAACTTGCAGGAGGAGTTGTGTCAGGGAATAAGGAAAAGCTCCACTTTCCTAGAGAAACTAAACTGACAGTGCTTAATTATGTGTCCTAACTTGAATGTTTTAGCTGTGTCTAAGTGTTCCTGCCCATTGCAGTAGTGCTTTGTCCTGGGGCCCTCCCAGCCTTGGTGCTTCCCATCTCCCTTTGAAGTCTGGGGGCTGCAGGGAAGAGAGGGGAAGAGGTTTGCTGAGCTTAGAATTGCCAAATTGAATGAATGATTCTGTATAAACAAACAGAAAATATTTATGATGGCTTGCATTTGGGAGATATGGTGGTGATTTAGATTGATGCACTTGGCCACCAGCACTGTGAGATGGCCAGAAATAGTCCTGCTTTATGGGCAAATGATAGAGTGTGTGAAAGCAGCCTGATATGGTTTTAGAGAGAATCCTTCAAAAATGAATTGTGTGCCCCAGAGGTGACCCGTTAGAAGGTCCTGAGACCTCAGGAAGAGAACAAGTAAAACATATCGGAGAGTATCAGGTTTTTATCAATTCTTTATAGTTGATATTTTTAACCCTACGTATGGCACAGATTTAAATACGTATTTAAATTTTGAGCAACCCCACCTGAGGAGCTGGCTGCACGGTGGTGTTACACTGCCTGCTGCCCTGGGGCTCCTCTTCCAGGCAGGTCGGAGCGCTGGGGCTGTTTGCAGGTGGTGAGGCCGACACGGTGCTGGGGTGGCAATGTGCTCTGGGACCTTGGTGGGCAGGGGACACTCAAGGACCTGGGGGAGGGTGGGGGTGGGTTTCGTTGGGTTTGGGCAGTGAGGGCAGAGGATGTGTGGGGCTGTGAGCGGCTGGGCTTTGGCTCAGCCCTTTGCAGAGATTAGAAATGCAATTTTTTCAATTAATCAAAAACACATCACCTTGCTTCCTCAGTGCGTCGGAGGAGAGCAGTATAAATTAATGAATGCTGCTTTAGCATGAACCACTCAAATTCTTCTTCCATAGCAGTCCAGAATTTGGGTAGTTGATAGCATAACAGCAATGCATACGTTATCCACTCTCAGATCAGAAGAGAGCAATAGCAAGAAGGAAATGGACCTGGAAGCCACAGGCGGAAGCTGCTGGGGAGGGAGCAAGCCCTGGTGGTGCTGTGCTGGGCACCCGGAGCCCCAGTCCCTGCGTGCATCAGGAGTAACGCTGGGAAATGCAGGGATGCGATGCGCTTGGCTTGGCTCAGCCCAGGCTGAGCCCTGTGGCAGTTTGCAGCAAAATCTCCTCTGCCTCGTGTATGGCCTTTGTTACTGGGCACTTTGACTGTCACTGAAATGAATTAGGAAACCTCCTCCTGTGAAGACTTTTAGAACTTTGTGGAGCAATGTGCCCAGGAGCCCGAGCTTCGCTAAGTGGGTGGCATGGGGCAGGTTGTGGTCCTGCTGAAAATAATACAGCAAGCTGGTGCAGCAGTGCACCGGGTGCTTGGGGCACTCATCAGGGCTGGTTCTTCTTTCTTTTTTGCTCTGATAAATGATGATGGTTTCTTTCACTGCTGCAAACAAACTAAAAGACTTCGACGCTGAGGAAACACAAGGGTGCCCCCAGCAGCTGCTCCCTGTAGGGGCTGCAGAATTTCCCTGTGGCGAAATGTTATTTTTCTGTACTCTCTCCTTGGAGTGCACAACCTGTGAGTCTTTCAGCAGCACCCCCTGATGCAGTGCCACTCAGCTGGGCATGGAGAAAGCAAGGTCGGAAGCACAGCTTGGTGCCTGAGGGGATTTGGTCCCACACCCCATGAGCTGTAAAGCAACAGGCAGCTGTAAGCAGAGCTCTTCTCCCAGAAGCTCTTTAATAAAACCTGACAACAGTACCAGGCTCCTGAGTATAGGGTAACTGCGTGGAGGTGCAATATGCTCCGCTGTATTTTCTGTATTTTCTCCAGGTGACTGAGTTATGAAACACACCCCATAACAAAGCTGTCACTGTCACACATTGACAGGAACACTGAGCTCGGTGCTGGGGTTTGGGCGATGTGCCTCAGGTGCTGCAGCCAGGGCTTCCTTCTGTACAGCATCTCTGGGAAGAGGTAATCTTCTTTAGTTTCACTGTGGCAATCCCACCTCTAATTAAAATAAGACCTTGATGATGTTCTAACAGGATCTGATGACTTTGTTAACCTGAAGTGACCAGGCAACTCTGTGTTGGCCAGTGTGTGACGTGACAGTGCAGGATGGTGGCTGCCAGGAGCTGTGCCTGTGGTGCTCCTTCCCCAAACCCCTCGGGTGAGGCTGGCTCAGGACACTCCTCTCCTCACACCTCCCTGTGGGGAGGGAGAGCTGGGTGCTGATAGCTGTGTGCTAATAGAGGGCTGCGTGTGTAGGACCGGCCTCGGGATGCTGGGAGAGATGCTGCACCTTGCTCTGTGGTCCCCTGTCCGTCGGTCATCTCCAGCCCTGTCCTGTCAGCACATGTCAGGGACAGCAGGCAGCCCAGGCAAATAGCGTCTGCAAAGCCGGCCTCCTGTCTGCCAGGTCGTAGCAGCGGTAACAAAAGCAGCCACAGATGATGTTTGTGTTCTTTATCTTAGTGATAAGTGCAGAAATCAGGACACGGGCAGTCTGCTTGTGGGTTGTGTGCCTGCAGTTCCCCCTTTGCTCCCTCCACCCCTGGTCCTGCCCTTCTAGCATGTGGTTGTGCACTAGTCTTCAGCTTCACAACAACACCAGTTGCGTTCTATATTTATCTGCAGTGATTTTCACCTGCCATTTTGTTATTAAAGCTCTGGAAACAGAAAACAACAAATGAGATGCCTGCAGTTCTTAACTGCAAGCTGCTCTCCCAGCTGTGCCAGCATCTCCTCTCAAACAGAACACAGTGCTGCCTCTTGGGGGGTTCCCTGTGCACAGATCTCTGCCCAAGTTACTCCCCTGTCCCCTTTGTCCCTCAGCCTGCTCCCTGTCCTGCTGCAGGGGCTGCAGCCCCACAGTCCCAGTGCTGTGCAGGTGTGGGCCTTCCCTTTGCATGCGGCCTGCTCTGCACCCACCTCCCAGCGCTTTCGGTAGCTGATAGAACCCACGTGTTGTGTGCACACTGCAGCTGGAGCTGGCGGCTCTCACACAATGCCCTTCATTCAGAAGCTTTTTGGATGTCAAAATTGCTCCCTATTCTCTGACTACTGTCAGTGTAATTGTTCTTGTGTCATAACTAAATCCTGACAGCTGCTTTTTGCGAAGGGCGTTGGAGTGGCTGTGGATAGTGGGTCAGGAATGACTTGATTGCCCCCTTCCCCTGATGCCCATCTACAGAGCGCTCGGAGCTGCTGCAGCGCAGCCCCTGGGCCCTTCTGCCCCTCAGGCCAGAGGGGAGCGCTGCCTCTGTTTGAGATTCCTTCCAGTTGTACAAAGGCTCTTGTTTCCTCTACAGGCTTATAACAATAGAAGTACGTGGGCTATCTGTCTCGCTGGCAACAACTACCCCCACCGTGTCTTTTTTTCTGCAGTGGGTTTTGGTAGGAAGCGTTGCTTCCCCGTGTTTGCCTGCACGGTCTGGTTTCACTGAATTGTGCAGGTTCTGTCATCTGTGTTTACTTTTAATACTGCAAGTTAAAGAAATCCCTAGCATGAGTTTAGGACCTAGCTCTGGCCCCTTAGGAAATGTAGCTCTCAGAAGAACGTAGGCTGTTGAACCTCATCAGGTTCGCGTGGGCCCACTTCTCAGGCCTACCCAGCTCCCTCTGGATGGCATCCCTTCCTTCTGTAGTTTCAGCTGCACCACCCAGCTTGGTGTTGTCCACAAACTTGCTGAAGGTGCACTAGGTCCTACTGTCTATGTCACTGATAAAGGTGTTGAAGAGGGGGTCCCAAGACAGACCCCTGGGGGACACCACTTGTGACCAACCTCCACCTGGATTGGCCACAGCTGTCAGGTGCAGGGGTGGGCAGAGCCCCAGGAGACTGAGCTGCCACCCATGTGCCTGCTATGGGACATCTGTATGGCCCTGCAGCTCTCTGTGGGCTCCTGCTGCCCTGGGGAGGCTGTGCAGCTCGTCAGCCCTGGCTGCTCTCCTGCTTGGGCTCTTGGTGCTTGGACAGGGAACTGCTTTGTGCCCAGCGAGGACGGTGGGTGGAAGCACTGTCACCTCTCACCCTGTGCTCTGCCTCCAGCAGCTGCTCACCCTAGCACGCTCTGGGTTTCAGCATGGCAGGTAGAAAGCCAGCAGGAGGATTTCTGTCCTGGCTCCAAACGGCTTTTCTGGGAGATGGAAGCATCAGTTCTGTTTGTAGTCTGCTGCTGTGCTGTGGTTTCTTGGCTCCATCACCTCCCACCTTGCTCTCGCTTTGCCCTGGGGATGGTGCTGCCAGCCCGTCGGTGCAGCAGGAGCACGGGGATGGTTTGGGTTGGAAACCCACCCCTGGCTCCCCAGAGCTGGGGCAGGCCTGGCCTTGGGGCACAAAAAGCATGCAGTGCAAGGAGCAGCTCGGGCAGCGGTGCCAGGGAGGCTCCGAGGTGCTTGGGAAGATTAGAAGGATGATTAAAAACAGAGACAAACCCGATCTGGCAGCCTTCTAGGAGGGGATTTATTTGTAATTACAGGAAGAGGAAAATGAGGTCCCAGCCCGCAAGGCGGGAGGCACGCTGGGGTCTGTGTCCTGCTTTGGTGGGATTTCACCATCTGTAATTGAATGTAATTTATCTGGGCAAAAATGTCTGCCTGCTTCCAGTGCATTGAGTATGAGAACACGTTGTTAGCAAACGGGCCCAGAGCATCTGTGCAGAGTGTCTGTGCTTCCTTGTTTCTGGGGCTGTGACCAGTGTGATCCTCCTTGCACTATGAAGATGCAAATGTCCCCACCTCTCCATCCCATAACTTCGGGCTCTTTCCTGCTTGTCCTGCTCATCTTTATTAGCATTTTATTATCGTGGGTTTTCTTTTTTTTTTTTTGGCATTTCTGGTAAGAAAATTGTTCCTGTAGGGAATAGTCAAGGAGCACATCCACTGTTCTCCTCCCAGGGTACAGCCTGGGCAGGGAGGGCTCTGAGCCCCCAACGAGGGGAGTTCCATGGGGAGAGCACAGGGAAAGGTGCCTGTGGGGCAAGAGCAGCACACCTGCCCGCTTCCCCCTGCTGCTGTCTGCAGATCATGCCAAGGGCCCCCAGGCTGCCCCAGTGGCATCCGCTGTCACTTGGCACAAGCGCTGTGCATCCCCGCGTTGTCTGTATTGCACAAAGTAACCCGGCAAAGCAGTAGAGGCTGGGCACAGCTGGCATGTCTAGACTGGGAAAATAAGTTATGTTTGGGAATGTTAGCTCTTCCCAGAGCAACCCCTGGCCAGTTACAATTTAATGCTTTCAAAAATGCTATTTGCACTGGGAACAAAGTCATGTTTAAGTTGCTGTTAACGGAGCGTTTCCAAGCGAGCCCCGCTTCTCCTGGGCAGCCGCTGCAGGCGGTGTGAGAGGGGACACAGCAGGGAGGGGGAACACTCGGGAGCTTCTTTGCCCCCTGTGTTTGCTTTGCCAATGAAGGTTGGTGGGGAGATGTGGGCATCCCCAAAGCGTGGCAGGAGCCTGTGGGGGCAGCATGGTGTGGAAACAAAACCCCAGCCCTGCTCAGAGATGTCCTGCAGGGCTGCTGCCAGGAGTTGGGTGTCCTGGAGGCTCGCAGGGGTTCCTGCGTGGGAGCTGGGTGCTTTGCTCCATGATGCTGGGGCTGGGTGCTGTCTGCACAGAGGTGGGGCTCTGGAAAAGGAAGGCTGTGCTGGCAGTGGCAGACCCCCATCCTTGTCCAGTCTGTGGCAGCTGAAATCTCCTTTGTCTGATTTACATAGAACAGGGAAAAGCAGCAGGATGCGAAAGGAAAATGGGGGTGGCTTCAGACAGCTCAGCTGAACAGGCAGCGATGCAGGGGTGGCTCCTACCTTCTGGGTTTCACAGGGATTTGTCTGGGGCAGTTCCAGGGCCCTGAGGAGCCCAGTGGCTGCCTCCTCCCCAGGACAGCAGCGGGACCTCTCGGCAGGTGGGAGCTGCAGTGCTGCAGGCTGCTGGAGTGCGTTCCTCCTGCTATCGATGCTGTAGGAGCGCTGCCCAGCCCAGGCTGCTCCGCTCTGCTCAGCACCTCTGGAGCTGCGTGGGGCTGTGGCAGCCCTGCTGCTGTCCCTGGCCCTGAGGGTCCTGGAGTGCTGAGGTCACTGCAGCCAGCTATGGACGAGCTGCTTAGGGTACATGCTGACTGTTTGCTGTTTGAAGCGGTCTTAGCGCAGCAGGTCCTCAGGCTGTTGAAAAATAAGCAATTGTTCTTCATTTTAGCCAAACAGAGTCTGACCCCAAATTCCTCTTTAAAGCGTTTGCTTGACCCATCCCTTCCAGTTCTGGCAACTTTGCATCTCAGGGATGTAGCCTGGTGGGCATAGGGCAGCAGCACAGCGTGGGGCTGGGAAACAGCATGTGGGAGGTGAGCAGGAGTTGCCCCCCCCAGCACAGCTGCTCTGTGGGAGCACAGGGGAGCGTCCATGTGTGCCTGCAGCTGCAAAGTGCTGCTTGTGCCAGGTCTGCAGAATCCGATAACCGTGGATTTCATCCATCACTGCTGAAATACTGCTTGCCTGAATTCCAGGTATCTGGTTAGGTTTAGTTAGATTTTATTCTTCTTGTACTTACCTCCCTCTGGGGCACTAACTTTGAAAGTTGGACTTAATGACTGTCTAAGCAGGAAAACAAACTCTCCTGTAGGGTGAATGTGAACACCTGAAGCAAGGCACGGGTGAAGGCAGTGCTGTTCCCTTTTTAGCTCCTTTCTCCCTCACTCCTTGCTCTGATAGTGCTGTTCCTTCCGCTCAGCCCAGAATAGCAGAGAGCCTCCCGGGAGCAGCCTCATGGCTGCGGGGCCAGGCTCTGCTGGGGAGAGGCAGCTTTGGGGGAGGCTGGGCAGGGGAAGCTCCTCCACCTGGTGCTGTGCTTGCCCACCATGAGTGGCCCTCTCTCCTGTTGATTTCAGGGTTGTAGAACCTTTTGAGTTGGAAGGGACCTGTCCAGGCCCTCTGGCCCCACTCCCTGCAGTGCACAGGGACACCCACACTCCATTGGGTGCCCAGAGCCCTCCCAGCCTGACCTGGAGTGTCTGCAGGGATGGGCACCCCCACCTCTGCGAGCACTGTGCAGTGTTGCTCCGCCCTGAGTGTAAATAGCTCTTTCCTTTTTTCCAGTCTGAAGTTACTCAGAAAACAAACATAGAATTCTTGAGCAATTTGTTACCCAGAGGGCAGTGAGACCCTGGCACTGCCCAGAGCTGTGGGTGCCCATCCCTGGAGATACCTAAGGGCCTGAGCAGCTGAGCTGGGGGCACCCAGCCCATGACAGAGGTGGGGCTGGGGAGCTGCGAGGGCTCTTCCAACCCAACTGTGCTGTGTCTATGATTCCATGATGTTAAAGAGGGGGAGATCTCCCTTCTGCAGTTTTCAAGTCTGAAAACACCTGCAAAGGGCAGGAACGTTCCTTGGGGAAACCTCTGTCAGCACTGCTGGATTTTACCCAAGGGCCCTTCTTGCCTGAAGTGCTGCAGGTCCGCGCTGGGTGCATGAGGCTGCAGTGCTCACTGCTCCCACACCTGTACTGATGCTGTCATCCTGGCTGCTGTCAGCACTCACAGGGAGACTACAGCAGCTCCAGTGCTTCAGAGCTAGCACAGGTGCCTCAGCACCGGGGCACATGGTGCCTTTGGGTGCAGCTAGCACTGATGCTGGGAGGTGCAGGAGGCTCAGCAGTGCCCAGGGGCAGCACACACCCAGAGGCATAAACACAATTATGAATACGTAAAGACTTGAAACTAAACCCAATATTCTAAAAGAGAAGAGACTGAGTGAGTTACAGGAAAAACAGCTCAGGCAAAAAGCAGAATCACAGAGGAAGTGCTGTGCATTGAGGCCTTACAAAGCACTAAGCATTGCCACCTTGCTTTCTGCAATTATTTGCAAGTTTACAGCTGCAGGTTTAGGTGTTTTTTTTTTTTTTAACCAGGAGCTCAGCTCTCCTTCAGCGCTTAATGAGATAATTCTAAGCTCTAAAAGCTGGCAGAAAATAACTATTAATGACTTTTCTGCTCTTTGGTTCACAAATACTTACAGAGGCAGAAAGCTAGTTTTATAGCTGCTGCTCTGTATTGTTTTCCTTTGCAAACGGCCATGCCCCAGGTTAATTAGCTAACGACTGGTGGCACGCCATGGCTGCTGCTGTGCCGCAGAGCACGGGCGGGCTGTGTGTGCGCAGCGCTCAGCCCTGGGCTGCTGGCTGCAAGGGCATCACCGCAAGCTGGGGCGAAGTGCAGGTGGGGGGAAAAAGACCATGAGATGAGTTTAACCTCTCCTGCCTGAGCTGCTATGTGCTGCCACCACGCTTATAGAATCAGAGAACCGCAGAATCACAGAACCATAGAATCGGGCTGTCATGGTTGGGCTGGAAGGGACTCCCCAGCCCCACCCCTGCCATGGGCTGAGTGCCCCCAGCTCAGCTGCCCAGGCCCTTAGGCACTTCCAGGGATGGGCACGCACAGCTCTGGGCAGTGCCAGGGCCTCAGCCCACCCATGTCCTTGGGCACCTCCAGGGATGGGCACGCACAGTTTTGGGCAGTGCTGGGGCCTCAATGCCCTCTGGGGAAAGAACTTCCCCCTCACATCTGATGTAAATCTGCCTGACCAATGTGGTGGCCTTCTACGGTGGAGTGATGGCATCAGTGGACAAAAGAAGGGCAACTGGCGTCATCTACCTGGACTTGTGCAAGGCCTTTGGCGTGGTCCTGCACCACGTTCTCATCTCTAAATTGTAGAGGTATGGATCTGAAGGCTGGACTATCGGCACGTAACATCCCTGTCCTCAGATGTGTGGGACATCAGCATATCCAGGAATGGTCCTACCTCATCCCTGACCCTCAGCAGCAGCAGGAGAAACTGGTGACACCGGTGCCTGCTTCCGACAGTGCTTCTCAATGGTCTGCATGTAAAATCTCTCTCTGCAGCATGCTGTCCAACAGCTGCAATCATTGGCTTTTCCTAGATCATGCGATGCAGGGCATGCTTACATGGAGCAAGGATTTCTTACCAAAAACAAATCAAAGCAGGTTTAACAACAGTTGGAAGCTTGAGATTTTTTGCTCGATTACTTTTGAAGGTTTTTTCCTGCCCCCCTCAGATAATGGCTCTTGGGAACCCATGGAGGCAGAAGGGAGCATGGGATATGTCTGGGTGGGGGACCTGTCTCAAGCAGAGCAGCACATGAAGGCCCTGGGGGGGCCAGGGGCAGCAGGCTGGAGGGGGGCCAGGACCTCTGGGGAGTGCAGCAGTGTTCTGCAGCCACCGGCTTGCACCTGCCCCCACAGTTGCTCGTTAGATCAGCAAGTACTTGACATAATTGGATCCCAGCACAGAGCTGAAGGTTGTGGTGTCACTGCAGTGCAAATAAACATCTTCACAGCAGCTGTGGGGCTGCGAGACTGGGAATGTGCTCAGCACGTGGGTGAGCCTGTGTGCTGGTGGGTGATCTCTGCTGGAACAGGGTCTGGAACCAGCCATCCTTCTGCACTGCTGATTGAATCCTTCTGTCTTTCCTTTTTATCAGCAAAATAAGTCTAAGCTGGGATAGCATCCGCCCAGTGGTGGAGCTGCAGAGAAGAGGGCTGGGTTTGCTGCAGGTGAGTGTGGCTGCCCAAAAGCTGGTGACAATGACAGCACGTTGCAGCCTTCAGGAGGAAGGAGGGGACCTGGTCAGTGAAAGACAGTGAAAGCAAAACACCAAAATTGGGAATAAAAGCTGCCCTGGGTTAATTAGCGGTTCATCTGGAAAGCTAGTATTTCAGAAATGTTGTTTATTCCTCTTAATCTTGACACAGCTCTTTGAAGGTTATCTGAAAAGGAGATGAGTGGTTCTCCTGCAAGCACGTTTTGTTTCATCATTTCTTTAAAGCATGTCATTGCAATTACCATTTCTCTAATGAACTCTTCAAATTTAATTAACATAAGTGGTGCCATTTTGGAAAGAAGGGCTCAGCCTGCCGCAACGAAGGTTTCGTGAAATTTGTCCATGCTCTGCAGAAACCTGGGCAGGCAAGCTGCTTGGCAGGCTGTCTGCATCGTCGCCAGCATCGTCATTGCCATGGTGTGTGTGTGTGTCCCAACATGCTGCTGCTGGTGCTCTGTGGGTCAGTGGTGCAGAGAAGCACCTATTGGCCACTACCCAAAAATACAAAGCATCAGCAGCCCTACTGGGGCTGCTGGGAGGCTGCAGGGGGTCCTGGACGCCCCTCCCCAAACACAGCATGCTGTCTGCTGGTAGAACAGTGTCAGGAGGCTGACACTGAGATGGGGGAGTTAAACGAATGATGAACATCCTCCACATCTGGCATATGGGTGCTGGTGTTTCCAGCTGGATTTGAAGCAGATTTGCAAACTCCCGGATACAGGACAGCTCACACCATGCAGTGCCCTGGAAAAGACCCTTTTCAACGTGGGCAGTGCCAGGAAGAGCAGCACAACTGCTGCTGAGACCTCGTCTGCCCGAGGTGCTCCCACCCAGCCACTGCTGTGCCTCTGCCCTGCTGTGAGCAGCCGGCATGCGGCAGAGCTGGAAACCCTTTCCAGACAGAAACTGGTAACAAGTGTGGGCAGAGCCAAGTGTTGAAAATACGATTGTCTCTGCTCTGTTCAGAATTAAATTCCCAATTGAAGCGATTAGCAGTACTGCTGATAATTTACTGTGCTCAGTTTCACTATACTTGGAGGCTCCAGAAGTGCCTTTCCCGAATGAATCGCTGCCCACGGGCTGGTTCTACTGTGCTTGTGGAGGTTTCAGGACCCGGAGCTGTCCCTCTGCACGGGCTCTGGCTGTGCGCATGGAGATGAGAGTGAAGCACAGAATGTAGGAAACGTTCCAGATGGGAACAGCAGGATGCTCACCCTGCGAGCGGACCCCGGCTCCTTGGTGTTTTCCCTTCCAGTGTCCTTGCTGAAGGTGCCCAGAGGAGCCAGCGTGAGCACAGCCATGAGCTGACAGCAGCACCCAGCTGTGACATGCGTTCCATTCAGCTTCCAGGGGGAAGGGGTTCAGTTTTTGCCTGGTGCAATAGTTCCTTTTGGGTTCATGGGAGCCCCTTCCCACGGATGCTGTGGTCTCAGTGTGTGGGAGTGACCTGCAGCATGGTGCCTGGTGCCCAGCTGGGTGTGGGCAGAGCCTGCACCTTCTGAGAGCTCTGCTGAAAGGAGAGAGCGGGATGAGGGATTTAATGTGTGCTGTGGTTTGGGTCGTCACTGTGTTTAGAGCTACCTCAAAGTAATTTTTATGAATAAAGTAATTTTTAGGATGAATCTGAAGTGGTTTATACTGCAGCTTCATATATTCCAATTGATTTCAAGTGAAACCCGTGTGATTTTGGTTTCCGCGTAATGAAGTTGTAAAGTCTTACTGCAAATTAGTATAGGATCCTTTTATTCTGCTTTGGAGTTCAGAGCAAAAAGGCCACTATGGTCTCGGGTGCAGCAGAGCAGGCTGTGAAGCACAACTTGCAGAGCATCTGCAGGAAAGCAGCAGGTAGCAGAGAGGACAGAGCAGGGCGTGGAAGCTCGGTGAGCAGATGGCAGGAGGGACACAAGGCATCCATCAGCGGGAGTGGGGCAGGGCCGGGAGCAGCTCTGTGTGCCAGCGGTGTGGAGGTTCCCTCCTAGCTCCTGTGCAAGCATTTAGAAACAAGGCCTGCTCTAGAATGCAGTAGGTGTGTTCCCCTCCTTTTGTCTTTATTTTCAGGGTGTCAGCTCGAAGCTGGTATATTCTATTGTTCGGCAATCTTTCTGGAATCTGGCTGGCAGCACCCCAACAAGCAGCCACCTTTGCAGACTGCTAGGTTTGCTCAGCAGGTAAAGCTGGCGGTGTTTCCCACCTGAAATGCTCCACGGGGCTACTTGGGACTGCTTCTGTATTCAGGTAGGGGAGGGAGGCAGAAGTACGTCAGTATCAATGTCGTGGAAAGCCTGCTTAATGGAATTAGCAGGAGTAAGTCAGTGAAAGTCCACCAAAATCAATTGAGTTGCTCCCACTTAATTGGTTGGATTTGTCATCAAATACTTAATTTGCTCTGTGGAGGGACAGAAATATGCTATATACTCTGTAAGCTAAAAAAAGCTTCACACTTTGGTTCTTTGTCATGGCTAAAACTCACCAAAGGCCTCGTGTGCAGCCTCTGAGCCCTGGTGAGGGGACTTGGAAAGCATTGATGGTGGGGTGGGAGCTGCTGGGTGCTCTGTGTACACGCGTGGCTGTGCTCCATCCATGTACACACGTGGCTGTGCTCTGCATACAGAGATGCCGCGCAGAGGGTTGCGAATGCCGTGGGTTGCGCTGTTGTCTGAGCCCTGCAGGGAGGCACCACTGAGCACAGGCAGAGGAAATCAGGGCACTGAGTGGAGGCTTAATTAAACATGAGGATCTCCAGAAAAGCAGATTAAGGTATTAGACAAGGCCAAAGCCACAGTGACGGCACGGTAGCGCTTCATTTCCCCCCCGGGGAGGCTGAGTGTTGGCTGCTGGGCGATGGTTTGGGGATTGCTGGCTTGGTGTGGGAGGTCTGCCTGCCCTCCCT
>WBMW01000011.1:95721-108921 GCA_013396635.1 Penelope pileata
AAAACAGAAATATTCCCATCAAAGAATACTCCTTAGTAGTTTTTTAAATGGCAATATTTGCAGAAGGTTCAGTATTTCACATAAATTAAAGAAAATGCATCTTGCTTTAGAAATGCTGTATAACATCGTAAGGATGGAAGCAGGGAAAAATACTGCCTAGTAAGTGATAATATATCAAGGTTTCTCTGCTCATTACCAGCATCGGAGACATAATATACATAAAATGTAGGTCACAGCATCCCATTGAGCACCACATTTATCCCTGGCGTGAGCAGCAGCTGTGCGGCGGCGGAACGAGCCCTGCGCTGGCGCGAGGTTTCAGAGGCAGGAGGGCTCCTTGTCTTTGGGCTCAGCACGCGCTCTGCGGGCTTTGTTCCTCACTGGTGCTGTCTTGCAGCATCCCTGCAAAAGCCCTCCCTCCCCTCCCTGCCCACGCCGTGCAGGTGGGCGATGCTGCTGTGCGCAGCCATCAGGGGACGGCATGGAGCACCCCCAGGGCATGTGGGCAGCAGGGCAGGGGCAGCCCTGCGGTGGCAGGGGAGGCAGGAGGAGAGGTGGATGGCGAAGGCGGGTGCAAGAGAAATTTAGGAGTCCTGGTGCTGCAACTGGGAATTGCAATTAGGTTAAAAAAAAAAAAAAAAAGTTGATAACGCGTAGTGCGGGATGCTGTAATAAAGCAAACTTTACCTTTTACAAATGCTCTCCCAAAGGATTTTCAGGATGTTTGGTGACATGGCCTGGGAGCCTTGCCCACTGAGCTCCTCTTTGGGTAAGGGGAAAACCAGCAGAGCAGCCGTGCTTTGGGCCATGGGGGCGGCTGCTGGGTGTCTGCGCAGCCAGGAGGATGCAACCAGAGCCCGGCCTGTACCCTGGTGTTACCCAGGGGAATGGTGTTCTGCACGATAGCAGGAAATAGCAGCAGGAGCTGTTCAACAGCTCCAAAATCATGAGGCAATCCAGAGTAGCACAGGGGCATGTAGGAGATGCTGATCTGAGAGCTGCTGCAGGTACAGGCTGACCAGGAGAGATGAATGGAGGCAGCTCCCTGAGAGGAGGTTGGGGCGAGGGGGGGTCGGCCTCTGCCTCCAGGGAACAGCACTGGGACAGGAGGGGACGGCCTCCCGCTGCCCAGGGCAGGGGCAGGGTGGGCCCAAGGGGACATTGCTGCTCCAGAGAGTGCTCAGCACTGGCACAGCTGCCAGGGAGGATGGGGGTCACCGTCCCTGGGGGTGCTCAGAACCGTGGAGATGTGGCCCTGAGGCCATGGCTCCGTGGGCATGGGGGTATGGGCTGAGGGATCTCAGAGGGCTTTTCCAGCTTCAGTGGTTCCATGGTTCTATGAATATACTGTTAGCATAGAAAAAAACAAGTGCTAAGATAGCCAAGCCCCCTTGCCCTCTTAGCTGTGTTGACCTGAGCGAGCGACGGTGCCAGGAGATGGAGCCAGATCCGTAAGCAGCCAAACTTTGCAGTGAGACCGCACAGGGTGTGGGCCCAGCGAAGGGCATGCAGTGGGCACTGGGGCTGTACCAACATGGATAGGGAGCTGGGCTGAGGGTGAGGCTGGGAATAGCCTAAAGTACTGCTGTAGTGGGCAGCAAGGCTTGGGCTCATGTACAAATCCTTTTAAATATCAAAGAAAAGGGGAGCAGCAGGGTGGGGATCAGAAGTCCTTTGGAACCCATGCAATATGGATATGGCAATAAGGTCAAGCACTCCAAACAAGCAAATATTTATTTGTGCTCAATGTGTGAGACAGGATGGGGAGCAAAATCTTTCCCTTGTAAGAGCAGCAGGAATGGCAGGGGTTGGAGAGAATGTTAGTGGTGTTAAACAGAAAGCGAGGACACAGATCAAAACATGGTTCTATGGCCAGAAATAGAGAAATGGCTGTGGAAGCGTGCAGAGCTGAGAGTGCCTGCGTGCAGCCAGGTACAGCTACAGAGGCAGGGATGGGCTGAGGGGTGGAGGCCACCGTGTCACCAGCCCTAGGGAGCAGTGGGGACAGAGAAACAGAGCTCGCTGTGAGCTGGGGCATGTGCTGTTTGGGAAATGGGCCATGGCACGGCCACACCGTGCCCCTGCTCTGTCCTGGCCCCGTGCACTTCTGTACCCACCCCCTCGAGCCTAAGGGTGCTGTTAGGGGCGTGGGGGGGTTGCAGCCTGCAGGGATGTACATGGCCCTGCTGCTCTCTGCATGTGTCCAGGGTGGGGAAGAGGTGTGGAGACGGCTGAAAACTTAACTCCTTGCTGCCAGACTCCTCATTTTTTGGCAGCTCAGTCGTACTGTTGGGACTAAATGATATTTTTGGTTGCATTTCTGAACTGAAACTCACGGGGAGCAGCGCTGCCCCAACGCAGCTCTGCGTGTCCACTTTCATTTTGTGGTTGTTTCATGGTACAGCACATCTTATGGAGAAGCTTCACCTTTCCTCCCTCCAGCGCTGCCCCATTCCCTGCTGGAGCCCGTGTGTGAGTGCGGTGATGTGCAGGGCACGGGGTGCCCATCGGGTCCAGCACAGGATGCCACTGAGATGGGATTTTGGGGGATCTTGGTTCAAATGTGCCACTCACTGGTGAGTGGCATTCCCTGCTTCTGTTAGAGTAGACTGGCAGAGAGGTTAATAGATGTGCTAGCATGAAAAGTTGTTTTGTTTTAGTGAAATGTTTATTCACAGCAAGCTTAGTGTGAATGTTGAATTGATCTGTGTCATTTCTCCCCATCAGACACTGATGTGCCCTTCTTCCTGTGCCGGCAGTGCCTCCCTGCAGATGTGTGCTTACACCCAGCATGCGGTGTGGGCATTCCTGGACCATCATTTTGTTGAAGGGTGCAACTCCTCAGTGAGGAATTAATCATGATTTATGGCCGGATTCAACTCCAAAGCCATTCCTGGGGTCTCAGTTTTGTGGGGCAGGTAACAATTTCAGATTGATAGTTGGCAAACAGTGGCCATTAAGAATGAAGAGGTAGGTGAGCTGCTTGCTGTGTGTACCACACGTGTGGTAACATCTGATGCCCACGCAGGAGGCAGAGGGGATGGGTCATGCTTTGCAGCAACAATCTCAGACTTCACTGAGGCTGGGACAGAGCCACATGTGGGGCTGACACTGGGGGCACACGGTGGCATCTCCTTCCCGGCCGCCCCTCTCGGTCCCGCAGCGCGTGGCAGCGTGGGATGGAGGAGCAGCCAGCAGCTCGCTCTGCATGCAGCCAGCAGGAGAAGCCTTGCCATGGCAACCCAGCAGCGCCGCACGCCTCCGGCTGTGGGGCTGCCAGGCAGCAGCTCCGCATGCTGCTCGCAGACGCTGCTGTCGGTGGAGGAATCAGATGACTAAGTGTGAGGAGGAAGCAGAGCCTGCTCAGCACGCCGGATAATCCCAGCGCTTATTTTTAGGGCAGCGTGAGGTGGCTGACACGCTCCGAGGGGCAGCTGTGCCAGGACCTGGGGCCGTGCTGCCCCCGCGCCCCTCCCTCCCACGGGCAGCAGGGCTGCTGCTGCGCTCGGCAGCGTGGGGGGAAGCACTGGGACGCAGCACACGGCCCACGGTCCTTCCGTGTGCCATCAGCATCCCAAATCCAGAATGACAGCCGATAGGCTGCGAGCTAGAGCCAGCGCGTGTAATGGAACATGAAAAACCTCTCTAAAAGCTCCTTTGTGTACTTTTTCTTTATATACTTATCTTTAAATCTTCACGTGCTGTAAGAGNTGCAAACAAAAAAAAACTCTGAAATGAAGAAATCCTTCCCATATTCAGCTCTGAAAATGTGAGGTGCTGTTGGAACATGATGAGTCCCAGGGCAGCAGCTGTGGGGAGCAGCATTTGCAGCACAGCGTTGTCTCTCAGGCTGTGGTGCTTCCAGGAACACGCTGGTGGCTGAGCCCACGTCCCCTGTGTGGCAGCAGAGCCCAGCAAGGAGCAGAGCAGGTGGGTGTCACGGCGGTACCTGGTCTGCAGCCGAAGCTCTGCGTCCTGCTGTGAGCAGCCAGCAGCTGCTGGGGTCTTGGGGGAACATGCACCAAGCTTGCACATACAAATACCAAATAAAGCATCAGTTGGGGCCACTGAGTGCTTTGTAAACTTGCAGGCAGATTTAGGTGGAGGTGAGGGCGATATCCCTTCCCTCAGCACATCTCTGTACACATAACCCCGAGGAGCACAGCACCGGGGCTGGTGTCACCCCATGAGGGTCCCAGCTCTGCCCCCAGCCATGGCCACACTGCCTTGGGCAAGGGGAGCTGTGGGGTTGTGGGGCTCAGGCTGCTGTGTCCCTGCAGGTGAGGGTCAGGGGGTGCCAGGAGCTGATGCTAATGCTCAGTGGTGGGTGCCGTGGGGGCACAGGGCACCATGAGCTATGGGCACAGCATTTTGACTTTGCATATCCATCCCTCTGTGTCTGCCTATCCATCCTGGTGTGTCTGTGTGTGTGTCCCTTGCCACTTGAGCAGGGGAGATGCGATGGCTGGAGGTGGGGATGGAGCACAAACCCCGTGTTCCCATGGCTACCACCTCCGGGTACCACCGGCACCCCGCAGCCCCGGCACCAGGCTGCAGCCCCAGGGGTGCCCTCAGGGAGCCCCAGGGTCCGGCTGCGGGGCTGCTGAGGGGTGGGATGCTGCCAGGAAGCCTCGTGGTACGGCCAAACCATCAGCTGGTGTGGGGGGAGCGGGACCGGGACCACTGCTGGCACAAAAGCACAGCAAATCCAGGCAACGGTGTGATTAGGATAGCCACATGCAGCATTTTCCTTTGTTCTTCACTTTTTTCTGTTAAGTTTAAATCAAGTATGAGCCCTATCTACTTGATTTCACCTTTCTAACAGTAATTAACAGAGATTGGAGCTCTCGGGGGTGTTGTCAGCTGCTCGTTTCCGTATGCCGGCTCGTGTCGGAATCTGCCACGCGCTCCCGGCGGAGGGCAGGAGCTGGCACCGGGCTCTCACCGTGCTCCTGCAGCCTTCAGCCAAGCTCGTGAGCTGCTGCCCTGGGCTGCTCGGCTGGCACCGGGGCTGCTGCTGAGCCGGGAGGAGAGCGGGGCTGTCCCGGCACCGGGGATGCACTGCTGCCCGTGGTGAGCTGGGGCCTCAGTGGGTGCGGGTTCAGGGAACCCTTGGGGGGCGTGGGGCTGGGGAGCCCTCACAGTGCTGTGGCTCTCACGGGGTGTGCAGGGGATGGGGATGTGACCCCTGGAGGAAGCGGGCAGCTCTTTGCCCTGGTTTGGTAGCATGGGTGCAAAGCATGTTTTTGGGGCTGGGTCCTGCTCATCCCAAAGCCGGGAGAGGGGCTGGCAGGGGGCAGGTGCCATGCCGTGATGGAAGGGGCAGGAAGCGACGTGGGAGCCTTGCTGGGCAGGTTTCAGGGCTGTATTTCGGGGCTGTCTGGCGCTGTTGGGATTCTCCCGTGGTCCAGGTGAGGCACTCGGCAATGCTGGTGCTGCCCTGGCCCCTCCTGAACCCCGTGCTGGGTTACCTCCCGGCTAATGGTGCAGAGCTTGCAATGCCTCTGCCTCTTTAGGGGCTCTAAAGCAAAGCTAGGAGCAAACAGATTGAGATCTGCCAAGGCAGGGTATTTTTAAAACCTTCTTTCTTGCTCAGGAGCGTAAGAAGCTGGTACGAGCTCAGCTTGAAAAAAAGATGCTGCAGAGTGCTTCAGAGAGCTCGCTGTGATCAAAGGGGCAAAAGAGCCCTGAGCTGCTCGACAGAGAGCAGGGAGTGACTGCTGGGTGCTGTCAGTGTGCAGCTCCAGCACTGCCCGTCCCTGGCAGCTCTGGCCCCTCGCACGCAGTGGCATCCCACACACAATGCGGTGGGAGGGGGATGGCAGCTCCCAGACCTGCCCTCGCGGTGCTGTTTGAGTGCTGCTGTCAGTGGGGGTGTTCTGCAGTGTCAGATACGGGAGGTATTAATGCCATAAATATACTCCAGTGTTTTGTCACCATTACCCTACCTTGGTGTTACTTTTCCTCTGCCCTACACGCTGCGATGCCCGTGTGTCTGCTCTGCCCCAGGACTCGCACCCCACAGCGGCTCTGTGTCCCTGCAGTTGGGCTGGGGACACCTCCCCTCAAGCCTGTGACACCGTCACATCTGGGGTGAGAGGGAGCTAGTGCCAGAGCCTGAGCAGAAGCCAAACACATTGTTCTTTTCAGCAGAGGGTGCTTCTCAGGGTCTGTAGCTTTGTGTCCTGGCTGTGCTGAGTGCCCTCCTCCAACACGGATGTGATGTTTGCGTTCTGCCTGGGCTGAGCTGTGCTGTTGCTCATCCAGGTCTGAGCACTGATGGTGCCTGGTTGGTGCCACGCTGTGCTGGGCTCTGATGGCAAAGCCCCCGCTTGACTTGGAGCAGCAGATTAAGTTTTGCTTTCCAGGTACTGGAAACAAAGCTGTAAGGAAAAGGTGAGACGTAATACAGCCAAATACCTTGCTAGCTGTTGCCATCTGGCTTCTCCAAAGCCATCACAGTGTGCATTTGGTAAGAGCAAGCGCTCATAGCATTGTGGCATATCCCTACTGGGGCCCTTCTGGAGGACCCCCGTCCCTTTCTCCCCT
Organism: Penelope pileata; assembly: GCA_013396635.1. NCBI lineage: Eukaryota > Metazoa > Chordata > Aves > Galliformes > Cracidae > Penelope > Penelope pileata. The sequence continues at coordinate 102,271 of WBMW01000011.1, forward strand.
GGGGTCACTGCCTCAATGTGATGATAGCGTGATGTCTGTCTGTCCTGGGAGATGTGTCCTGGTTGTGGCCAGACCTCGCTGCTTGCTCCGGCTGCACATGGGTCTTCAGGAAGCCCTAAGAGTAGGGCCTTGCACCGTGTTCCTATAAAAGCACCAGGTGTGTGATCCCCATGGGCTGGTGCTCGCGCCAGGTGGCCCAGCAGCACTGTCCTGCTGAGATGCTGCGGTGAGCGTTTGTCCCATGGACCTTAGCAGTGCTGTGAGCAGCCAGGAGGGGAGGAGAGCTCCCAGGGTGCCTGCAAGGAGCTGGGCACAGGCGCAGGGCTCCTGGGGTCCTGCCCTGAGCAGTGCAGGGCCTGGCTGTGTGTGGGGGGAGGAGGCTGCCCCCCAGGTGCCCCTCTGGCACACGTGAGGTGCGTGTCCCCGGTGCCCAGGGCTGTGGATGTGAAGCAGCTAATGCATGAGGTCTCTTCTCATATTCACTTGCTATTTTTTCCTGAAGAAAATAAATTTTTTAAGTCAAGTTTTTCCGCTGTCTGTCCTAGATCATGGACGAGAAAGGTTATTTATGAATAATGAAGGAATGCCTCCCCTGTCGAGGGGAAGGAAAACGCAAGAAGCCTCACAAAGAGAAGTCCAGAAGAAATAATTAAACCTAAAAGAATATTTGATTTTTAACCATTTACTGAGCATCGTGCTGGTGCTCTTGAAGTTACTCAGGAAACAAACACGGAATTCCTGGGTCTTTTGTTACCCAGAGGTGGTGAGCCCTCACCCAGGCCGGGTGGGCCCTGGGCTGCGAGAGGTGTCCTTGCCCATGGCAGGAGCTGGCACTGGATGGGCGTTGAGGTCCCTTCCAACCCAAGAGGTTCTGTGCTTCTTTGGTTCCATGGTTCTGTGGTGCCTGGGGGGCAGTGGGTTCTGGAGCAGCGCACGGTGCGGTCATAAAGCACACGCTGCACTCAGCTCACTTTCACGTTGCCAGCTTTTTGCTCTCTCTGCCTGGGGGCAGTATGTTTAAACCCCTGAGTCAATCCCAACTCTTGTTATTCCTTTGGGAAGCGCTGAAATGTGTCAGTCTCTGAGCAGCCTGTGCTGTGCCAGCTGCCGGTTGGCCCCGCGCCACGCGGCGTTAGGGCATCCTGGGGGTCACACAGGTCTGTGTTCCTGGGTAAAGGTCGGGTTTTGCCATGGGACAGTCTGGCAGAAGGACGCTGTCCCAGCCTGTCCCTACCTGCCTGTGTCACCCTCAGTGCAGGACTGAAAGTAACAAATAAATGGGGAAAATCTTGACCCGCCGCGGGGCAGGGCTGGCTGCAGCCCATCTGCCGTCTCGAGTTCTTCGAGCATCCCTGTGCTTTGGGCTGGTTTTTCTACTTGAATAGATATTCCTTTGCAAAGTCGTGGTTCACTGAAAACGTTGGTTATTGTGCTGGGTGACATCTTCTCCCTTCCTCTGACAGTGGCTGCTGTGAGGAGGGATGTCAGCGTAAATCTGGTGCTGGGACACAGTGCCACAGCCTCAGCTGCCAGGGATCGGCTGGGGATTCAGGATTTAAGCATCGGTTCTCATACATCTGACACTTTGTAGGAAAAGTGCTGATGTTTTCCCAGTTTCTCTGGGTCTTGTTTTCAGTTCCATGTGTTCCACATCTCTGCTGGTGCTGCTCCCCATGCTGCTCCCACGGCTGGGCTGGGGAGATGCGGGAGCTCCCTGGAAGCGTGGGCTGCTCGCCGCTATTCTGGGCTTTTAGGCAGCACTCACTGCAACCAGAAGCAGAAAGTTAAGGCAGAAGAAAATGGGTGATTGAGTGAGGACTCATGAACCAGGCTGATGGGGAGGGTGATGGCCCTGTCCTTGAAGGAGGGAACCTTATTTCAACATGTTGCCTGGAGAAGTGCAAGGAACTAAGGGAAAGGATCTGGGGGTGCTGGGCGGCAGCTGCTGAATGTGAGCAGCAGCGTGACCAGGGGGGCAAGAAGGGCAACAGCCCCCGGCTGTGTGAGCAGCAGTGCAGGCAGCAGAGCAGGGGGGATTGTCCACTGCACTCAGCCCTGGTGAGGCTGCACCTCAGTGCTGTGCTCAGCTCTGGGCCCCGCACTGCCAGAGAGACACCGAGCCCAGGGAGGGAGCGGAGCTGGCAGGTCTGAGCACAGGGCTGTGGGAGCACTGAGGGAATAGGGGGGTCAGTGTGGGGCAGAGGGAGCTCAGGGAGACCCCATGGCTCCCTGCAGCCCCTGAGAGGAGGTTGGGGCAAGAGGGGGTCGGCCTCTGCCTCCAGGCAACAGCGCTGGGATGGGAGGGAACNCAGTGGCTCTTTGATTCTGCGAACGTGCAGACCATAGTGAAGAACAAAGCCAGTAGCCCCTCTAGCCTTTGCCCCACTCCCCATCTCCCCACGCCCTCCTGGCCCCACGTGCTGTTCCTGCCCCAGTTCATGGGCTGTGCCCCTCGGGGCCGATGAGGGACATGTGACGGTCACTGAGCCTTAAGCTGCACATCTCAGCAGGGAAACACTGGCTTTGGATATGTTGTGCTGTTTCAGCTCCTCATAGTAAGAATACTTAATATTTATTTCTTCTTCTTCCCCAAAAAAAAAAAAAAAAAAAAAAAAAAAAAAATTATAAAGAAATTTTNAAAAAAGAATTAGTCATGGCATACTGTTTCCTGGCAATTAATGTCTTTAATATATGAAAACACAGCATTAAATTGTGCAGTTTTGACACTTAACCAAAGTAATTAGTGCATGCGGTAATGAATCTTACAAATTTTCCCCACTGTAAGAAATAAAATAATGTAGCTGTAAACAGTTTGTTAGAACCTGGACGTCTCAGCCAGCTGCCAGCGCTTTCCTGAGGGAGCACAGCGAGCCCCGTCCCGTCGGAGGGATCCTGCTGCTCCGGGGCCACAACCCTCCCCAGCACCTCCCGGGGTGCAGCTTATGGCTGTTGTTTTCCAGCACATGGGTTTATAGGAAATTCAAGTGAGCCTTGTGTCACCTAACAGCTTTAAGAGGAAAAGGAAAAAAGAAAGAAAAACAGAAGGTCCTCCCCTGCCTGTTTGGGGCTGTAACTGGCTCCAGTCTGGGATTGGCTGGGATGCCAGGCACCATCCAGGCCAAAGGCAGGCACCAGGGGCCCTCCCACGAGGGACCATTTCTGGGCATTGTCCTGGACTCTTCCAGGAGAGGCTGGGACATCAGTCAGAGGGATACCTGGCTCCTCCCTCGGCTTAATTGTCTCTCAGGGTACTGACCAGGCTTGTCCCTTCCATGGGGACATAGTGGCACCAGGTGCTGCATGGTGAGCCTGCTCCGACCCCTGGCAGCAGAAACCTCCACAGCAGCATGGCCATGGAGATGCCAACAAGCAGGGTGAGAGCGCTCGGCTGGGTAGGGATGTTGGGGTCTGGGCTGTGTGCTCTGACATTCTCTTTTTGGGAAGGTTTTTTTGGAGAAAAGCTGGGTTGCATCCAATTCAAATCGGGATATGGTGAATATCCTGATGTAGTGCATCGCAGCCCAGCTCACAGTGGGGGCAGGAACTGGATGGGCTGTGAGGTCCTCTCCCACCCAACCATGCCATGATTCTGTGGCTCCCTGCTCCCAGCAGGGCCGTGTCTCCTGCACTGAGCCCTCCACCCCTGGACGCAGTGCCCCAGGACGGTGTCACAGTGCAGCCCAGAGGAACCCTCTGTGCCCTGCTGCCCACGCTGCTCTGCGCAGCCTGGGGCACGGCTGGCTTTCTGGGCTGCAGGGGCACCTAAACAGAGCATCCCCCTTTGTTCTTCAAGATGCTAAGCTACGTGGAAGGGCCTGAGAACCTGACCTGCAGAGCAAGGTGTTCAAAGCCAGAGTGAAAATGAGTGCCTTCTGATCATTGCTGCCATTGTTCCAGGGGGATCATGGAGCAGGGGCAGCTCGTGGCGGGGATGGCAGCTCTGATTCATAACTTGTCAGCCCACCGTGTTTACAGTGCTTAGCCTGGGAAAAATACCTGTTCACAGAACTGATCCTCAATAGGCTTTGCTTTTTGCTTTCTACTTACTGCCATTGCTTAGTAACAGCTCTATTTTTAAATGCTAAGAGGGTATTAGACAAAAAAAAAAAAAATGAATGTGCTGAAAGTTTCCTCCATCTCCAGCCTCGCTGGCATTGAGTGCTGGGAGCTGCAGCGTGGTGCTGGGAGCTGTGCTCACTGCCCGGTCATGGGGAGGGGGCTGGGACACTGCTGAAACCAACAGAACCTCAGCAAGAGCTGTGTCCCTGTCATCACGACCTCCCGGGGTGCGAGGCGCACGGCTGGCATGGTTCTGCTTTCTTTTCTCACTTGCACCCCATTGGCATCTTTAGGGGACAGAGATGTGTGTGGCTGGGGAGCCCAGGGCTGGTGCAGAGCTGGGGTTTCTGCCACCGAGATCTGACGTTGTGCCCAGAGACCTATTGTGCTGGCTTTAACGCATTTAATGTATTTATGTACACCCCTCATTTGTAGAAGGGGTGAGGTTTGTTCTATTGAATGTGTGCAAAAAATCCATGTTTTGTCATTGGTGAAATACCAGAGTGAGGCAGGGGGGTGTGGTGGCTGCAGAGCCCCTCACTGTGTGTCCATGGAGGGCCTGGAGCAGAGCTACTCTGCGTGCCAGTGGGGCTGCAGGGGGCTGTCCCCAGCCAGAGCCCCACGCTGCTCTCTGTCCTCTGGGCCTTTGTCTCTGGGCCGTCCTCCTGCACACACCCTGACACGTGTCGCTGTGTGTGCAGGTGTGGGGCTGGGTGTCACTGTGCTCTCGCTTGGGGATATGGCACAACGGCACTGCCTGGGGCATGGCTGTGTGCTCCCAGCCCTGGTGCTGCTGTCTGGAAGGGCAGATGGGTGCGAGGCAGGGCACAGGCAGGGCTGCTCGTGTGCAGCACGTGGCGAGTGTGTGCCAGCACTGCAGTGCCTGCAGTGTGCTGCTGCCACACTGCTAGCGCACACTGCTAGCACACACTGCTAGCGCACACTGCTGGCACATGGCTGGCCCACTGCTGGCCCACTGCTGGCACACGGCTGGCCCACTGCTGACACCCTGCTGCAGGAGCAGCCGCTGCAGTGCCAGAGGTGTCTGGGCTTGCTTCCCCTGGGCTGTGTGCTCTCTGATGGGGGCACAGCGGGGATGTGGTGGCTGCAGCTGTGCCCATGGACACGAAGCATGGGTGGGAGCCTCGCAGCAGGGCCGTGCTGTGTTCCCTGCATGAGCAGCAGAGCTGGGTGTGACCTTCATCTGCTACTCCACGGGCAGCTCTGGCAGGGAATGTCACGTGTGAATGATGGCAAATTTGGATGAAACAAGGGATGGGAGAGACAGCTGGAGTGAAGTTAGAGGCAGGTGTTTGAAGACTTGGTGCCGGATCCATCTCACGGTGGGACTGAAGCAGGAGTGATGGGCACCTCAGGGACGGCAGTGTGTGAGCATGGGGTCATGCAGGAGCCGGAGGGGAGGGGACAGCCCACAGATCCTCCTTTTCAGGTTCTCATTAAAATGTTTCCTTCTCTTACCGTACTTTTTCACACCTCTATGCAATCTCCTAAATTCTGTGATAAAGGTGCAAAGGCCCACCCGGGGCAGGTGTGCTCCTTTTCCCAGTTCCTCCTTCCAGCTGCCCCATGTGTTGCTGCACCATCACTCTGCCTCGTGTTCCTTTTTTCAAGAACTAAGAGACCTCAGAGCCTTTTCCTTCAAAATGTCAGAAACCAGGTGAGCACCGGCTGCCTCCTGGATGCGCACATGTGCCTTGCGCTGACCCAAAGTGGGGAGGGTGGCAATGATGATGGTGGCAGTGGTCTTGATGGTGGCAGTGATGGTGGCGATGGCAGTGATAGTTGCAGTGGTGGTAGTGGTGATGATGGTGGCAGCGGTGGTAACAGTGGCAGCAGTGTTAGCAGTGATGGTGGCAGTAACAGTGACGGTCACAATGGCAGGGATGTTGATAGAAGTGGTGATGGTGGCAGCGAGGGTGGCAGTGATAGTAATGGTGGTGGCAATGATGGTGATGATGACATTGATGATAGCAGTGCTGTCAGTGGCAGTGATGGTGACAGTGGCGGTGATGGTCACAATGGGGGTTGATGGTGGCAGTGATGGTAATGGTAGTGGTGGCTATAATGATGATGGCAGTGGTGGTGATGATGGCAATGGAGGTGATAGTGGCAGCAGTGGTGTTGGTGGCGGTGATGGTGGCAGTGATGCACCAATCCCTGGTCCAGGCAGGGCGGCTCCTGCCCCTCTCTGCCTTTTCCCCAGGACTCCCTAGAAGCTCCCCTGTGGACAGTTCCTGTGGTGCTTTGCCAGCCCATGGCACAGGGATGGTGCTGGGATAACTCCCATGGTCCTCATGCAGCTCCTGCTGTGAATGCACCTGGGGAGTGCTGAGGTGCTGGGGGATGCAGGGCGAGGGGACCCTGAGCTGCCCAGGAGGGAGCCCTGCAGCGCTCACCTGACCCAGCGTGGAGCCAGGGCAAGGTCAGGGTTGGCATAAGGGGACATTGCTTCTGCAGAGAGCGCTCAGCACTGGCACAGCTGCCCAGGGAGTGGCAGGGTCACCTTCCCTGAGGGTGCTCAGAGCCGTGGGGATGTGGCCCCGAGGCCATGGCTCTGTGGGCATGGGGGGG
>WBMW01000011.1:110885-126911 GCA_013396635.1 Penelope pileata
TCCCTGGGGGTGCTCAGAGCAGTGGGGATGTGGCCCTGAGGCCATGGCTCCGTGGGCATGGGGGGGAGGGCTGGGGGATCTCAGAGGGCTTCTCCAGCCTCAGTGATTCCTTGGTTCTGTGATTATCCCTGGAATGTTTCAAGCTGTTAGAGCCGCAAAACTTCAGACTAACGAGGGAGGAATAGCTGTGACGTATTTGCATCTGTGCAGAGCTGTGCTGGTCTCAGACGTGCCACAGAGCAACGCGCCAGTGATGCACCACGCAGCAGAGCGTGGGACTCCACCAACCCGGGGAGCAGAGGGCGGGCGCGTTGCAGCCATGTGGGGCAGCCCCGGGGCTGTGTGGGGCGCGATGCCCAGCACTGAGCTGTGGGGCTGCTTTGGCCCTGTCCGAGGGTCCCCGCTGATGGCGGTGGGATGGGGACTGTGCCACACGCAGCTGGTGGCACTCCCATCAATGGCCATGGGAGATGTGAGCTGAGCACCCGACGGCTGCACCGAGCCTTATTTAAGGATTTGCAAGAGCCACCGTGTGTCTTTGGTTTTCATCTCAGCTCTCTCTAATTTTAGCATGGTTTCCGTAGGCTTTAATTTGCCGGCGCGGCAGATTGCATCAAATCCTAGCACAAGTCCTTCAGAACTGCGAGCTTTTTGTCAGAGCTTGCTGCTTTTTTTTTTTTCTTTTTTTCCCTGGGATTGCAGCAATTTGTTGATAGCAGATAAATCCTACGTGTTCTGCTGTGCATCCTCATGGACACTGCCTGGGAGAAAGCAATACGCAGCTATGGGAGCTCAAGCTTAGTGGGGGAGATGCTATTTTCTTCCAGATGTTTTGCTGGGGAAAAGAGATGGAAATGAGAAGTGGTGCAAAGAAATCTAAGAAAGCGAGTTTGGTTTAAAAGCGCCAAGGACAGGGGGCAGTGGGCAGAAGCAATCCCAGGCTGTGGTGTCTGGGTGCAGCGTGGGCTGTGCAGGCAGTGCCTGGCTGCTCTTCCCGTGGTGTGGTTGGGATGTACGGACGTGCTGGTGGAACCCCCGGTGCCTCGTTTATCGCTGGAGCTGGGTGCCTGGGAGGCGTGACACGGGCTGTAACTGGAGCGGGCAATAGGGCAGGGTTGTGGCTATACGATGGGTGTTGAAGGAGCATTTCGGTAAGCAGAAGCCCACGTGTTTTCAGGAGATGTGTGACATCATGAGCAGCACACCAGAAGCTGCTCTTGGAGGAACCCACTTCCATCAGGAGTGCACAGCTCGTTTGTGCCATGGGCCGTGGGAGGGCCCAGCACCAGCGCTGCCCTCCCTCTGCCGCGCTCCCTCCTCGGCAGTGGGCACAGGGACTGCGGCCAGAGCTGGGGCCTGCGGCTGGGGAGCGCTGCGGGGTGAGGCACTGGTGCCCTCCTCCCTTTTTCCCTCCTCCACCGCTGGCACAAGGATGGAGCTGGGCTGCCACATCCCAGTGGCTGCAGCAGTGCCAGGGGCTGTGACTGCTGGCTCTGAGCCCTCCATCCTTTCTCCTTGCTCCTCCCATGTCACTTCATCCTCGAATACATCAAGCCCCATTCTGACGCCATCTGTTCTGCTCCCAGCATCCCATCACTGCTCTGTGGGACCAGCCAGGGGCTGCCCTCCATCCCCCCACAGCCGTGGGCAGCATCCCCTCGGTGTCCCCGTGCCACCGCTGCAGGTGTGCTCCGGGTCGTGGCGGAGTCTCAGCGCCCTCGGTTTGGTTTTGCCATGGCTGTGAGCTGTGCTGGTCCATGGTGCGTGTGTCGGGCGTCTCCACCTCTCGGCATGCCAAAGCAGTTGTTACAATAAAAATTCTGGAATTTTGAAGCCTGAGTACTAAATTGGTAGCTTTCAGCAGTTCTCTAATTACGTGAGACATTTTTCGTGCTTAACAAATGGTTCTTATTCTTGCCAGCACTTCAGCCCGGTGTTCTAGGACTTGTGGGTGTCAGGGAACAGAACATATTTCTGTGTCTGTGAATATGATCCCACACGTTGTCTTAAGTGGGAAAATGTTCACAGCCCTTATATGGCGAGGGAATTTTTCCGAAGCCCGTCGGTGCCTCCCGCTGCAGCAATGCAGCGCTGCCCTGCAGGCTGGCTGCTGCGGGGCCAGCAGCACCGGGCAGCCGCCCTCCTTCCTGGTGCAAACATCTTGCGGTGTCACCTGCTCTGGGCTCTTGCCGGCCACACCGAAAGCGTTGGTAGAGATGGGTGGTGCTCCCCAACCCGATGGAGAAGTGCCTGGGGCAGGAGGCTGCTGGCATGGATCCACCTGGCGCTGGGCATCCCTAGATCCTTGCTGGGTGCCTGTGCTCTCCTCCTGGTGCCCAGCCTCTGCTGCTGCTGGGAGCAGCTGGGACGGCGGGCGGTGATGTGCTCCTGCGGGGTGCCAGCAGGCCCCTGGCCTCGGATCTGTGCTGTCAGTGAACGCGGTGTTCTAGATGGGTGCTGCGGCCTGGTGACAGCTCACGGCAGTGGGAGATAAAGGACAAAGAGCTCTTCAGGGTGATGGAAGAGCAGAGTTGTCCTCAAAGGGATTTTAGGGGGAAATGTTCATCTTTGCTTTTTGCCTTCCTGCCCAGTGGTGTAACACCCCAAAATGTTTGGTTCATGACACGAAGGCTTTGTGATGCTCGTGAGGGGAAGGGGATGGCCCCGTATGGATCTGTGGGATTCCACACCTCTGCGTGCTCACAGTGACCTGTCCAGAGCTCCGGGGCACCGGCTCATGCTCTGCCCCCAGAAGGATGCGGGGCGGCTCCTGGGCACTGTGGGGCTGTGCGGGTGATGGGTGCGGGCATTTGCTGTCTCGTGGGTCACAAAAGTTGTGATCCTATGTCGTGTCAGTGCAGTACAGAGGTAGTTATGATCAGTGTCGGTGAATTCCCAAGGTTCAGCAGGTTCTGGAGGAGCTGCACATGAGCAACACATACTCATTTACACAAGCAAATGTTTTGGTGCTCAGGATGGGCTTTACGAAACAGGTGGGTCAGGAGCGCGTCAGCGCCGTGGTGTCTGCGTCCTCCCGGTGTGAGGGCAGCCCCATCTCTTGCCTCCTGCAAGGAAGGAGCAGGGGGAGGTTCAGGATGGAGTTTGACCCAACATCTTCAAATGGGTTTTCCCAGACACTTAATAACAGTTTCTGTGCCAGGTGGTAGCACATAGATACTTTGTATTTGCAGCCACACATTGAAGGGGTTGCTCCAGCCCCTGGTGGTGGTTTGTGGAGGTCACCCAGGGCAGAGCATTTGCCGCCGTTGTGTCTGCAGGACAGGGGTGGCCGGGAGGGCTGGGCTCCGGGCAGGGGCTGTGCCCCCCTGGTGGGCCCTGTGCTGCCCGGAGCCGTGCTGCTCCCTCCCACCTGCGCTATTCCCTTCCCACCCCTCTCCCAACACGTGTGTACTTGCAAGGATTTTTCTTAATGCTATAAAATGTGATTTCCTTTATTCATTGTTCCATGGCTGCAGAAGCTGCTGCAGTATTTTTGTAAGCACTGGAGGATTTTCTTTCGAATAAAGTCACATTTCAGAATTCCTGCAGAAGTATGTGCAGAAGGGCACGCTGAGCAGCGAGCACTGTGACTCTGCCGGCGCTGGCACGTTGGCTGCCAGCTACGTGCACAGAAACCCCTTCAATGTACACACGGCTGTGCGTGCTGCCAGGCTGGCTGGTGTCCGTGTCTTCATCCTGCCAGGGAAGGGCATTGCTGGTAGTGGGATGTCACTATGCTGCTGCTGGGTGGTCATGTCCACGTGTAACAACAGCAATGTGCTAACTTGGACACATGAAAAATGAAGGCCGTGGAGCTGCCAGTCAGAGCAGAGCGGTGCTGGTGTTCCTGCCGTCGCTGCTGTTTCTGTGTGGCCGCGCTTAGCACCCATGGGTGCGATGCAGGACACTGTGTCCCATGTGGTCCTTGGCTGAGATGGCTTAGTTGTGCGGTGGCTCTCTTTGTATTTCTTCATTCATCGTTGTCCATGGGGAGAGGGAAAAAATATTTGATTTTTTCCTTTGCCTCTTCCCTGCTCCCACCCCAGTTCTTCAGTTTACTCAAGTTTGCGTGGAGCAGTGAGGGAGGGGGCTCCCAGTGCCCGGGGGAGGGGCTGCCAGCACTGTAGGTGTGTGCCCTGCCTGCGTGCTGTGTGTTTCATGCGATGGCTCAAAGTGCTGCTGAGTTTGTGGCCAACCTGCAGCACGTGGAGCCGAGTGGATTACAGTGGTTGTAGCTGGGCTTGGCTCCGCTCCATCGCTGGCTTTAGAAACGTCGATGCCTTATTCAGAATATGGCACGTTAGCGTACTCCTAGGGTTTCTCTGTTGTCTTATGCGGTGATGTTTTGGTAGGTTTTGTTGTTGCGTTGTTTTCCAACTTCCGATGTTGTGAATTCTCTGCCAGCAGAAAGGTTCCTCTGTGGCCGCCATTGTCCCTGCGGTGCCAGCCCGGCCCTGCTCAGGGCATGGGATGGGGAGCAGGGCGGAGCTCCTCAGGGTTGCACCCGTGCAACTCCTGCAGTTGATGTAGCTGGTGAATTAGATTGTTATATACGTGTATTTATATTGCTATTACATGTATTATGGTATAATTGGTGGATGTAGATAAACCAAAAAAAAACCTCTTCAGTGTTCGTGGCCAGATTGACCTGAGATTAGAAAGTCTTAAAAACTACTTTAGCGAGACTTGCTTCTGGCTGAGCTCGTTGCATCGTTGACGGGGCTCTGTGCAGCGGAGCGGGGCCGGGTCGCTGTGCGGTGCCACCAGGGCTCACCCCGGTGTGGGTGTGCGGAGCAGTGGCCGTGCCGAGCCCGATCCCGGGGCTCTGGCAGATCTGTGCCATGTTCCCCACTCCGCTCTGACCCACTTATTTGCTCCTCGCTGGGAAGCCCGTACCCTCCCCTGTCCTTTAAGCCCTATTTTGAGCATTTTCTGTATCTGATGTGTCCTTCCCTTTTACTTCAATGAGGGGATCATTTTTTAGAGCTTTAGAACAGCTCTGAAAGAGAACAGAAGTGTGTCCTTGCTGAAACGTTCTGCATGCGTCGAGTCCTTCAGTCTGAGCTTGGGCAGCACGGGGCGAGCAGCGTGAGCAAACAGCCGGCATTAATAGAGATGTCAGACGGACAGAGTGCAGCGAGCTTGTTCTTGTTAAGAAGTGCTACCTGAAATGCAGTGCCTGTGAGAGGAAAGTTCACAGCTGACAAGAGCGTAAGGAGAGAGATCATTGCCTTGCTGATGAGTCTGAACGTGAAATCATCTGCAGGAGCCACCCTGGCCCTTGCCCGTCCTCTTCCTGCACCCTCCCCAGCAGGCAGTGGCCTTCTCCTTTCCTCAGGGTTAGGGAGAAGCCCCTCAGCACAGAGCAGAGCCTGTGCCTGGCCCTCGGCTCCAGCACAGCCCGCGTGCTTTCATGTGTAAATGCACACACACGTATAGAACACACAGTATGTGCATCGGAACAGGAGTTCACCTTGAGCACGGAGCTCGCTCCCTGTGATCATCACTCCTGACCTGCCTTTGGGTTCCTTGCTCTCATGGAGAGTTTGCACATCAGCCAAACTTCAGGTCCTGGACCAAATTGTTCCCTGATAAATATTTTCTGCTGGAGACTGTTAGATGGGAAGAAACAATTCTCTGCCTAGGATTCTAGCTTCTGCTGCCCTTCCGTTTGCAAACATTGCCCTTTTTAAGTAGCAAAGCGCTGTGATTTTCCATGGGCTGGCCATCCTGGCAGCTGTGAGCTTTCTCCTACCCTCCTGAAAGTCCACGTGGGTTTGGCCGAGATGCCTGGGAGGGGGCAGCCGCTGCTGCAGTGGGGTCCGTGGGCAGGGGCTGGGCTCGGGGCCCGCTGCAGCACAAGGGGCTGCACGGCACCCATAGGGGCACAGGGAGCCCTGCAGTGACTTCTGAGACTCTGGGTGCATTAACGTTAATGTGCTCCTTGAACCAGGATGGGGAAGCCCAGGAGCACCTCGCTCTGTGCAGATGGCTGTGCCCTGCTGCAGGCCTGGGCTCTGCAACGGGCCCCGCTCGCGTGCAGAACGTCGGTGTTGCTTCTTGTCTAGCGTCTGTTGTGTCCTACGGTTCTGGAGTGCCTTTAATAATGGATACATTTCTGTTGGGTCATGCAACCCTTTGAATTCTAAAGCACCAGCTGAGCATTGGTGGGCAAACCAGATCTGCTACAAGGACTTTCAATGATCTATTTTTACCAATGCTGCTCAAAAAAAATACAGATGAACGTTGGAGACCCTGTTTCCTGTGCCCTGCCTCCCAGGCCACTCTCTGCATCATTCAGGGAGCAGCGAGGGCAGCGTGGCTGCAGCCCAGAGCCCGCTGCTGCCTGCACAGGGGCCGTGCCTGGGGCTGGGGCAGAGCAGGGCCATGGGGCTCTGACCAGAGCGCCTGGGGCCCACATAGTGGGAAAAGCTGTGGGTGTTGGGGCACTTTCCCTTGTGTTTGGCTGTGAACTGTGATTTGGTATGATCATTTATTTCCTAATAAATTGTGTGGAGCTCATCGCAGCATCAAAACACATTAAGCTTTTTGCTCTGATGCCTGTTACACATGCTAATTGAATTCATCGTAGGAAGGAGTTTATGACCAGATGCACGAGATGTGGCTCTAAGGCATCATGCTTCTTGTTCTTGCTAGCTGGGTGCACCGAGAAGGTCAAATCCTGCTTCTTTCTCTCCCCATCATCTAGCTGAAGTCAGGAGAGTGCCACATGTGTGAATGAAAGTGTGTTTGTGTGGTGTCAGAGCAGCGTGGGAGTAAAGGTGGGAGCCTGTGAAGGCTCTGCCTGAGAACACCATCAGCCCGTGTGTGTCACAGAAGCACGGAACCACTGAGGCTGGAGAAGCCCCCTGAGAGGGCTCAGTGCTCCCCCAGGGCTGTGCTCAGACCTGCCAGCTCCGCTCCCTCCCTGGGCTCGGTGTCCCCTGGCAGCGAGGCCCGCAGCAGCACTCCCACCCCCTGGTCTTGCCAACGCTTCCAACGCTTCTGCTGGAGCAGCTACTCTTCAGCTAATGGAATTAAAACAGGGATTCTGAATTGAAATGGAATTAAAATACAGAGTGGTGTCTGCTGACACCATTTAACTGTGGATATAACAGGAATGCTTATTATTAATTAGCAAGTGAAGAAAGCTTATTAGCAGGCTGCATGACGACGGTCTGGAGCTGAGCATGGTTCATTATTACAACTACTTGGAAAGCAAAGATGGTCTGTGGCTAAACACAACTTAAGGTCACTCTCCCACATTTTGTCTTTCCAGTGTTCTGCTCTTTTGCTGATTTTCCAAACTGTGATGGGATGAATGTTGGATTTCCATGGCAACCCGGCGTTAGGTCAGCACGTGCGCGAGGGCTGGCGTTGCTCTGCTGCTGCCCTGCAGCAAACCCAGCTTTGCTGGGCAGCTGCTTTCCTGCTTTCAGAAGGTGTTTCCTGTGGCTCTGCCATCCCTGCCCGTTTCATCTTTATTCTACCATCAGGATGACTTTAAAATATCAGTAGTGGTTCGTAATGGATTTCCTGGAGCAGTTTTATGGCTCTGTGATATTTTAGCATCCCGTATACTCGTGATGTTGTAATTGTCAACCAGATGAGCAAAAGCTGTATTTATTTGTCATCGTTTTAAGAGTCCTAGATGTAGATTTAGCAAAAAGCAATGGATTGGAGGCCAGCTTCTGCTGTGGTTTGTGCAGCACAACATTGATGGAATTACATGGGGGCTCAGGGAAGCTGCTGGAATCGCTTCTGCAGACTCTGTATGGGCGTACTGGTGAATAGACTTTATTTTTATGGTTTGGACGGAATGTCTCTGTCACATACAGGTTCTGCTGTATCACTCATTTACCCTTTCAGCAGTGTCAATCCAATTATTTCTGTGCAGCTCGACGCAGAGTGCAGGGGTGCCTGGCATCGCAGCGGTGTGCAGCTGGCCCCGCAGTGCCCCCGGCCCTGGGGCTGCTCGGCTGTGGCCCAGCCTGGGGGGCTCGAAGGGCGCTGCCGGGCTCCCCCCGGGTGCTGCTGCTGCGCAGCAACGTGCGGGCGGCAGAGGAAACGCAGAGCCCCAACCACTGCAAAGGTCTGGAGGCTGACAGCCATTGGTGCCACTGAGGTACCCTGTGCCAAGAATTCCCTATGGCTGGTTCCTCTGCTGTGTTTTGTTAGCCCTGGGCGGTGTGTCAATGCAAGAGATAACGCAGTAATGCCTTTCCCTCTTTCTTGCTGTTTACCTGGGGTTTGGCTTGGTGCTGCGAGTGTGCGTGGGGTCTCAGATGTGGACAGTTGTAAGGAAGTCCCAAATATCTTAATCCTCTTTCTGAAACCATTGAGGGGAAGACCGAATTCTGAGTCCCTTCATGCTTTCAGAGTCACCAACAAACTGGAACCTGAGCCAAAGGTTCACCGAGGGCACTGGCACCTGCATGCACTTGCACAAGATTTGGATCAGGCTGCCAAGGCTGGCGTGTTCAGCACGGCTCTGCCAGAGGTTCCGTTCCAGACAGAGCCAAATGCAGCGTTTTACCAAATGCTGCTTTTTAGCAAAACCTGTGTTTGCACTTGAGATAGTGCTCAGTGTGATGGCAGTATAAATCAGAGACCATTCAGAGGTGCCTTTCACTGTTTCAGAAAACCATTCTGCACATTGTCGTGCCCAGAAACCTTCTGTCAGTATTCCAGTTTTTACCCCAAAATTGTATTTGGAAACACCAGTTAGGACCCAGTGCCTGTAAAACCCAGCACTGTTTGCCAGTTGTGCAAGAAGGAAGTTGTTTCCTTAACCACTGTTCATGTAGACTACACTGACCTTCAGCAAAAACAGGAGTAAACGGTGAAAAAAGAGCACGCTGGGTGAAGAGGTGGGGGGATCTGAAAGCTTCATGGTTGGGTTTTGTGCCTTCTGTGCACCAAGTAGAGAGTTGTGTTCTTTGCTCCCACCGACCAGAACTGAACAAAATGGGCACAGGGCACTTCTTCTGAGAAGGAGAAGCGTCAGAGCTGCATCTGTTGCTGGCAGGAGAGCAGCAGGAGCCCCTGGGCCATGCTGGGAAGGGCGCAGTGTCCGTAGACCACTGCCCTGCTCTCATGGCACAGGTTGTCTCTGAAACTCTCAAGTCTATGCAACGTGGGGTGCTTTTTTCCTTTTGTGACTTTTTTTTTTTAAAAAAAGAAAAATCTAAAAAAAATAAAAATAAAAAGATTGAAAGCAATTATCACTTCCTAGCCAAACTAAAATAGCATGATTTATTGTTAACACTGGATACCCTGATTGGTTTCTCAGAGCACGACCCCCAGTGAGTTATGGAATGAGATGCGATCGTTTTGTGCAGTCCCAGGGTGTCCTCAGTGCCTCTCCTACAAAAGGAGCAGCAAGAGCAGACCTTGCTAAACCTGCCCTTAGGGAGGAATGTCGCCAAACATATGGAAAAGTTCCAGCACCTTAACTTCTGGCAGGTAGATGTTTGTGTGAGTGAACAATAATTTCCTCATTTTAGTGTATGACATCCCTGGGAGCTGAAAACCAAAAGCATCCGTTTGGGTGGGCCTGGGTTCGAAGCACGCGGCCCGGTGCTGGCTTTGGGCGCAGCGCTGCCTGGAGCTGGCCCTGCTCCCCGCACAGCACCCAGAGCCGCGCGGCCCTTCCCCTCCAGGGACAGCTGCTGCTCCTCGCCGGGAGAGCGGCCGCAAGCCTTCCTGCATGCGGTGCCCTGTCTCCTCCTGCTTTCCTGTTTAACACCAATTATGGGCCAGATTGCTCGCTGGCTGCTCGTGCCAGGCCGCTCCTCGGGCACAGGGACAGCTCGCAGGCAGCCCGGCTCCGTGCTGCTCCCGGTGCAGCTCATTGCACTGCGGCGGGGCCTGGCTCCTGGAGCAGGGCCCTGACCTATGGGGTCAGCCTTCAGCAACAGGACAGCGTTCTGAGCCACCAGAAACCTACAGCCGTGGGAAACCCTTGAAGCTGTGCCAGCAGATAGTGATAGATGATAGCTGGATCTTTTCAGCATTTTAAATGCCACGTTCATTTCCTGCTTAGTGATTCCAGGCTGCGCTCCGCTGTTCTCCACCCCAACACGCTCCGTTGCGTTCCTTCCCGGGCCTGGGGCTCCTCTCCCGGCAGCAGGGCCCCGGGCAGCAGCAGAGCACAGCCCTTGTGTCACCCGGAGCTGATCGTGCTGGGACCACAGCAACTCGGTACTTTAGTGAACCTGGGTGTCTTCAGCACTGGTTTTTTTTCTTTGAGTGTCTGTTGCCATCAGAAGGCGCCGATTTATAAACCTATGTGGGATTCGTAGTGTCAGTTGGACCCTTCGGGCTTGGTCAGAGTGACTTTGTAAGTTGAGGGTTTTTGCTTTGGGCTTGGTGGCTGAAGGAGAGTTCTGCAGTCCTTGGAAGCAGGTGGTGTTGCAAGGGTATGGCTGGAGCTACGCGCACTCATTTTACCTGTTCTGAGCCCTTTCCCCCTGCAATGGTGGTTGTGCCCTAACCCTGCCAGCCCTGGCGTGGGGGGCACCCCGGGAATGGCACTGGGCAGGGTGGCAGCTGGCAGCCTGCCGGGCCCTCCCTTAGCACGGCAGCTTTGCCCTTTCCCTGCTCTCTGCTATTAACAATAACTGTTTCTAATCTCGAAGATTTTACTCGAGGGACGTGTTACCCTGACGAGGTACTCATGAAAGATGAGCTTGGTGTCTTTGGACTGAGCAGACAAGGGAGCGGGGAAGGACCAAAGCTAGCAGTGTCATAGTGAAGGTTTAAGCACGCTTTAAGTGTCATTGGTGGACTGATACCATCTGCTCTCGGAATAAGGATGTAGTGTTCTTCATAGTGGACTTGTTATGAGCTTAACGATTTGTTATGTAAAGCGTTAAAGACCTTCGGAAGTGATCCTCAGCTGTTGTAATTCTCTCTTTACTGATTTTAACAATGTACAATAATACTTCTAACTCGGCTGTTTTTAAAAATATTCTTCCTAGATTTGCTAGAAGGAAGCTTTCTCAAAGGAAAAGTGAAGTTGTCATACAAAAATGCGTTATTAAGTCCTCTGAGCACTGAATTTCATCGGCTGTTTGTTAATCACGGGCTGCAAGGCACCTGAGCTTCCTGCTCACACCTGCAGCATTCATTTTGGCTGACGGATCTCTAAGGAAGGGGCTGGAGACATCAGCATCATCTGTGGCTTTGTGAAACTGAAATGAACAGAAACAGAGAAGGGAGGAGGTCAGTAACAGTGTCCTTAATGCTTCTGGGCAAAAGAGCCCTGAGAGGGGAACTCTGTAGGGGGAAGTTGGGATGGTCAGCCCAGGGATGGCATTTCAGCTGCTTGCAGTATTCCTGCTCGCTTTCCTCTCTAGCTAAGTGGATGTGTCTTATCTGCCAGACAGTCTCAATTAATGGAAAACCCAGAGCCCAGCTCAGCGCTTCTGAGCGTTTTTCACTGCTTTTAATTGACTCACCCACATCTAGTGTGACGCGATGCACTTGGACGGCTTCCTTTGGTCCCTGCCCTTTGAGCATTTCTTTTTCTGCTAACATCTCACATTTGAGGCTTAATCTCTGGAAGCTTTATTAAGCAGAAATTGGCCTCTCTGAGATGCGAACGGGGCAGGATGGGATGTGGATGTACCCTGGTTCAGGAGGATGCGGCTGTGCTTGGAGCACGGGTCTCCTGGGCGAGCCCTGCGCAGCCGGACCCGCGAGCAGCCTCCTGCTGCAGGGAGCTGCCAGCTGCGGGCAGGGCAGGCAGAGCCGCCCGAGGGCTTCCTTCTAGATTTCATCATCTGGTTTTGTTCCAAACACTGCAATACCCCAAACAACTACTGCTGCCTGCCGTCCCAGCGCCGTGCTGCAGCAGGGTGCGCAGGCAGCACCTGCCCCCCTCCCTCGGGCTTTCCCTGCTGCCTCTCGTTGCGGTGGGCTGTTCCCTCCCTGTGCTAAAACACACGGAGCAGTTTTGTGCAGACTGGAGCCCTTTCTCATGGCCTTACTGCCTCTGGCACACACCCGAGCTGTTCTGGACGTGGCAGGTGAATGCTGATCTGTCAGAGAACCTCGTAGGTTCCACAGATCTCCGGGATCACGATTTCTATCTCTGAGTTCCTGGTTTTTATTTTACTGCATCGTACAATTTTAGTCGATAGCACTGGAGAGCCTTTTCTATTGATCATCTGTTCCCCATTTTTATTGCATGCAGATTATGGTCAAGTCTCTGGAAAGATTTCTTGCTGATAAGATGAACGGCCCTTTCTACTGGAAAGTGTTTTCCAGTCTCTGCTCAGTCTCCTGTCTCTTCTCTGAACTTCATCCATTTTTTCCATGTTTCTCTCTAATTGTGGGGACAACACCCAGAGCTCACAGAACCTCTCTATCCCAACGCGGCGTTGCCTTATCTACCCTTCTGAAGGCTGCGGTGGTTCCCTTCACCCCGTGGTTGCTCTGAGATCCCCGTACCCCAGAGGAGCTCCCTGCCCACGCCGCAGCCCCTCCAGCTCCGCTCCTGTCCCGGGGGCTGTGCCCGCTGCCGGGCAGCGCTTGGCCGTGGTGCAGCCGTGCTCCTTGCTCGGCCCCTCGTGCCCAACCAAGGACGCTCACCCGCTCTCCTCGTTATTTTCAGCTCAGCTATTTTTAATTCCCTCGCACAGTGATGACTTCATGGCTTATGTCATTGCAGAAGTGGGAAGGTGACAAAAGGCCAAAACCTGGGACCTGAACTAAAACCATGCTCCTCTGTGCTGGGTCTCCATTTACAGCTGAGCTTTTTTCTGAAGTTTTGTAGTCAGTTTCAGGTCCATTTGCTGCAATATCCTGATTTTATAACGTTCTGCTTTCCCACTGAAAGCCGTTCAGCAGCAAACCCAGTGCCTGCGGGCTGTGTCCCGTCCCCCGGTGCTGCCTCCCCCACCTGTAATCCCAGCAGAAGGCATCGCCCTTGCTAACTTGGCGCTGCATTTTTCACTCATGTGTACACTGGCACTGACTTTATTCAGCCTCTGTAATTCTTTATAAATAGTGCTGCATGCTGCTGCTTCCACCGCGCTGTGCAGGCCGGCATCGGGCCGGCAGGCTGTGGCTGCTCAGCTGATCTCATTTCTCTCTGTTCCTCGTTTGGCTCAGCAGCTGCTGGGCCGTCCTCCTTCCTACCGAGGACTTGCAGTGCAGCACGTGGAAGGTGATGGTGGTTTTGTCTGTAACCAGCTTATTTGTAGTCTGAGGGCAGAAAGACTCCAGAAACATGCAGCCACAATCTCTGAAGACTTTCGAAAGGAAGTGGAGGGCACGGTGTAAAGTGGAAATGTAGGGAGGACGACCTGCGCCCTGCCGGTAGTTCTTGCTGAAGTGAAGCCCTCGGGTTCCCGGGAATTCCCGGTGAGCCAATGGCAGCATGGCCCGCACAGGCACCAGTACGTTCCTTGTTCCAGTAAGCAATCAGTTTATTTTACTTCTAATTTTCTTCCAAACGTTGGCAGTGAACACCAGCACAGCTGCTTGGCCTGAGCCCCCCGCTCTCTGTGTGCGAGCAGTTCCTGCAGCGCCTGGAGAGCCGAGCTCCGTGCTGCAGGAGCACAGCCAGCATGGCTCGGCGGGGGCTGCTCCTCCGGGCTGCTGGAGCAGCACGTGGCTGCTGGCAGGGGATGGGGTCTCCTGGGAACACACCAAAAAATGCAGTGTTATTTACAAACTGAGGCTGGCAGCGTTGTTCTGTGTGCTAATTTACAAGAAAAGTATTTCATCGAAACTCAGCTGTAAGGAAAAAGGTAATATCTATTAAATTAATAATATTTGGGTTGCTAGTTTGTCAGGAAATATTACAGCAAAATATAATTTTGTGAAGACGAGCCATGGAATAGCAGGGCTCTCTGGCTGGCGGTGCACAGCAGCCCTGTGCTGCTGGGCCGTCCTTCCCAGCTGCTCCTGGCTCCTTCCTTGCCTACCCCCATTGCCACGTTTGCAAAATAAGAAAATCTATTTTAAGAAAGGAAGAGAAATCCCCACGGCCGTTTAGGGACTATGAAGGTACATTGCAGCTCCTGCTGAGCTGGGCTGAGGTGTTCTTCATCCACAGGGCAGGACTTGCCACATTTTCCCCTTGTTTGGTGAAACTGAGAAGGAAGGCGATGCC
This sequence comes from Penelope pileata, assembly GCA_013396635.1. Taxonomy (NCBI): domain Eukaryota; kingdom Metazoa; phylum Chordata; class Aves; order Galliformes; family Cracidae; genus Penelope; species Penelope pileata. The sequence goes on from WBMW01000011.1 coordinate 125,011, forward strand.
AAGCTCCGGGTTAGTCTGCTGGAGGCACGGCTCTCTGCGGGCTGTTGTGGCAGATGAGCCATTGCCACTGCCAAAAGCTGGGGGAGCAGGGAGCAGCGTGGGGAATGTGGAGCAGAGAGATCACTGACTGCTGGAGCTGTCCTCTGCCCATCGTGTCGGGGAGGTCCTGAAGGATGGGATGAGAAATGTGTGCCTGTGCCTGGCTTCTTCTCCCTGCGCGATTCTGTAGCGCTCTGAGTCCTGCCGGGCTCAGGGGAGCAAGAACACTGCGTAAGCTGCAGAAACCTCTGCTCATTAATGAATGCAATGGAAACGTAATATCGGAGAAGCTCCAGGGAAAGGGAAATGTGTTCTTTTTGCCTTTCCATTTTGTAGCTGTACTGCTGAGAACAAGGGAAGCTCAGGCATCACACAAGCAAACCGGCCTGGTGCTGCCATCATCTTCACACATGGAAGCTCTTTGCTGGCACTGCTGTGACATAAAAGAGGGAAGAGAATCCTACGGGAAGCGAAGTGAGAGAGAAGGGAAAGATTTGTTATTTTTTCCCCTGCCCAAAGTGTAACCTCACGATTCTCCTGCCAGTTCCCCAGCCCTGGGACGAAGGGCAGAGCCTTTGGAATAATTTAGGATAAATATTTTGGCTATGTATAATCTATATGGGTGTTTTGTGTGGGTTATTCTTACCTTTTCAACCTTTGTTTCAGGTTTTGCTATTCAGCTTTGCTCAAGTAAGCGTCAGTCGAGCTGTTGAGGCAAAGTAAGCGCAGGTGGTGGTCTGATCAGTCCAACAGTTCCTGGCCACTCAGACCCCGTCTTTGTGGCAGGCACTCTCTGAGCTTAAGGATGAGCTGGTGAAGGTTAAACTGTGCCTGGATGTCCTCTGGTAGGAATCCCAGCTCTGAACTCTTCCAAAAGTCTTCCAATTGCCACAGCCATGTGAGAAGGTTCATCTAGAAGATGAAATTTCTATTCCTGACTTTATGGTACCTCTAAAATCCAGAGGAGAATGGGAGGAGAGGGGCAGGTTTTCAACTGTAACCTCTGCATTGTGATTTCTGAGTGCTGGTTCCCCCCTAAGCACAGCTCAGGCTGCGTCAGGTTTGTTTCTGGGCTGCAGTCTGTGTCTTTTTCTGCCATGCAGTGTAAGCCACAGCCCTCAGCAGTCCTGTGATTGCAGTAGTACCTATGCAGGTGCTAGCTGAACTCACAGTGAACACATCTGTATTAAAAGTGTGCCACAGCAATGTCCGTACGCAGCGGAGAGAGGACCCGAGGCGGCACAGCGATGGGGATGGCTTGGAGCTGCTGCAGGTCCCTGGTGAGCCAGCAGCCCCGTGCCAGGGGCTGGCAGCTCTGCGGGGTGGCTGAGTGCTCTGGCAGACGGGCAGCTCCGTGTCCGCGGGCAGCGTGGCCCTGAGGCCACTGGAGGCAGGGAGCCCCGGGAGCACTTCCTAGAAGTCCTGGTTCTCCAGCCTGCCCGAGGATGGCCAGCCCCAAGCAGGTCACCTCCGTCTCTTTCTCCTGCCCTGCTCTCCTCTCCTCTCTCAGTACCAGGAGCATCCTATACAGACGCAGCGAGCGTTTAATATTGCTAGCAGCCACGCATGTTAAATAACATTAGAAAGGGTGTGCGTCTGAGACAGCGCAGAAAGCCAAGTGCTGAAGTAATTGTGCTGTTGGGTCTGGCCCAGCGCGCCCAGTCAGTGCCCTGCGATGGGTGCGAGGAGGACGCCAGCCACGGGCAGCAGATGCCTGGTGACAGGTGCACGTCCACGGCCTCAGCGCGCTCGCAGTTAGGGGGGGCTTGGAACGATTTTGAAGTGCTGCTTTTTGCTGTCCTGTAATGGAAACAGTGAATCGTTAATATTTAACATAAAACCTGATCTTTTTTTTTTTTTTT
>WBMW01000011.1:126933-211032 GCA_013396635.1 Penelope pileata
TTTTTTTTTGACTGTCACTGGGAGTTGAAGAAAAAAACCAATAATTATTTTTTATTGCCTGTTGGAGAACATTGGCCAGTGCTTCTGTAAGAGCGATAAAATATTTGCAGCTTTTTGGATTCATGTGTGCAGTGGTGCAGGACTGGAAGGAGAGGGGAGGAGGCCGTGCGGGGTGCTCCCAGGATGAGCTGTGTCACAGTGCCTGGACGGGGCTGCTGAGCCGAGGCTGCGGCGCGGGCACGCGTAGCCAGGGGCAGCACTACTGCTCAGTTGGCATTTGACATCAGTGGATAAAAACTGGCTGTGCCAAGTGGTACAATCCTCAGTAATTTCCTTTAGAAACATGGAGCGCACCGCAGGATGCACAAAACCTCTGCTGTGGGTGCTGGGGCTGAGCCGGCCCTGCGGTGTGTTGCACCCCCATAAAGAATCATAGAGCTCATGGAGCCCCTAAGGGCGGAGAAGCCCTCCGAGCTCATCGTCTGCAGCTCACCCTGGGGAGCCGGGCTGGGGGCAGTGGGGGTGGCCATGCCATGCGTGAGGGGACAGCTGGGGACGTGCCCCAGCATTTCCGGTCTCTGCTCATGGCTGTCGATTGTGATGTGCGTTTGTAATATAATTTAAATTGATGACAAGCAAGTTGCACATTGAGTTGGCTCTGTGGCATCTGCCTGTGGTTTCCTGTGTGACAAGGGAAAGCTACAGTGGTTTGCAGAGATGCTGTGTGTGATGCAGGGCAGCGCTGCTGTGCTGCATTGTTCGTTTTGCCGTGGCTGTGACCGACAGGGCACGGAGCATCCCGCAGGGTCTGCGCTCAGTGCTGCCCGCGCCGGGCCTCGCTGGCACCAGCTGTGCCCTTCAGCACACAGAGCATTGACTCTGCCTTCTCTCTCCCTCATTTTGTAAACCACAGATCTCCTTTTAACGGGAGAGCTGGGGTCCTTGGGTCTCCCCTGGGCTGAAGCCCAGCAAGTCAGCCCAAAGGCTTTAGAGCTACAAGGTTCCGTCTGCTCCTTGGAAGGGGCTCGGGCGATTCCCGTTGCTGTCACTGGGAGTTATGCACAGAGAGTGCACAGGAAAAAACATCTAGAACTTAATATTTTTAATGTCAAAACAAGTATGAAGTTATTGATGTCTTTTAATTCTTAAGCAACAAATACTGAACATCGTTACAAAAATGATTTTTGTTTTCTCCAATGGAAACTCACGTGGTGTGGGCCCAGCAGCCTCAACTTGGCCAACGTGTAGGTCTTGCCAATCTGCCCAAACTTCTGCTAACTGATGTGAGTGGAATAAACCAGCCAACACAGATAACGAGATAAGTGCTCAAGGAAGGACCTTTCCTCCCCGGTGCCCACGTGCCCTCCGTGGGTTGCAGCCCTGGTGCAGGGGCAGCAGCTGGGCCTGGAGCCGCCTCCAGCCCAGCTGTCACGGGGCGGTGTTGGCGAGGGCTGGGGCTCTGCGACATGGCGGCCTCGGCCCCTTCCTCCCGGCCCTCACCTGCCCCTGCCCCACAGTGCTGAGGGCTGAGGGTCACCGTCCCTGGAGTGCTCAGAGCCGTGGGGATGTGGCCCTGAGGCCATGGCTCCGTGGGCATGGGGGGGTGGGCTGGGGGATCTCAGAGGGCTCCTCCAGCCTCGGTGGCTCTGTGATGAGAGCGTTCTGGTTGTATTGATAGCCCTGGCTGTTAACGAGCAGCATGCATTGAATTACAAGTCAATTTTGCCTCATTTTTTAATTAGATAAAAACCAAATATAAATTCCAATAATTGTTAATCTGCAGTTTGATTAATAACTGGTTACATTGGGCATTCACTTTGGGGTTAGCAGGCAGAGCCGGGAGCGCTGTGTGCCAGGAGCCCTGCTGGGTCGGGGCTGGCCCTGCGCCCTGGCACCCTGCCCTGCCCCAGCTGCCTGCGTTCCCCCTCCCTGCACCCTGCTCCCTCCTGTTGGAGGGCACTGCTGGAGTTGCTGCATTTACTGCTGAGTGAAACCAGCAGGGACGTGGGCATTTCTGGGGCAGAAAATGTTGCAGTCAACATCTCACGGGCTAGGCTGGAGCAATGGACCTGTGCTTGGTGTGCTTCCAGCACAGATACCCACAGGGCTATGGAGTGTGAATATGGCTGCCTGAATGTGTCTGCACGTGTGGCTGCCTTTTTGTTCTGGTTTGCTGTTTGATTTTGAGGAGAGGAGGAGCAGGAGCATGGCAGTGCTGTGTGCAGCTCGGGGGCTCTGGGCTGGGGCTGCGGGGGCTGTGCCGGCCCCTCCAGCTGTGCCCTGGGTGGGGGCCCTGGGCTGCACCCTGTGCTTGCACCCTGCTGCCAGGCAGGAGCCATGGGATACCAGGGCAGACAAATTCCAGAGCCCAACATGGGGAAGTCACAGAAGTGCCATTTATTCCTTTTTTGTCATACCCATACGAGAACTTTGGCTAAATCAGGAGCTGAGTGACTCCGTGTACCTAAGGCATGGTTGGTCTATCTGTCCCCTTTGGGCTAGTTACCCTTGTTCCTGGAGTACTCAAGGAAGGAAGATTTTATTAACTATCTCTTTCCTTAGACTTCTCTCTGTGCTGTTTAACCCTGGTTTTTGGTTCTGGCTCCCTGCGCCAGTGGCTCCGTGCGGTTCCATCAGCACGCGGGGGGCTCGATGGCAGAGCAATGGAGCACTGTGAATCTCGCAGTGACAGATTGCCTGTGTCCGTGTGCACATCTGCACAGTGGGGAAAAAAATGTGTGCGCTTTGGAAATGGAAGCTAATGAAGTGAAATTAGCAGGGTAAAGCATGAGCGATTGCCCAGGATTGCAGCGAGGGCTGCTGGGCTGGGAGCTGACCTCAGCAGGGCCCGTGTGCTGCTGCAGCTGGAAACGCCCTGCTGCTTTCTAGCAAGCAATTCAGAAAAAAAGAAAGTGCAGAAAAAAAGAGTAGAGGAGTAACTGTCTAGTAATGACTTGAGTCTGTGTTTGTCCCTTTTTTCAGCTCAGTGCAAGAAAGCACTCCGTGGAACTGCGTTATGGTTTCAGGCCCGTTCAGTCAGCTGCTCCTTTCGTTTTGCTATTGCTTCCTTTTCCTCTTTTCATCACTCTTAACATATTTAGGTTTATACCTTGCTGCCTTGACTGGATCATAATTTATTCTACTTCAAAATTAAAGAAATGTGAAAATAACTCCCCAAAGGTGCTTTTGTTTGTTTGCGCCTTCTGGAGCACCAAGCTGGAGCCAGCCGCTGGGCATCGGGGCTGCAGCAGCTCGGAGTGTGCCCTGCGTTAGGGCCTCGCTGCTCTCAGTCTGTTGGGTACTCAGTGACGTGGCATTGCCATTTCTGAGAACAAGGTTTGCTGGCCCATGTTACTGACAGGCATTTTTGTAGGTACGTAATCGGGCATCGAGCTGTACTTCGGTACTTGCCATGGTCCCAGTGCTGCTTCCATTTTCCCTGCTGCCTGGGGCGTACCGTAACCAAAGGAGAGCCGTGGCACCTCTGGGCTCCCGTCATTACCTGCAGCCCTTTGCAGCTCTGTCGCTCCAGGCACCGTCTCCAGCTGTCGTGTCTGCTTTTTCCTGGTTTGGAAATCGCTGTTTGTGCCCTTCAGCCACAAATGCCACTTCTGGAAGTAGCCAGTCCCGTCGGGGATCGAGGGAAAGGGCAGGCAGACCTAATTGCTGTTGGTGCAAGCTGGGTGTTAGCAGTGCTTCTGCCCGAAACTTGCCAGAGTAAAACTAGAAAACAAGGAGAACCTGTTAGCTGTAGCAGGTGGCAGTTTGCTGCTGGCTGGGTCAGTGCCTCGGCCGGCTCAGCCTGCAGCAGGAGGCACTGGGGCCTTGCGGGCTGCTCCGCTCTTGCCACGTTGCTGGGTGCTGAGCCTGCTCCCTGCACACGGTGTTTGACAGTGCAGGGCAGGGCAGTGCCGTTTTGTTACGGGAACGTAGGATTCTTCAGGCTGACTTGGACCTGCCAGTGCCACAGAAGCTTTATTTGGGGCACCGTCTACCCTTCAGAATAAGTGCTCGTTGCCCCTCTGTGTTTACGTTGCCATCCCTGTACATCATCACCTGCCATAGGACAGAAGATCTCGTTTCCACGTTATCTTCTCTTCAGGAGATATCCCAGTGTAACTGTCTGTGATTTCCCGCATGTTCTAAAATTTACTAATGAAAGTTACAGCAAAATGGATCTAAATATTTTTTGTCAATAGTCATGAAATCTATTTTTCTGCCTCCCGTGCTCTGCCTGTAACCACCATTCCGATTTGCAGCCGCCGAAGGTTTCCCTTTCATTCATGCTCTTTCCTTTCACACACCTCTATCATCAGACTTCTAGGAAATCATCTATTGTCTAGACAGAACACTGATTATTTTCCCTCTATGTGTATTTCCTTAGTTTCCCACAGTAAGAGCCCTTCCTAGAGACACAGGCTGTTTTTTTTCTCATCATCTCTCCTCTGTCCTTGCAGTGCAGGGTGTCAGCGTTGGATGGAATCTCTTCCATCTCAGCTTTTTGCAGTCATTTTCTCTCGTATTAGACTTGTGCTTAACTGCTAATTTTTGGAGGAAGCTTTTTTTTTTCCTTCATTTCTGGTTTCCCTCATGATTACTGCAGAAGAATGCAATGTTCCACCTCACTTTTCCCATTTCTTGGCTCCCTTTCACTCTTTCATCAATGATTTCCACGAGTGACTCCCAGCTCTTCCAAGCCAAGCTCTGCTGCTGCTGCCTCCTCCTTCCTGCGAGCTGGTGGGGAGGGAAGCAGAGGAAAGCTTTGCCCCGTTCCATGCAGAAGGATCCCACTGCCTGGTGTGGTGCAGGAGCTGCCTTCCCTTGCCCAAAGCCGATGGCAGCCCGTGGTGTAGCTGCTCTCTGCTCTCAGGCACTGATCCGTCCCTTATTCCCCTTATTTTCACCTCTGCGACGGGCAGTTGTCCCGTTCTCATTTTTAGCTTTCCTATTTCTCACAGCGTTGTTTCTTAAGACCTTCTGTCTTTTTTTATAGTCTTTGTATCTGGGAAGTATAGAAAGACTACAAAGACTTGGGCACCCTGGTCTTTTGGGCACCCTGGTCTATGGGAGGTGTCCTTGCCCATGGCAGGGGCTTGGAACGAGATGACCTCTAAGGTCCCTTCCAACCTGAAGCATTCTATGATTCTGTGATAAGTATCTGCTCCTGTTTCTGCTTGGACTCAGTGTGCCCCGTCATTAGCTTTTGTTGTTAGCCATTTGCACGTGCTCACTGCTCGCTTCTGTGCTGACTCAGGAATGATTTTTCTTCCTTGAAGGCCAGTTGACCTTCTCCTGCCCTGTCCCTGCAGTGCCACGAAGAAGCCCCCTACGTACAGTCCCATAACCTATTTAAACATACCTCTGCCCTTGCCTGTAGCAATTATCTCTGTGTTTTATATGTGCTTTTTTTTTAATTATTATTACTCAGCTCTAATCTCTGAGAAGCCAGCTCTTCACGTCTGTTACCAGGGCAGTGTTGGCTGGGGGCTGCTCCTCCCGGGGGTGCTGGGAGGAGGAGGTGGGCAGCGCTGCTGAGCTCGCCTTGCGATGGCTCCTTTGCATTCTTCATGAGCAGAGCTCAGTACCTGTGCAAAATTGCATTGGTTTCAGCAGAACTCACATGTATCCCACAGGCGAGGTAATGGATCGGAACTAACGTCACCGCTAGGAAAACACCAGTGGTGAAATCAGATCTAACGGGCAAGGCAGGAAAGCAGGAAGGGCGAATGCGGCCACGCCGTCCCTCGGAGGGCTGCAAAGCCTGCAGGAGGCTGTGGGCAGCAGGAGCCCGAGGGGGGAATGGATTCCAGCAGGGCCTTAGACACTGACCCCACAGTTTGCTGTCTGGGCATGGGGTTGGCACAGCTCTGGGCCGTGCTGGGGCAGGGGTGGCACCAGGGGGACCCAGGGTGCCCCAGGCTCAGCCACGCCGTGGTTCTGCGTCCTGCTGTTGTCTGCAGGGCTCTGGGGCAGCGCCTGCTGCCTGGGTTAGGGGTAGGGGTGGTTTGCCTGGGGGCTGTGCATGGCAGCGAGAAGTAGAACCCCCGTGCTGGTGCTTGGGAGCTTACTCATCTTCATTTCTTTTCTGCGCTGCCCTTATGGACCAGGTCAGATCAGAGTGTTATCTTTGTGCAGTTTTTGAACACTTGACATTACTGAAACATAGCTTTTTAAATGAGATACTAAATTATGGAAACCACAGTTGGTGCCACTTTGACTAATATCTATTATTAAAGATGTGACCAGCTTTAACCATTGCATTTTATTATTAGTCACCGATTCAGCCTTCTTGAAGTTCTAAAAGGATAGGATCCAAACAGTTTTCGCAGATATCCATAGTTTGTGGTTAAGTGGGTATATGGGAATACCTACTGCACATCCCAGCAAGCATCCTTTGATAGCAAACACTGTGCTAATGGACGATACAACATGCAAATCCTTCGGCAGAGTTCCTTTTACAAGAGCTCTGGGTGCCCCATCCCTGGAGGGGCCCAAGGCCGTGGGTGGGCCTGAGTGGGGGACACCGAGCCCACGGCAGGGGTGGGGCTGGGGGGGCCCTTCCAACCCAGCCCTAGTGGTTCTGTGATTGTGTTATGGGTGTTCTCTTCCCAGCACACACACAGCCACCCTCCCTCCGGCTCTGCTCCCCGCAGGGCCCCGAGCCGTGCCCCAGCAGCACGGTGCACACCGGGGGGGCTCAGACCCCGCAGCAGTGGGACGGGCCCTTCTCCGGGTTCTGGGCAGCTTGGTAGTTCCCAGACAGTCACCGAGGGACATATCATCAAACCAGGCTTTCACCTCTATCTACAAAAAGCACATTTACCTCGACTGAAAGACACTTTTATGTGCAAGTTGGGTAATTAAGAATTTAATCACCCATTCTCAAGTGAAAATAGTGTGTTCTGCACAGAAACGCTATTTCTGTGTTTAGAGCAAGTTTAGAGGCTTCATTCCAGAGAACTATTTGAAAGCTCAGTAGAGTCTGAAATGACTTGTTTGCCTTAAAAATGACTGAATGAAAACCCCTTTCCCAGCCCCCTTTGCCAGCGCCCCGGAGGGGAGGGAGCCGGGAGCTCGCTGCCCACCCGCAGGCAGAGCCCTGCAGCCCTCGGTGGGCACGGCCCAGCTCGTGTTTCTGCAGAAATTATGTGCTGCTCTTAGGCTCTCAGAATCATAACTGAATGGTTTCAATTGGTGGAAACATCCCTGGTAGAAACTCCCCGTTTTCTGACCTGTTGATGGAAGGTGTGCATGGAGTTGGGGTGGGTGGGAGTGATTCCAGCAGGCAGGCGATGGGCTGTGTCTCTGCTGGGTTTCTCAGTAGCTGCTGACAGCGTTAATCAGCTGGGTACATAGATGGCACTGATCTGCGTGGAATCATTGTTCGTTCCTTCCAGGCAACGGGGTGTGGGACCTTCAAAGATGTTGCAAGTTTTGCCTAAAAAGTGGCAGCGTTGTTTAAAGTTGGCGTGTAGATCTGACACTGACCTGCTACCTGTGAAAGATCTGTCAATAGAAGCAACTTCATCGTGTTGCCTCCAGCTGCAGAAATACATCTGGTGGATAAAGCAGGCATGGCAGCCTCTGGGCAGAGAGGTTCCAGTTTTCAGTGGCCTCTCACATTCCCCGCAGCGTGGCTGTGACCAGCCAAGGCAATGGGAGAAGCTTTGTTTTCCTCTAAAATGTGTTTCAGCCCTGGGGTGAGAAATGTCTCCAGCTCCTCGTGCTGCTGGCAGCGTCCCCAGCCTCTCCCAGCTGGTGGGCCCGTGCGTAGCCTCCCTCAAAGACAGTGACTCCAGGTTTAAGGAATCCCGTAGTCCTGTTGGTCACCACAGAGCTGGTCTGGGGAGCCAGCTGAACGAGTGGAACACGTGCTGCTGCGGGAGAGGGCTGCCCTGGGGATTTCCCTGTTGAGAAAGGCTGCAGGAGTCAGCTGAGCTGGCTCTGAAGCTGAGTTACAGTGTTGTGGATGGCAGAATATAGCCCAGAATCGTGCACAGATCATTCATGTTACGTTCATTTTTTTCCAAACTGCCTTCTGTGACCTCAGATGATGATGGATATTGCCATGTCTGGGTGTAATTCAGACTTGTGTGGGAATTAATTGAGTGTTGTGCTCTGACAGCTTGGAGCTGGTGGTATTACAGATGCTTGTGGTTGCTTTAACTTTGGTGGTGCTTGCGTGTGAGTCAGTGCACCAATGCGTATCAGTGCTATTTGCCCTAATTGAGGAGGATCTACAATCTTATGGATTATTACCTTTCTGGTGTTTTTTTTTCCTAAATAACCGCTTTCATTGCCTAAAAAGATCTACCAAAAGCATGGCACGGCAAGGTGTGTAAGAGCAGGACAAGAAGGACTTTTTGCGTGGCTCCTGCTTCAGCAGAGCGCGGTGCTGCAGAGGGTGCCAGCCCTGCCTCCTGGTGCAGCCGCAGCTCGGGGCGGTCGCTGGGGCCGGCGGGGTGAGCTGCCTTCCCGTCCTCTTTGTATGGCTGTATTGCACTGCTTTGTGTCTGCTGGAAACAAACTCGGGGGGGTATGATTCAGGTGAGGTATGTGTGATTTCTGACTGCGATTCTGATTTCCCACTGCTACCTGCCGTAAGTTAGCACAGGAAGATAAGCTCAGGAGCAAACTGTCAGAGGCTGTGGTCAGGACTATCGGAGGATTCTGAAATCCACCTCCAGACATGGCACTGAAGAGCAAGGAGACTTTGTAAATGTCTCTATTGCAGAAAGAGCTTCCATTGGCAGGGAGGAAATGCAGCAAAAACCGTATTTCCTTAGGAAAGTGGGCTCTGTTGCTGCTAAAGCCACACAACTTGTTTTTCCGAGTGTTAATCCAGTGAGGAACGGGACAAGCACATTGACAAGACACTTGGTCTCACTTGCTCATTTTACAGTTTGCATTTGGTTTAGTGGCTTCTGTTTGAAATTTTAGGAAAGAATGACTGTTGTAAGGCATGTGGCAAGGAAAACCGCTCATCTCAAAAAATGGAATTGGTTCTGCTCAGCTGTGTTATTGCGTGATTGTTTTCAGGTAAGTTCCAGTCTGCGTGCGTGACATAATTACTGTCCAAACTCATTGTGTAAAAACTGCAAGGGAACTGTCTGGTAGTGGGAGGCAGCAGTCTGACCCCAAGGGCTGAGCTAGGCGTTCTCCCAGGCTGAAATCCTCGTTAGGATCCCTTTTATAGAGGCAGCTGATTTTTGGGTTTTGAGATTACATGATGTGTTAAACAATTATCTTCTGTTATGTACCAAAGGATCATGTTTGGTAGTGCTTTGTTCTGTATTTATTGTGTTGATGGTCATCTGAGACTGTAATGTTCTGTTTCTGTTCTTCACATTTTCACATCTGAAAGTGTACTATATTAATTTTGATAACTTTCCAGTAGCTTTTTTTGGTTTTCTAGGAAACCCAAGGCTAGCAGTGCCCTGCTGTTTTTTGAAGCCCATTATATTACATTACGTACAATTTTCTGACTCCTGTTAAATACCTAGAATAGAGCATTCGTCTTCATGGTGCTTACAGGAAGAGCCGCTCTGCTCCTCCAGCGAGGCTGGCTGTCTTTGGTACAGTTCCTTCCCTAAAGCGGCAGTGAGAGAATGAAAAATGGGTTTGCTGTTTCCTAAGACCATATCCAACCATTCGTACTTTCTGAAAATGCATGAGAAGTAACCCTGCAGTTGTTGCAACGCACCGACAAGTACCCGCCGCAGGTCCTGGAGGCTGCTTGCTGGGAGGCTGGCTTGCTCTGCGCCTGCCCGCTGTGCTCACGGACCTGCTGCTCGCTGTGCTCACCTCTGGGATTTACACCTTGTGAGGAGGTGTGGAGGAAAAGTCTTTCATGATTATTAGCAATCCAGTTATATCTCATAAGTTGGCTATGGAAGTTAGCTGTGAAAGTTGGCCGTGAAGGTTGACTGTCGTTGGCTATGACAGAATGAGACCCTGCCGCATTCACCAAGCTGATGCAGTTCACGGTGCTCTCCAGTGATACCCACCTGTATTTATCCCTTAATGCATACGAGATGTTTCTGCAGGATAGAACAAGCTGCCAGAGCATTGGAAATCTTTGTGCTGGCAGCGGCGTGCAGACAGCTGCTCTCACTGCATCCTGCCTGGGAAGGGCACAGCGGCGTCGGGAGACGGCTGCTCCCGGGCTCGTGGTCTGGGTCACTTCTCGTTTCAAGGGCTGTAAATGGATGGTAGGTGTTATAAAGCAAGCAGTTTGTTCTGGAGGACAAATGGCTTTGAGTGGCTGGAGAACCTGGCTCTTCAGAACTGCTGGTTGAAGAGAGCACCTGCGTTCTGCGGGGCCCTGACTGCGTGCCCGGGTGGTTCACGCTTCCAGGAGCTGTGTGCTCTGGAGTCAGTGAAGCACTGAAGCTATTTTCTCCAGGCTAACATTTATAATATCCAGAGGATGGATTCTAGCTAGATAGCAAGACAGGTCAGCCTTGCCCAAGGTTTTAAGTGAAGATCCATGAGGCACTCGTGTCAGCCGGGCCCAGGAGGGCAGCTCAGGCGCTGTGTCCAGCCCCGTCTGTGCCTGAGAGCAGCGGCTGCGTGCTTCAGAGTTGTTGCTGCTTGCAGGGCCAGGTTCTCAGTCACCGGTCCCACCTCACCGCTGTAGTAAACAAGTATTAAAATTCTGCTGGTTTCTTGTTTCCTGTTTTACCCCTTTGCTCATTAAAATGTAATGAAAAGTTCAATTCAGAAGAGAATTACTGCTTGTTGTATCAGTTATTTACACCATAGTTTCCTTTTTGGAGGCTGAGTTTCCAAGGCCAGACCTGATCCTCTCTGGCTTACGGGCAGGACAGTGGCACATGTACAGCTCAGGGGGCTGGGACGCGTCCAGCTCAGCCACACCGTGTTGGTTCTGGTTACGTTGGGTAGATGAAGCACTTTGTTGAGATTTTCCAGGCTTATTTCTGGCCTTTTTTTGGCCCTTAATTTGTTTAATAGCTATCAGAGCAGCTTGTGAGGGCTGATGGAAGGTAGCTTACTTGTTGATATGTTCTTGCTGGTGGGATGGCTGGGGTGGGACTTGGTGATCTTAGAGGTCTTTTCCAACCTCAGTGTTTCTATGAGTCTATGATTAAACGTTATTGTGGTAGATGAGAACGTTCTGATCCTTCAGGTATCTGGTGCAAAATGTAGAAATTTGGCACGAGTGGTTCTGAGATGGAATTGTTTCTTCCCGTGCTCACTAGGAGCAGCCGAGTGCTGTGCAGGTCTCCAGTGCTCTGGGTGGGCCGCCCCGCGCCTTGCCTTGGGTTTTCTTCTTCTCGGATTTGCTTCTGCCTCGGAGCCCAGGGCACCGTGCTGGTACCACGCAGTTAAAGACTGACCACACTGTACTCGTAAAGAGCAGTGAAATCAGGATTGTAAGGCCAGCCTATTTTAGGCATTTCTCGCCTTCAAAGTATATGGTCTTTCAGCTTATTTTGAAAACCTTTTTGCGGGGACCCGATGGAAGGTCGTTGTGCCATGCACAATGCAGCGTAACGAAGGAGACTCGCCAGGAGCAATAGGGCTGGCTTGCAAAGGCTTTCAAGTGTGATTGTTACTGGGCCTATAAATATTGTTTAAAAGCCTTTCAGAAGGCAGTTTTCCCCTAGGGGTGCTGTACAAAGCAACAGTGTTCTGTAGTAGAATGTCCTCAGTACAAGGCTTTTAGCTATTGGTACTTTCCTTAACATCTTTATTCTAAAAATACTGAACGAGAACATTTCTGATGTGTCCTTCCCCTCTGAGGTACCTTCTTGTCCTGGACCCTGCCTGGCAGTGGCTGTGGGTGGCTGGTACTGGCTGGCTGCGTGCCATGCAGCTGCCCTGCCCGCTGGTGAGATGAGCTCGCGCTAGGCCGTACACAATGAGGCTCCATTGTGCAGCGAGTGGCTTTGTTTGATCGGGAGATTTCTGTGTGTTTCTCTCAATTCCATCTGTACTTTCAGCGTCAGGGCTGTCCGGGCTCTGTTTGTGGCTGCTCAGGGCACCTTCACCTTCCCCTGCGCATCCCTTCCCCTCCAGGCCGCGTGCTGGGCACCCTGCCCTCAGCGGAGCCGTGCTGGGGGCCCAGCCTGCCACAGGCTCCTCCTGCCAGCACCTGGGGCTGCCTGGACACTGCCGCTGCTCAGACGGTGCCATTTCAGTTCTTAGGGGAAATTTTCTTTTTTTTTTCCTTAGGAGTTGGAACAAAGACTGTAGAATTTCTTCCAAAATCACTGTTTGAGAAATGGTCGATTGAGCCATTTCATTCTGGTATCAGCCAAATGTTTGTTTTCAAGTTTCTTAGAGGATGTAGAACGTTTAAAAGAAAAGTTATTTTGTCATTCTGTTCCAGAAAGGTTCAAGTGGATCTTCTTGGGCTTACCAAAATGCTTTTACAACTTGCATTTGGAAAACAAAGCTCTTGAAAGAACGTTTGTATGACAAGTTCCATTTTTGACATTATTCTCAACACAAAAATGTTAATTTGGACATTTTTGAAGGAAGTCATGCTTGTTGCTCTAAGTTTCCTTCCTCTTCATGTCTAGGCCAGTCCAGCGCCCTTTTAATCCGTGCTCATCGTTTCTTCAAGTTGGCAGCTCTGCTGTATTTCTTCCCTGGTCAGTGTCGGAGCCGTGGGGACGTGGCCCTGAGGCCATGGCTCCGTGGAGATGGGCTGGGGGATCTCAGAGGGCTTTTCCAGCCTCAGTGATTCTGTGATTCTGTGAAATGAGCGCAGTGCCCTGTGCTGCAGCTGCCGTGGAGGGGAGCCCGGGCAGCGCCCTTGGCCTGCAGCAGCGATGCCCGGTGCTGTGGGGCATTCCCTAGCTGGCGGGTCGTGCTGAGCAGCTGCGTTAAAAGCAAGCTGTGCTCTGTGGAGCTCGAGGTGGACCTGATGTGAGAGAGATTTTTTTTTTTCCTTATGTTTCTGATCTGGTTCTTTCATATCCGCTCACAAGCTTGAGTGAGGGGGATGCAATACAATGTTTGGGACTTTGGTTTTCTGCTGGCACTGATATTAAATAGTGGTGAATAGATATATATTTGGATTTCCTGAAAATTAATTTCTGGAGAACCTTTCCTAAGATGCAGAATGCCTTCTTTTCCCTTTACTGAGTCAGGTAGTTTTACTCAAATCGTCTTGTTGGCACGTTTGTTTATAGCAATTTTTTATTTTTACAATTCTATTGCATTACTGAAAGGGTATCAATAACGTTATCTTTCAGTCTCAAATGTCTGTTAGAATAACTTGTACCCATTGTGATCCACGTACGTGTCAAGATGTCAGAACAGCATGAAGATAAATCTGATTTTATGAGATGATCAATCTTTCATAGAAAGGGTGTGACTGTGGTTGCTGATCGACGACAGGAAGCTCCCAGGCTGGAGGCATAACTTCCCCCTTGTTCTTTTCGTTTCTAAGTGATTTTCATTCCCCTCCATGCGTTTTGGAGCTGTCTGGTTAGGCTGGGCCTGTGTTAAGCGTCAGAAGCCTAAATTAAGAGGCAGGCAGTTTGGAGCACCAGCTCTGCTGTAATGCCTTCGTTCAGAGCAGGCTTTTCAAAGGCGCTGCTGACCTACTTGCTTTCAGATGGCTCCTCTTTAGCCATACTTAATTAAAGCTTACTCTTTTTTCTCCTTTTTAAGGAACCCACTACGTGAAGAGCTGCTGTGAGTCAGAATGGTCACCACCTAGAAGTCTGCAGCTACGAGAGTAACCAGTAAGCAGATGCTAAGTTTTCTCCTCAGTAAATGTTAATATTCTTGTAATCAGAGCTGTTTAATTGATGCACACGCACAGACTTGATTCTGAAAGGGTGCTAAGCAGCAGTCACTGGATTTCCATTCTAATGCCTAAACAGAAAGGAGGAAAAGAATCATTTGAATGGATTAACTGACAGTACAGTCTGGAGAGAGCTAAATTGCGAGTTCTTTTAGTGCTTCCCCATTCATTTTAAAACAAATGTTGCTTTGAGTTATTTCAGCTGAAATCCGCAGAAAGAAGCGATGCTGTTACGGATTCACACGGGCGCAGCGGAGGGTGGGTCCCAGCTCCACTGCTGGCATCAGCATCTGAGGGCTCCGCACCGAGGCTTGCTCAGTGCTGAGATGTGATTTCTCAATCATATCATCAAGTCACGAGACAGAAACACGAGAGTCTTTACGGTCATCAGTGTCAATGGGATCTTACTTTTCAGTGAATTGTTTCCATTTTGAAATTGAAGGTTCTGTCTCATTTCGTAAGTTTTAAATCTACTTGAGAAGGTTATATTGCAATTAAATATAATGGCAATATAAATGTTTCTGAAGGGTTTGCTGTCTTATTGTTATGGCATTTTGAACTGAAGTAAAAGAGATTGTTTGCAAAGAGGGCATTCAAATAGAAGTGAGTTAGTGAAGTACAAAAGGAAGAGTGAGCACGACTGGAACAACCTTTCCATAGTCTCTGTTGATTCTTGCTGGTAAGATTAGCTTTATATATATATATATATGTATATTACTTCCTTCGTTTAGAATGCAATCTATTTACTAGTAGGGTTTTATCAGTAGCAACTGGAGCCTTTCTTTGGTTTTCTTCAACCTCATTTTGAAAGACTTTCTATTTCCCTGAGTTCTACTGTTTGTGAAATTCAGCCCAAATGTTTGGAAAATGTCTTTAGTTCAAGTCTCCAAATTGCCTGGTGAGGGAATGATGTGAGACGATCCAGTCTGGTTTTACATTCACGTAAAAACTTGATAAAGAGCCAGTAACAGGTGCCAAGGTGAGTGCAGTGGGAGTAGCCCTTGGCACCCTGCAGACCTCTGCCAGTGCTTTGCCATGTGGGCGGTGAACAGAGGAAGGTGCCATAACCAAAGGCAGGCCCGGAACAGCTGTTAGCAGTGTTGTTTTGGCCATTGGGATTCTAGAGTTGTTTTTCTTCAAACTTCTCTTCAAGATCCAAAAACTGTTTCCTGAAGTATGATGGTGTGTAATTTTTTTCTTGAAACTAGTTTAATAGCAGAGATGTGTCAATGTACGTGTATTAAAGTAGTAGATAAGGTTCTCCAGCAGTGGAAATTAAGGTCACCTTCAGTTAAGAATTTTTTTCTTATTTTCAGAAGGGAAGAAACTCGTGTTATGTTTGAGTAATGTAGCTAAGGCTGGCCTTGCAGAACAAGGCACTTGCTGTAGTGCTTTACAAGTAAAAGAGTTCTTAGACTGCCATGGTTGGAGTCTTTGTCTTGATTGTTGCTAGGAAGCAGAATTGGGTGTAAAGAACAATCTTCTCTGAGAGAAAGTCTGTTGCATTCATCAGGTTTTTCCTTAATCCTGCTTCCATGTTAGGAGGAATCCAGTGGCAAAGCTGCATGAATTTAACACAAGCGGGATTTCATCCATATCGTGGAGCTCACTTAAAATAACAGTGCCTTCTGTTTTTCTGTCAGCTGTGCTGTATTCAGAAAGGTGAATGGGTGTATAAACTTCACTGAGAATGTTTTTATGTTTGCTCCCACCATCACACTGGTTGCCTTCGCTATTGGTAAATTACGGAGCTGTCTCCTGTCTAAGGAGACCTCAGTTGGGTCGGCCTCTGCCTCCAGGGAGCAGCGATGGGACAGGAGGGGACGGCCTCATGCAGCCCAGGCAGGGTCAGGGTGGGCACGAGGGGACATTGCTGCTGCAGAGAGCGCTCAGCACTGGCACAGCTGCCCAGGGACGGGGGGGGTCACNCAGGGGCGGGGGGGGGGGTCACCATCCCCATCCCTGGGGGTGCTCAGAGCTGTGGGGATGTGGCCCTGAGGCCATGGCTCTGTTGTTGGTATGTGGATGGTTGGGCTTAGAGGTCGTGGATCTTAGAGATCTTTTCCAACCTGTACGATTGTAAGTTCCCATTGAATAAATATAGTGATGCCAATTTAGGCCAGCCAAGAGTCATTTTTATTGCGTAGACACTGATGGAAAGAAGTGAAGTTCCATCTGATCATCAGCAAACACTTAGTTTACCGTGAGGGCAATGGAGCGCTGGGACAGGCTGGGCAGAGCTCTCGGCTTTGAGGTCTCAGCCATGGAGTTGCCCCAGCCAGTGGGGCACGGTGCTGGCGGGCGTGGGACCACGTCAGGGCCTGGCACTGGTTCTGACTTCTCTCGGCTTTTCCCTCCTTTCAGTTTGGCTACGAATGCAGGAATGGGTCCTACTTTCCTATGCTAAAAATGCATAGGAAAGTAACCTATAGCAAGGAGGCATGGAACTGCTGAGGAGTGAGATAATTTTCTGGCAAAAGCTGCCAATGGTAATTGATGTTGAAGGGCTTCAGCGTGAGTCGATTTGGAAAACCATCTAAAGGTATTGAAGAGCTGATGCCATTTTTAAGACAGCTCTCTGTGTCCATCGGATCTCATTTTCAAAGCTCTAGGTATACAAGAAAACAGGGCTGTGTTCCTTTAAAAAAGGTTGTTCTGTGTCATTTAAGTGTTAGGAGATCAGTCATGGATTCCAGTAATATCTCTGATGTGGATTCATGTAGGTTATCTGTCTCCGTATCACTAATAATGCCTTTTAAATAGTGGTGTTAGCTGGCTAAGGGATTCTGAGATGTTTTCTGCATAAGCAGCTCTCTCTCCAAGGAGCATTGTCTGCATCTCATGCAACAGGTGAAGAGGAGAGATCGCAGAACCATATTATTTGTTTGATGGGGAGCAGTGCTGGAAAGCTAAACCCCAGGGTTTGTTGCCTTTCCCAAAGCTGGAGCGCTTTGAATTGAGAAGCAGTGGTGGATCTCCGCACTGCTGGCAGTGTGATCACTGTTGGCAAGCCCAAGCCAGCGTGCCGCTGTCACTGAGCCGTACGTTCCCCGTTCGTCCTCGGGGTGAAACGATGAGTGAAGGCAGCGAGGCAGGGGGCCTCGCCTTTGGGTACGTTGTGCTGAATGTCTTGGTTCTACCAAGTAGAGCCTGGTTTAGGTTCCTGCTGCTTTGTTCTCGCTGTTGTAGAGACACAGCACAGTCTTGCTGGAGAAGGAGGATTTGTCATCACAGAAATGAACGTGCAGATGCTTGGGATTAGGAAGGCTGTCAGTCAGGGCTATTTAAAAGTACTCATGCGTCTTTTGGAAAATGTTAAGTGATGTCACTTCTCTGCCTTCAGATGTGCATGCACAACCTCCATCTCCTGAGGCGTTAGTAGGAGCACTTCCACCGCCCAGCAGGGAGCTGGCCAAAGCCGCCCGTGCCTCGCAGCGAGCGGGGCCCCCGGCCCGGCCCGGCCGGCAGCGTGCAGCCTGGCTCCCGGAGGGCAGGGTTACCTGCGCGGCCTGGGAGAGCTCCTGCAGCTGGCAAACTGTGAAGCTGGACAGCTCGTTCTGAAATGCGAGCATTTCACTTAAATTACTTGGAAAATGTCAGAATTTAATTTGAAAAAAATGCTTTGAAATGTGTTAATTTTTGTTTCAGTCACTTGATTATTTGTCACTAAAAGTTCAAAATAACATTTGATGTCCTTTGAGATTACTCGACGTGGCATATGGCTGTTTGTGTATATGGAAGTCAAAATATTGTCTTTGTTTGATTTTGTTTTAGTTTTAAACCAGTACAAACTGATACATTTTGCCTTATTTTCTTGGTTCAAGTTTCTTTGTTTGCGTTATCACGAAACATCTTGATAGTCTGAACCAGAAACCTCGGGCACCGAGTGAGTGGAGGGGAGGAGCAGCTCCTGCCAGGCGGCTGGAAATGTTATCACAGCCTAACACATGGGTGTTGCAAACAGCTGCTCCTCTAATTAGTTCACGGAGTATTTCATTTTTCTACATGACTTGAGATGATAAGACATGCCGTCCTGTGCACGGCACAGCTGATACAACGTGGAACAATAGCAGATGTACGAAATCCGTTCTTAAGCAAAGGTTTGGGTCTGAGGTTCGTCTTGGAACTTTGGGAATTTATTTTGAAACAGTGACCTCGTGCAATGTCTTCACTGAGTTCAAACAAGACGTTTTGAATGGGGATAAACCCAACATTCTGCTTGCTGGTTTTCGTGAAACTGAATGGCGCCTGAGATGTTAATTAATGCT
This sequence comes from Penelope pileata, assembly GCA_013396635.1. Lineage (NCBI taxonomy): Eukaryota > Metazoa > Chordata > Aves > Galliformes > Cracidae > Penelope > Penelope pileata. The sequence goes on from WBMW01000011.1 coordinate 144,985, forward strand.
GTCTCAAGTTTTTGAGCACGTTGTTATATGGATTTTGTCTGTGCCTGGGAACACAGATACCTGCACACCAGTATGTGCTGTAACAGACAAAGTGTTCACAGTGCCATTGCTGGAATGTTACTCCATTTCAGATTAGGTAATGGGAAATTTTACTTTTTGTTCTTTCGTAGCAGTAAATATCCATCACACTTAACCAGAAATGGAGCCCGTGGTGAAGGGCAGCTTTCTCTTTGATTCTTTTTCTTTTCCTTACAAAAGACTTAGATTTTGTGTAACTTTTCTATTTCTTTAAATACGAGGGAGCCTGTGTGTCCTTGCACTGGGAATTCACATGGGCAGGACTACAGTTCCACGGAACTGCGGAGTCGCGGAATGGCGGGGGCTGGCAGGGCCCGTGCTGGGCGTGCGGTGCTGGGAGCTGGGCTCTGTGTTCTGCGCCAGGCGGGGGCTCCCGGCTGCACAGGTGTAAGGGTAGCAAACCAGGTAGACGTGGCTCAACAGGAGACAAAATGGTTTTAGTTAAAATGCTTGCATTTTAACGTTTACAGTTGCACATTAATATTTAAACCCTGTGTGTCCAACCTGCTCATTTTATGTTTTTGTTACCCTCTTTTTTTATGTTTTAATAAAAAATATATTAAAGTTTTGTTAGTTAGATCCATTGACTATACTGCATGTTTCATACGTGGCCCACGACAGCTCCTCTTCACTCGGTGCGGCCCAGGAAGCCAACAGGCCGGGCACCCGTGGCTGAAAGGTGCGTTCAGGACCAGTGGGTGTTGGTGTGCTTCTGAAAGGAAGCGTTTGCAGGCCACATTCAAACCTTGATTTCCTCTGAGTGTTAGGAGCTGAGATTTTGGTCGTGAGTCATCTTTAGTCATAGCGGAGTCTGACATTTCTGTTTGGAAAGGGCAATACTGTACACCGAGGCGGGGGAGTTTGGCCAACCTGGGTGTTGTACTGACTGATGGAACGTTTCAGGAGGGGAGGAGAGGAGGAGGTGAACATGCTCTGCTGGCCTCCTCCCTCCCCTGTGTGTAACATGGCGAGCTCGTGCGGCAGCGCGCGGTGCCAGCCTGCTGTGTCGCTTCTCGAGTGCGCTCTGCTCGCAGCTCGTGCGCGTTGTGTCGGGGTGGGCCACTTGTGTCCCCGTGCAGCAGCTTAGAAGATCCCCAGACTGCGGGTTAAAATTTAGCTGCTGCCAATGTGTAAAACAGCAAAAATATTTGGTGGTGTTTTCTTCGTGAGATGTTAGGGAGCCGTGGCACGTTGCTGTACCGTATCTCGGGAGATCTTTCAACGAGCTTCTGAATTTCAGACCTGTCTGTAAGCTCATGGTTCCTCTTAGGAAAGTTCCCTTACAGAAAAAAAGTAACTCAAGAAAACTTGTTCTAAACCAATGTGCACTTCCTTCCCCATCAGTCTGACATCTGCGACAATCATCTTCTAAATCCAGAAGACAGGTTCTTTGTCTGCTAAATAATATCTTGTTTCTATCATAGAAAGTGACAAAATGAAATCATTTTGTTATAGCTCTGGGTTGCAGGCTGATGCTCGCCTCTGGCGCGTTCAGCCGCTCCCATCCTGCTCTCCAGAAGCTCTCAGAGCCTGCAGGTCCCCTCGGCAGATCGTGCTGTGTGGCGGCTGCTCCCCGCCCCGTGCTGCAGTACTGTCACCTGTTCTTGCACAGAATATTTTTTAAGCACTGCATTATAAAACTGGTTTCCTTACATTTTTTTCCACAAAATCCCTTTCAGCCTGTTGTATTTACAGCCCAGTGATGTGGGACCTTCTGGTTTAGATAATGAAGGCGTTTATTTTTGAACCTTCCATGCTGTTTGCTCAATGCCAGGAGGTGGACAGGTCCATGATGGGTTGTAGATTTCTGCTAATGAAAATAAATGTACCGGTATGGTACCGGGCTGCCTGGTGGCTGCCAGCCCTGTCCTTTGGGTTTCGCCTCTTTGCTTGCCTGTGCTGCAGAACTAGGTTGCAGAGCTTTTGGGATGGGGACGGAGCTCCCTGATTTTTGCCTCGGTCGATTTGGCTGGGGCCTCCGAGTGTTGCCCAGAGGTGCGGGGCCATCCCAGCAGCTCTGCGGTGTTTGAACATCAGCACATGCAGTCAGCCATGTGATTTCCATGTCTCTGCTTCTGTCACAAATTGATGTCACGTGCAAACTTCCTCCTTTTATTTTTGTTAGTTTTATAGGTATCTCTTAATGATAGCAAACAAATTATGAAAAATAATCCTTTTAGTTTTTTGTGGTAAAGAAAATAAGTCCAGGTGCATAAGCAGAAATGTCTCTTTTGTAGAATGTAGTAAAGCATTCTGCAATGTTAGGACGAGCACAGCTGTACTTGCTCTTTCCTTTATACCTGCCAGGTCAAGGTCACCCCGGGGGCTGAATGGGACTGGCTCAGAGCTGCTCCTCTGCTCCACCGAGTGCTGGGCTCTGGCTGTGGTCAGTGCACGCGGGCAGTAAGAAGGGAAAGGCTCGCTGAATTTCGTCGCTGGTCTCCAGCTGCATCACAGTTGTTAGCTCCAGCCTGGAAACAGGAGCAGTCTGTGGTCGGTGGCTGGTTTGGCAGGAGTACTTGGAGCAAAAAGAAGCGAGACCTCAGTGAAAAGATTCCGACAATTTACCAGCTTTGCTTAAATGTAACTAACTTCACAGCTTTCATCCAAACATCTCTTTATTGATCAAAAGCAATGGTTCTGCTGAGAACAGGGCAGGATGTACCTTTGAGTGCCCCTAGGGAGGGTGAGGTCGTTCAGTGAAGTGAATACCAGGGGCTCTGCTGGGGAGGCACGGAGCTCAGGTTCGCGCTTTCTTGCTTAGTGAAGTTCTTTGAACTGCAGAATATCAACATACTTACCATGTGTATCTCCTGTTTTCAGAAGGTTTGTAACATTGAAAAAGTTTTAAATTAACAGTAATTCCAGCTGGATCTGGGCAGCTGTGGATGGCCAACAGCCTGCATTTCCAAACAGTGCCTTAAGCAGCTGGCAGCCAGCAGCCTGAGAGCTGGAGGCTCCTGAACCGCAGAACAGCAGCGATTCATTTCATAACCAGGAAGGAATTAGTTGTAAAATACGTGTACAGTGTCTTTTTTCTTTTTTTTTAAAACAACTTTAATTTGGAGAGTAAAGGGAGTAACTACGCGATATGTTGTAAATATCGAGAAATACGTCACAGACCAGCCAAGCACTCAGGTTGCTGGTTTCCTGACAGCTGCAGACAGAGCAGGTGCCGAGCGCAGGGCGGATGTTGTTGGTGTACCCGGAGCACTCTGCAGGCGTGCCCATAGCCACCCTGTCCTGCCAGGCTGGTGAGCCCGCGGGTGGTAAATGTGGCTTCATCTTGCTGGCAGAGAAGCCAGTTCGTGCATCACTTTTTATAGCTGTATTTATATTTAGGCAAAAGAAAAAGTCAATTTAAATAACAGTGCTTCAGACTATTTGTTTCATTTATACCTTAGATAGCCAGATAATGTCACAAAAGATTGTGTAAGGATGAATGTTTGTGATGACTTTGTAAATTTCTGTGGCTTCTGAATTTCCTTCTCCTGCTCGACCTGTGTCTGTTCCAAGTTCACACCTGTAAATGAGCATTTTGGCTAAGGAATAAGTAGGTGTAAATAGCCTCTGAATAATTGTAGGCCAGTTATTAATGGTAGCATGAATCCCAGAAGAAGTGAAGGTCTAGGACAACGGTCTGGTAGGGCTCGCCAGAAGCAGACGCCATTTGGCTGGAGGTGCAGGGTTTGGGTCAGAAGGCAGCAGGTGTGGTCTGGGGGCAGAGCAGGTGCCATCATGACGCTCCTTCCCATCCTGTACTCCTCTGCCGCTGTTTTTATTCTCCATGAACAGTGGCATAGACTGTTAGGATGTTGTTCATCTTTCTGATACCATCTGTTTTCCTTGGTGGGAGGGAGAAATGGGATTCTTTCCAAGCTGTTCCAAATGTTTTTTTCCTCATTCAGGCTGCAATTCAGATGTTCATGTTCAGTTTCTAATGCGGTTCAGTGGCACTTACAGTGCTGTACTCTGGGCACTCCTGATCCATATGTCACTTGACCCAGCAAAACTGTAATCACCTCTGTGGAGACAGAGAGCTGCGTGGCCCTCGCTGTGAGACCAAAGGGCCATGGTTCATCAGTGAAGCTGTCACTGCATCCCTCTGCAATTTACAGTTGTTTCTTTCTTGCATGTTGACTGCATGCTTTCCCTCACCACGTGCTCACTTTGCTCCCAGTCCCTGCTACCACTGGCTCTTCCTGCACGTCTTCCCTCCGATATTCGGGACTGCTGGTGATTTTTCACACGTGTCCAGACGCTTTCGTGTCCCACTGCAAGTTTTCTTACCTTCTCCTGAATTAAAATAATGGATGCTGTCCTGATCTTTTCTTGCAGCCACCATCTTGTCCATCCTCCTCATTTTCAGGTCAATATGCTTTTTGCAACAGGCACTTGGCAGTCCGAGCAAAGTGACATTTCTTTTCCGTGATTTCTGTCTGCAGTTACACGCCGTCAGACCAGCGACCCTCTCAAGAAGCTGAGAAACTGGCTCTGGAGTTCAGCCTGAGAAGTGCTCCTCAGTACTTTTTGCTGGCTTGTGCAATGTCTTCTGCAGAAGAGTTTTCAGCAAGTCCCTCTCTTGCATGACTACACTGTGTGAAGCTGTCGTAACCAGTACGGCTGAGAGCTGGGAAACAGTGAGTACCTTGCAGGGCCTTGCAGCAGTCGTGGCTAGCAGCTGTTCTCTGTGGGCCAGCTGCTCAGTGCCTGGGCAGGGACAGCTCTGCTGCTGCTGTCTCGTTCCTCCATGGCTCCTGGCAGGGGGTGAAGGATAACCTTGCTTACCAGTCAATAGATGGAATTAAATACCTAGATTATTATGAAAATTATTTTGTTTCTCTTAAGTCTTGATAGGATGTTTTTTGCCCTTTTTTAGGTTATGGAGGGGGTGAATTTTTATTCCTCATGGAATTTGATGGAAAAATGTGTATGACTGATCTTAGCAGAGTCATCTCTGAGTTAAAGAGGTGCTTCCCTCTGGCCAATTAGTAAATGCATGATCTCTCGTTTCTTTCCTGTATGAGCGGTGTTGTTCGGTGGTCACCCAGAGCTAAGGACTGTAGTGTGCATTGTTGGGTGCATGGTTTGTGGGGTTGGGTCTTTGTGATGTGGACGCCCACATCCATAGAGCAGCCATTCCATTGCTTTCTGTGAGTCCCATGAAGACAAGCCATACAGAGACTGAAAGGCAACAAGGCCTATTTCAGCTGCTGTGTGTATGCCACGAGTGTTATAAATCTCTCAGTGTAACTTAGCCTTGAGTGTCTTGATGGGTCAGGCAATAGCAAGGGGAAATGCCCAGTGCAGAAGGATGCTTGGGTGGGTGTTGTGGTCCATGTTCTGCTGTGCTGCTCGTGTAAAGAAAGTTACAAATGCAGAATGTTAGCAGCAGAAGTGTTGCTGGAATAACTTGGAATAAACTGCTGAAATCATCAGCTATCTAGATTAAATTTAGAAAACTTTTGAGATAGTCCTTGCTTGCATTGCAGGAACAACAACTAGGGATTATTCAGTTTGCTGAAAAGGGATCTGTCACGTGCTACCTTGATGCAGTTGGGGAAAACTTGTTCTATCTTTATACAAGGCATCTGCTCGCATATGATTACATTCTACCGCTGAGTGTCCCCGTAAGAATTACCCTGAACTTTTTGCAATGTGGACGGAGTATGCTTTAACACCTCCACAAGTAGTGGCGTGAATGTCAGGGCACAGCTGTGCTTCGCTCCGACCTGGGGACACCTGCTCCGTTCTGACGGGCACTAGCACCGTGCCTGTGTCGGTGCAGTTCCGGCCATGCCTTGCTGGCCAGGTGGTGCTGCTGGTTGAAGACGTGCCTGTTGAGTACCTTAGTGCTGCTAATTCAATCAGGGATGACAAATTCCATGTTTCACTTCTCTGTATCTTACAACTACTTGCCTCCAGGTCATGTTTGTGCTCCTTTTTAGACTTCTTGTTGCCAGAGCAGATTGCACAATGGAAGTTGTATGTCTATTTATAAAGTGCTGCCATAGGGCTATCACTGTTCACATGCAGCTCAGGCTTAGCTTGGCAGGTGGGTGGATGCTAACATTTTGCTCAGTGCTTCGTCCACAGTTTTTTAATCTTGTTTCAGGCGGTGAGAAATTTCTTTGGACTTTCAGCATTCGTTGTGCTTGTTCAGGGGGGCTGCTGTAGCCCTGGCAGGATGTCTGCTGACCTGAGAGAGCTGGTCGAGAAGGACCTGGTGTTTCGTGAGAATGAGCAGTCAGATGTTTAACTGTGACCACCAGACAAGAGCATGAATAAACATGGGAAATACTGAGGGGAAAAGAAACAAAGACAGTCACTGCTGCTGAGTGGAGAGAATGTGCCAAAATCTTGAACCTGCCCGCGCTGGCACATCCACACCTGTGGTTTGTGGTGGGACCTGATGAACCCTACGGTAGGAGCCAAGGCCATGTGGGTTTGAGTGGAACAACTTGGTACAGCTCTGGCTGCTGATCCCAGTTTACAGTGAAAGCGACAGAATTCTCCTCAGAATGTTATAACTAAGATTGCGTAATGGGGAATGAAAGTTCTGATTATACTTTACAAACTCCGGGACTTTGTTAAAAACCTGACATCCCAATGTACTGAATTTCAGGGCTTGACAGCTCAGCTGTGAGAATTTTTTTAGAGAACATTTGTAGCATAAGAACAGCATGTTAATTGACTAAAAAAAACTGGGACAGATTAATCATGGGAGGGAACACGAGACTGAAGTGGATGTAGTTCGAGAGCCCTCTGCTGATGGAAGCCCTGAGGAGTGCAAGTGTTTTCCAGCGCTTGTGTGGAGCAGCCTGCGTTGTTGCCCCCAGGTGTTCGTGACCCCTGGTCGAGCTGCAGTGCCTGTGCACGTGCAGGTGGCTTCCTCTTGGCCCCGGGCCGAGAGGCACCTGGAGGCCTCGCTGCAGAGCCCGAGCGTTCTCCTGGCCAAGGGAGAGGTGAGCCCTCCCAGCTGCAGAGCTGTCTCCTGGCACCGTGCTGCCGGGTGGGTTTTGCAGGGGTGTCCAACTCAGCAGCGCCTGTGATGGCATTCTGCAAACACTAACCAGAAAAGGGCTGAGCGCTGCTGATTCATCTGGTGGGAGAGCAGGGAGAATAGGCACAAGCTAGAAAGTCAGTGAGCAGAACGTAGCAGCCTGTGCCTGCCCCTGGCTGTTGAAGCCGTGCTTTGCAGCCTGCCTCCCTCTTTGGCGTTGGGGTGGTCACCAGGAGCCTTCTGCAGCCCGTGGCACTGCCTGCCGTGGGGCCAGTGCCTGTGCAGGAAGGTGGCACAAACCTGGCGGCTTTGTTTTCCTACGTGCCCTGATCCTGACTCACGGTTAACCTGAATTCTCAGGTGCTCCAGAGCCTAAAATCTGACCCTGGCCATTGCTTGCAGCATTTTGGGAGGGACTGTTCTCAGCTGGCAGGGACTCTGGTGTGCTGCAGTGACCCTTCCTTCTCGTGAAAGGAGGGGTGGTGTGGCTGGGGGCTTTGTCTCCAGTTCAGGATGCTGCGAGCTGAGAGTGGCAAAACATTTAAACAACAAACAGAGAGAACTGCCAAACGCATTTCAGTGTAAAAACCTGGCCTAGTGAGAGAGGGAGAACATGCCTCCCACCGTTTTCCTTGGGGAAGTGAGAGCACATTGTAAACATTTACAAGAAATGATTAATTCCTGTTACTTGTGGTGGCCTTTCCAAGTCTTCAGTATTCTTTGTATGTGTTCAATAAACTGTGAAATGTCAGGAAATAAGTATGCACATTTGCCATGGCATAATTAACTTTTTCTGAGAGTCATATACCTCTCTGCACTGGTTTGCAGCTTTTCTTCTCTTAGGATGCTCCTGTGACACCGTGCTGTAGGGTGGTGTCCCAGGATCCCTTCCTGCCACAGAACTTGAACCTTGCAAGATTGTGATGAGGAATCAGTGTGGCTGGACAGAAAGAGACAGATGCTGCCTGTGCATCCACCTGAAGGAGCCGTGGTTCTGTGGTTCTGTGATGCAGCCCTTGCTGAAATGGAAGGAGCTTTTTTCTGGTAGAAATATATTTAAAACACCGAGGATGAAACAGGCAATCCCCCTGAGTTCTGGAGGCATTGAATTGAGGGTATTTTTGTTCCATACGTCACAGCTCCAGGGAAGTGCTGGGACTAATTGTTGTTGAGGGGAGAGGGCACAGTTCATGTTTAATCACTTGATTCTGCCTCAAAATATGCAGGAGAGAATCATGGCAGCTCCATGCATTGAAATGCAGAGGAGAGGTACTCAGGTATTTGTAGGCAGCAAGGTATTTACAGAGATAAATGTCTGTTTGGATGCCAAATGGTGTTCTCCTACTCAAGTAACCAAGTGTCATGGGTACTCGTGAGAATTGTGTCTTTAAGATTGCCCTCATGCTGTCATTTTGGTACACAGGCTCTTGCATTTTGATAGCCTGATTTAGGAACATACATGCAAGCATGTTACAGCACAGCTGCGTGGCATTAGTGCTTAAGGTGAAACAAATGGGGAGCAATTGAGAGAATTTGGATCTGCAGCTGAGTGGGAGGATAGAATAATGAAAGAGGAACTGATGGGCAATGAAAGGCTTTATTTTCTTCATGGCAAAATGGGAGATGTGTAGAGAGGAGGGAGAGTAAGCAGGAGGAAGAGCTTTTAGCTGCAGTGAACAACGGTAAAAGGTATTTGGAAACTAATTCATGTTTGTACAATTAAGCTGGAGAATTTGGATGTTTATGTAGGAACTGATGGAAAAGAGGGTGATGGTGTGCTAAAGACAGCCTGGTTATTGGGAGTGGTTGTTGTGTGCTGTGGGGCACGGCTTACTGGGCGGGCACTGGGGAGGGAGGGCAGGGCGACCTGCACCAGGAGGGGTCTGGAGGTCAGATCTGTGCTGGGGATGTGCTTGGGGCCAGGAGGGCAAAGGGGATTTGAGGAAGAGGGAATCAAGGGCTGTACTGAGGTCAGGAAGGAGAGGAGGGGGCAGGTGGGGAGTTACTGCTGCTGGGGGACTGGAAGATCTGGAAAGGCTGAAGATTGGTGGCTTGGGGAACAGTAATGCAGTGTGTGGAAGGATGTGAGGAGATGTTCAGAGAAGACAGACCAGGGAGATCAGAGGGGAAAGCAGTACTTCGGGCACCTGAGTCACGGGGGAAGCGGAAGGGGTGGGCTGGGTGACTCGGGATGAGGTCCAACCACCTCCTGTGCAAGGGGAGCATGGCGGGGAAGGGACCAGGGCTCCCAGTGGGAGGGACAGAAGGGCTCGTGTGGGCTGCAGCCGGCAGAAACGTGGGTGGTGGTGCAAGAGCAAGTTTTGTTCTGGTGCCGAGCTGGGGCACGGTCTGTGTCACAAAGCTCACACTCAGCCCTGCGGGGTGGGCAGAACCCAAGGGAATGTAAGGAATGGCAGGAATGTTCCTGGGCAGCAATGATGTAGGGGACAGAAACTATCTCAGCAATGGAGAAGTTTGGCAAAAAAAAAAAAAAAAAAAAAAGGGGGGGGGCAAAAAATCTGTTTTTCAGAAAGGAAAAGGTTTGTAACTGCACGTGAACATTTATCGTGGTGAGCAGGCAGCACGCCTTTCCTAGGCAGTTTGGTGAATACATTTCAAGTGTGACATGTTGTGGAAATCCAGATGTCTAAACAAACAGGTGCTATGGTACATAGAAAACCCGCTCAGCATCCTCCCATCTGGGACACGGCAGTGCCTGCTGCCTGGCGGCTGTGCCTGGAGCTGTGCGGGGCAGCGGGGGGGCGAGGGAGGAGCGCAGCCCCGTCCCTGCACAGCTCTGCTGGCTGCCGGGCACAGCTGGCCCCGGCAATTAAAACTTTTTTCTCTAACTGCAGTTTGGAGCTGCACGTTATTATCTCTGGAACTTCCATTCTGCCAGCTCAGCAAAACGAGTACAGTTTTCCTGCGGTAAGCTCCTGCTAAGCAGATTAATATGTCACGAATAATGCAGACGGATTGGGATGTAAACCGCTGAGAAGTAATTGGGTATTCTGAGCGATCCCTCTCCTCTGTGAGGCAGAAAGCCAGGCTTAATGAAAGTTATACAGCTCCTGTTCAAACAGCCCTTTGTGTAGTGAACGCAGTCAGCAGGTGAGTTATGCGCTCGGGGCTGTTCCCTCGGACCGCGGGCCTGCACGTGGGCACAGAACTCGTGGCAGCGCAAGGCAAGAGAGATGGCATCTTTCATAATGGAGTGCATGGCAGATCCTCTTTAAACTACAGGATTACTTCAAGTAAAAGCTGAAGCACAGCAGAGGTCTAAGCTTCGATGTAAATCTCCCAGATTCTGGAAAGCATACTTCCTAAAGAAGGCTGTTCCTCGTCTGGGTGTGTTGGGGTTCTCCCCTGCACAGCTGTCTGCACTGTGCACCGCCAAGCTGAGGGTGACTTTGGGCAATTAAAAGCGTAATCGTTAGTTGTCAGCATTTGCTACTAATATGCAAAGAATTAGTGAAATTCTGTTTGCTCTTGTATATAAAGGCAGACTGAAGAAAAGTGGAGTTTTCCATAAGGTTATGCAAAAACTGTTTTTAGGGACAATAGTCTGCAGATTTGGAGAAGACGGAACCAAAACACCAATTTTTGGTTTCATTGAACTGTCTGTTCTTGGTGTCATCGTTGTCTAAGGCCTAGAGCTTCCAATAACATTTCCTCAGAAAATTTTGTGCAGGAATTTCAAGGGAAGACCAACAGCAAACTGGAATTGATGTCTGTGAATGTCTTTGCAGGAGGGGTGAAGATCTGAGCCTTTGTCACAGGGGCTGCCAATAAGGCTCTGGTTGTTCAAACATTATTCGTTGGCATTTCGCAAAATCATTCTGCCTTAGGTTTTGCTTTTCATTTTATGTGAATTTCCCAGATCCCATGATGGCCAGTCAGAGGTGAGGCCCCAGGCCTGGTTAGACTCGCTGCTCTGGCTCTCCAAAACGTGGCCTCCAGCCTTCACCGCAGACACACTGGTTCGTGTCGGAGCTCCTTCCGCAGGTGTAGGTGGGGATCGTTTGCTGGGGCGTTTGGAGGGAGTGCTCCACCTTCCTTACTGAGGGTGGGCAGTTCTTGCAGGGCAGCACCAGGGAATCCCCAGCCTGAACTGCAGCAGCAGCTCTGGCCAGAGGTGCCCGACAGCCCCCTCGGCAGCGGGCCGTGCCTGCCAAGAGCCTCTTTCCTCTCATCATCCACTGTTAGTGTTCATTCCAGTCCTTACTTCTGTCTCTACCAATGTAAGGAAATCTTTGGTTAAGCACTGGCACAGCTGCCAGGGAGTGGGGAAGGGGGGGGGTCACCGTCCCTGGGGGTGCTCAGAGCCGTGGGGATGTGGCCCTGAGGCCATGGCCCCGTGGGCATGGGGGGGTGGGCTGGGGGATCTCAGAGGGCTTCTCCAGTCCCAGTGGTTCCATGGTTCTATTTCCTAGACATGCAGGAGCAATTGTCTGTGTTTTCATGGAAGTACTGTGATGTCCTCTGCAGAAGCATTAAGTGACATACAATCTAAGGAGGAGACGTGCTGATTTTCAGGCAAAGAATAAGCAGGTTAACTTTTATGAGAACCTTTTTTTGAATTGGAAAATTGGAGGAAGATGAAAAATAGCAGCAACTAGTGATGTAAGAGCTTACACAGCTGTAATTCTCATGTCACAGTTACGGTGTCATGGACAAAAAGTCTTGACTAGAATATGAAATACAGCAAAGTGGGGTTATTTACTAATTGGAGTTACACATCTGACTAAAGAAAGAAATAGATAAGTAAAAATGTAGTGAGTTTCATAGAGGACAGAGCTGAGGTGGTGCCACCCAGAAGGCCCATAATGGAAAGGTGAGCGGTGTCTTTAGGAGCTGGAAGCCGCGTGAAGGCGGCACAGCTTGTATATGCAGATACAGCCTTACTGCAGCTCTCAAGAGACCTAAATTATTCATAGGGCTGTTATTATAAATGAAAAGTTGTACTGGAAATTAAGAGGACTCTGAGTGCTTTGAAGTTCCCTAATTATTTCAATGATCCAGACTGAAAATGGACGCAACGTAAAGCACCTAAACAGTGCACTTAATTAAAGGAGAGAGAACCAAAGTGGCTCCTGCTCAGTGCTGGGAGGATATCGGTGAGGAAAAGGCTTTTGTCTGAAGGAGATGTGAGAGTGGGCTCTTTCTCCCTCTATTTCTTTCTTTCAATTCCAACCATATGCTCAACTTTGTTTCATTTTATATTCATAGTCCGCATTAACAATTCTGTTTCCACAGACAAACCATAACATGAAGTTCTGATCTATGGGAACAAATGGGAAATCCCTCAACATCTCCCTGAGGTCAGGGGAGTAATGTCTGCACCTTCAGCAGCTGTGGAGTCACAAATGGCACTAAATACATGTTTCACAGAACTGCTGTTGCATGGGATTTGAAGAACAAGTGGCACTTCCATCAGCAAGGGGTGGTTTAAAGAAGGGAGATCAGGAAAGAAGGAGGAGCTGAGGATCATGGTCTCCAGCCTCCTCCTGTGATCAGCCAGTTGTACTACGAGATGGGCGCTGCTGGGGCTGAGATGGGCCCTCCTGGGGGAGCGCGGTGGGGCGTTGAGTCCTTGGAAGCCCAGGTGTGATGGGTCTGTGGGGGCTCGGGTCAGGATCCTCACCGAGCTGCCCTCCACCTTCATCTCCTCTGGGTGTGTTGGCCTCGTGGAGAGCCCGAGGGGGTGCTGGAGCTTGTGGGTGCTCTGGGGGTTGGTATGACTGCGGTTTCTGAGCTTGGTAGCATAGCTCACTGCAAAGAACCAACATATTAGCATATTAATGTTGTTGATTTCGCTGATAATAAGGGAAAAAAAGGAGCAGAAAAATCATCACTTATCTGTGATGTATCACAAAGAGCTCAGTGAAGCGAATTGTCTGCTGCTTTGAATATAATTAATATTTTCTGAACCCTCTGGCAAATGTTACCATTATTACTGGTTTCAGCCTTGTAATGCTCTCATTCACACTTCTGTGTCCTTTATTCTCGGGGTCTCTCGGTAACTGTCTGGCACGCAGACACAGGCCACTTTGGCTTTGCAGTTTCTTGCAGTTTCCCGAGTGCCGTTTCAGCGGTACGGGTCGCCCCGTGATCGCCCCGTGGCCCTGTGACCAGCGCCTTCTGCCCTGGCGGTCCTCTTCTGCCTCGTTTGGTTTTCCCTTAGCACGTGTGTAAATCTGTACGTGGGAAGCTTTGCAGGCTCACGATGTTCAGGAGAGCTGGCTTCACAGTCCCTGAGATCTTTCCAATACTGAATGGGGGAATTCTCTGCTTACATGGAGCATTAAGCGATCTGCTGGCTTCCAAAGGCAACTGGCACTGGCTTTTGTGAGCACTCTCCCCAGTTGCTTCCCCAGTGATTGCCACTGCCTCGTTCTGTTAATGCTGTTAATGGAAAAGTAAAACACATTGACGATGTCATTTTTCACCTTTTACGGTAAAACTACACCAATTGGGGGAAAATATTTTCAGAGAGATATCACTTTTTCTTTGCTATTTTCTTAAGCAAACTTTGAATTGCTTTCTGAGGGAAGGAGAAGAGCCCTCTGACGGCGTGTGGGCCCACCGCAGCGGGAAGGGCCCCTGAGGGAACAGCAGCACTGTTCTGCGCTGTCGTTGGGAAACCCGCTGCCCCTCCTGCTCCTCCCAGGTGCCTGAAGTTTGTCAGTGCCCATTTTCCATCTGTAAGTCAAAGTTCTGTGAGCCGTGCAGCAGTTTGCTTTGCTTCTGTCTTTCAAATAGGTGAGAGGTTCTCCCACGATTGCTGAGAAACGCATCAGTGGTTTTGCCGCACAAAAGATCCGTTAATTGAGAAGAGATTAGATTTTATTCCAATGAATTTCCATAGAACTACTGTTTTTCTTAGATTGAGAATTTGCTTCGTAAGAGAATAAACTGTAGATAACGACAATGAGATGCTTGCATGAGGCTGATAAACAGCAGTTTGTATTTATGCTTCCTTCTTAGTTTCTTTAATCTAGTTCAAGAAATGATATGTATTTTTGAAAGCACTTACAAAGGAGGCCATAACGTTTTTAAGCTTTTGTGGGGAAAAACTTGTTTGCTTTTCTTCTTCTGAACTACTGAGTAATTTACATTGTATTTTGTTATGAACGCAGTTGTTTGGAGTTAATTATTAGTTACAAAGATAGTCAATTTCCTGAAGCAGAGTCACGGGAAAGCTCAGCAGACCCTACCTTGCATCCCACTTGCATTTGGAAAAGTCCACATGCTGCCACTGCCGTGGGCTTCCTGGCTTCCTGGCGAAGCTTCCTGGCTTCATGGCGAAGCTTCCTGGCTTCCCGAGCGGCTGGTGGGTTCTGCTGACAATTCACGCTCTGGCGCTGCGTTCAGTGCGACCGAATCGGCAGCTTCATCCCTGAAACTTCGTGGTTTGTGAATGCGATAGGAATCCTTTACAGCACGGAGTACTTTGTAGCGTGTGAATTACTCTGAGCAGTGACCTCCAGTGCTCACCTGTAGAGGATCTCTTCCGCTGCTGTGCGTGGAGATGAGCACCGAGCCCTGGTGTTGCTGCGAGGAGGAAGGAAGCCTTTCTCCCCCCTCGAGCTGTTGGGGAGTTTGATGGAGCAGCAGCGGGTGCTGCTGGCTCCTCGTGCCCTGTTCCCCAGCATCCCAAGTGGCAATCCTCTTGGAGTAAGTAACTCTCAGAACAAGAGAAAAGCTTTATGAAAATTAGGAAGGAATAAAATGTAGGTAAGAAAAGTGTAATTACCAAAGCTGGAATTAGTCCTGGGTAGGAATTAATAATGCTGAAATTAATGAATGATTTAATTACCGTGAGTCCATAGGGCATGAAATTTTGCTGCTTCCTGTTGTATCACAGATCCTTCAATTCTGTGCTGGTGCTTCTCAAAATGATTGCAGAGAACAGTACGAATCCCGGGGACTTGTCACAGGGTCTTCCAGCATTATTGCTCCTTTCACTTCTAATTACAGAGGGGGAATAATGGAGCAGCCTGTGGACACCTGACACCGAGGCCCTGGCACAGGCTGCCCAGAGAGGCTGTGGATGCCCCGTCCCTGGAGGTGCTCGAGGCCAGGCTGGGTGGGTTCCTGGGCACTCTGATCTGGTGGCTGGCAGCCCTGCCCACAGCAGAGGGTTGGAACTGGATGATCCTTGAGGTCCCTTCCAACCCCAGCCATTCCGTCATCCTACGAAACCACTTCTCACCAGATGCATCAAACTCCATACTTTCCCCTGGCCTTTCTTCCAGAACGTGGAGATAGCAGAGCTTTCTGTAGTGCATCTACCTCGCACCAATTTCTCAGCAATGCCCCATAATTCAGGGTCAGGTGCCTTCCTTATTCCTGTATCGATCTCCTCTTAAATGGGGATTGCTGATCTACCCAGATCGCGTTCTGTTTGTCTCTGAAGAGGACAGATCCATAGATAACCAGATAATCTCGACAATTTACTGCAGTTATCATGACAGCCGTGTCTTATCACAGCCCTTGGGAAAGACAGTGTGATTAAATCACTTCTGTTTATCCTTTGCAATTTTCATTTCTAATTTTTAAAAACAATTTTTTATTGAATAAGAAATTATAGAGAATTTTATGGACTGTAATAATGGAAGAACTTTTGTATAAGCAAGAAACGCCGTTTTTAACAATGTTTTTGCTCTTGTAATTGCTATTTTTAGTATCACTCCCTCACTGCACTGCTGTTTGTATGCTTTCGAGCTGTTGCCCTGCACAGTATTGTTCGGGGTTTCTATAAAAGCGGAATGTGAGGTTTGTTTTATGCGTGTGCCTACGGTGCAGGAGAATAATGCAAAGCTAAGTGCTTTGTAATGCCTTTGGGAAGGATGTTTTTCTGAGTAGTTTTTGAAGTACATGTCACCACTCAATTGTTCATTATCTTCAAATGCCTTCAAAAGCTACAAATAATTTGATATTCCAAGGGCATCTATTTGTATTGTGTCATGCTCTGAAATACGCAGTTGCAAATGCTGCTTGCTATGCTGGAGCACAGAGAGGCTGTGCAGCTTGAGAGCTAATTTCATTTTTCTGGTGAAATGTTTATTCTGTGACCAAAGCTTTTAGAGTTGTCAGCTGTTCTGACCTCTCCACGTGGGCTCTCGGGCAGGGTTCTGGAAGGGGCCCGCAGACCGTGTGTGCCCAGCTGGGCTGAGTGCCTGGGTGGGCTCTGGCGGAGGAGAGGAGGGAGTGGATAACGCAGAAATGGGCAGGAACTCTGATCTGAGAGAGAAATGGACTCGGGAATGCACAGAAATAGAACTGAGATAAAAATTTAAAATTTTGTGGTTTATTAGCTTGAAAATGAATTGCACCTATTCCCATACCTGTCTGCCTTCTTGTTTTATATTTTATGTACACGTTGTTATGGAAGTGTTTTCACTGCATCTGTCTGTAATTAACACAGAACTATCGTGTTCTACCTGCAGCCTTGTCTCCTGACCAAGGCAAATTTCAAGGTTACCTTGCTGTCGGCCCTGAGCCCCACCCGTACGGCCCAGGCAGGCAGCAGGGAGCTGCCGGCACGGCCCCGGCAGGACACAGCCACCCTGCTCCCGCTGCTCCGTGCAGCATCGCAGGCCCCGGGGAGCGTGGAGCCGGGGTGTGTGCTGGCTGCCCTCGTGTCCCTGCCTCCTTGGCAGTGCTGGAGCGGGATAAGTGCTGCTGCAGTGCTGGAGTGTTTTATTTACCTCCCAAGTGTCAATGTGTTACTTGATGCAAAAAATTATAGAGCCATAGATGGGATGTTATCAGACCGAGGCAATTCTTTCTTTTTTTTTCATGTTACATCTCAGACAAATAATGCCTAAGCACCGAGGATTATCTGTGCTCACTCACATGCAGATCCTCCCAGCTGCCTGAACGGGAGCTGTCCCAGAGCAGGCAGGACTTGTTGCTTCGCGGTTCCGCCTACCTGGCACTGGATGTCTTGCGTTTCAGAGGCTGTTGTTTCCCTTAATGGATGGGAAGATGAAGAATAGCACAGACTGACACTGAGTTCTGTAATTTGTGCTATTTTAGGAAGATGTTTTTGCAGGACCACGTTGTTTTTCTCCACTGACGTTTTGTGTGACTATACGGCTCCTTTGCAGTGGCATGCTGTGCAAGGGGATCCCGATGGGCTTTGCTTTGCTCGGGCTGATTCTGCGCGTTCTTTCCATAAATGTAGCTCTAAACCTTGCAAGTGGTTCAGAAAATGGGAGGTGAAGGTTTAGTCCTTCTTGGCTTCATGGAAATATGTTTGAGTGGCCTGATTTCTCTATAATCTGGTTACCATCACTTCTTGGAATGTCAGTATCTGTTTAAGATGTAGAGGCTGCTTGACATACAAAGTCTGCTTATTGAGTGCTCGCTCAGTTCACAAGTAGTTGGTTAAAGTATTTTTGTTTTGCTGGAAAATATTAATGTGCAGCTGTGTGAAGTGTTACAGGAGTTAGAGGTGCCCACGCGGGCTGTGTATGCAGGGAGGGCCTGCAGAGCTGGCCCCTGGGCTGGCAGCGGGGGAGCAGGCTGCGGGGCCATGTCCCAGTCGCCTGTTCTGCTGCAGGAACACTGATGGGATTTCTGCTAAGTCCCTTATCTGAGTTTCCACAGCCTTAAGATAATACGAGAGAAGCAGGAATGGCAGGTAAACAAATTGTTGGCTTTCTGTTCCTCTTGTTTTGTAACCAAGCAAGTTTCCATGTTATTTCCTTTATCTGTGTGATCACAAAGACAATGACTGCACTCCGACAATAAGTAGGGGAAGCTCTGCAAGTCTTGGCTTCAGGGCCACCAGGTGCAGGGCAGCCGAGGCCTTGTTGGGGAGAATCAGCTGCCACCCGGCTGGGAGCCATCGCCTGGCTGAGCCGCACTGAGCAGCGGGCGGAGGGGTCACCTCGCGCTGGGCCCGGTGAGCGTGCTCACAGGTGCGGGCTCTGCGCTGCTGGTGGCCGTTGCTGTGGTTGGGGAGAAGCCAGGATGGCCTCGGCACGTTCTGCTCTGTCACGGGATAGGGGAACAGAGGAGGCGTTGGGATTGCTTTTTGTGGTTCTGCTGGCAAATCCCACGTGGCCGTGTTTTGTAGGGGAGCAGATTAAGACGTGCAGAATGCAGACCACAGATACCCATCACAAAATGGTACATAAAACAGACTGCTGTATTGGTAATGATTCTGAAGGAACAGTCCCGAACATGTTGACAGTTTCAGAATGCTGTTTTTCCCCCGTTTCAGTGCCCTGTCTGGAGATGACAACCAAAAGGAAAATTATTGGCCGCCTGGTGCCGTGCCGCTGTTTCCGCGGCGAGGAAGAGATCGTCTCGGTGCTGGATTACTCTCACTGTGGCCTACAGCAGGTGCCAAAGGAGGTCTTCAACTTCGAGCGGACCTTAGAGGAGCTTTATCTCGATGCCAACCAAATCGAAGAGCTGCCCAAGGTAATCCCTGTTCTTCCTGCAACACAGGCAGCAAAGCTGTGTTCATAAACGTGCGTTCGGCGTGTGCTTCAGCTTGGAAATGGGGCCTTGCTTCTGAGCTGGTGGGCTCTTGGCTGTGGGCAGAACCGTGGCTGTCAGCTCTGGGGATCCAATCATGTTTTTGGGACTTTTTTTCTGCCCAAGCACCGTTGTTGAGGGTGCTGCTGCGTGGGGAGGAGGGGGCTGCCTGCTTCTCCTTGCTTCGTGGAGCCAGAACAGGGGCAGCCTGGGAAGCCTTGAGCTGGGGAATTAAGGATCATTTAGAAGAATTTCTCAAATTTTGAGCGTCTGGCAGTACACTAGTGCATGGGGCAGGTGGTCTCACATCTGGCTCATCAGTAGCACTGCTTCAGAACAAACTCTTGGGCAGGATAAGCCGTGTATCCTTACGGGAGAGGGGCTAACGACAGCTGGCCTAACATTTCTACACCCGTAAATGAGGTTCCGCAATGAGGTTACTTGAGTGATCCTTCTTGTGTAAAACTTCTTAGTAAGATTCTTTAAATTTAGCCTTCTATTGATTAATATTTACTGTAAGGAATTAAAAGTTAGTGTAACTTAAGTGTTCCGGAAACAAAAGAGGGCAAGGTAGTGGAAAAAACAATTAATAGTGGGTGCTAGCTGCATAATGAAGCATGAAGTAATGTAATCCATTCCTTAATTGAATTTTTCTCAACGATAATGAAGGATGCTTACAAGTCTTTTAATTAAACATTGTTCCACTGTAATCCATTTTTCATCATCTCCCAATATGTTTCTGACTTACACCGCACAGAGACTTTACATAAACCCTATTTACAAATGTAGAAAACGTCCTTTTTCCATTACACGGCGTTCCTGTGCTCGGATGCGGCGGTTCGTTGCTGCCGATTACTCACTCAATCATGGACTATTTACAGGTGATAAGAGAGGGCAGCTACAATCTTCGAGTGTCGCTGAAAAATGATACGGAGAGCTGCCTTATCTCTCCTCCTACCCGGGAGGACAGCAGAGAACCAGAGATTTTTTCTCTCCCCGTAAATGCAGAATGGTTTGGGTGGAGATCATTTCACTGCTAACACAAGTGCCTTCAGGGCTGTGTCTATCTTAACAAAAATATATCGTTAACCTTGTATGTTTTAATTATGCTACCGGAGGATCATACTGAAGAATATGTGAAGTTTCTGATTTAGCCAGGGGTTTTTGGTATGTTTGTCTTGGGCCTCTTGAAAGCACGCACCGTCCTGGTGCTTACAGACAGTGACAGAGCAGGGTGCAAGGCAGGGATGAGAGGACAGATGCTGAGGGTCAGAGATAAAGGGTCCAAAGTCATGAAACCAGAATGCGGGTGATCGTGTGGTAGCTGCAAGTTGTGTGCGAACAGCACCCAAGTGCTGTGCCGGGATGGCATCCGTTGTGTGTGGTGCTTGTGAAAGAGCACAGCACCTAAAGGTGGACTTTGGAGAGGTTTAGTGCATAGGGCTCCGTTCCTGCACCTCTTATTTCATTTGTATTTGTTTATAAATAATAACTTGAAGCAATTACTATGTATTGAAAAAATCCTATCGATCCATCTTGAGTTTGGGTAGATGCACCATTTAACCCGCCTTGGAGTTGTGCAGGTAGGAGAAGATAAACGGGAGCGTTCGTTTGCTTTCTTGACGCCCCTGACACTTCTTTGCCTTAGGCCTTTAGTCATCATTGCCATAGATTAAACAGTTCAAATAATTTTTCTCAAATTTTCTGTTTCAAATAACATTTGCTTTGTGTCGAACTCTTTACTTCATTAATATTGTAGGCGAGAAAAGTTACTGCAGAGAAATGCAGTTTTGAAATGATTTAGAACTTCCTTGGAGCAGGGCCAGGCTGGCGTTGGCCCAGGCGTGGTGGGGCGGCTCTCTGCTGCCCAGGGACACGGCGGAGCCTCGTCCCAGCAGCCAGATCCCGGCGTGTTCCCCAGAGCCCCTGGCTGTGTGTCCCGGTTTGACCTAGCAGACAGCTAAGTCCCCCACAGTTGTTCGCTCACCCTCCCCCCTCCCAAGTGGGATGGGGGAGAGAATTAAGGAATAAATACGGTAGAACTTGTGGGTTGAGATAAAAGCTATTTACTAAGACAGCAGAGAGAATAAAAGAAATACCAGTACATATATATATATATAAGATAAGAAACAAGAAATAATACCCAAAGCAAGGGACCAACAACCGATACCCAACCGGCCAGCAGCCCCTCCCTCCGAGCAAGAGAGCGATTCCTCTTCCGTAAAAGTCACATGATGTGATGTGGTATGGAATAGCTCTTTGGTCAGTTTGGGTTAGCTGCCCTGGTCCTGTCCCCTCCCAATTCACAGCTCCTTATGCCTTCTAACTGCTTCACTGAGGAAGAAAATGTGTCCTTGGCTGTGTTCAACACTGCCAGGTGTTATCAGTTGTTTCTCTTCTGGGAACAAAAAACACAGCTTCATACCAGACACTGTGAGAGAAGTAACTTCTGTTAGAAACTAAGACACTGTGTTTAGGCTGGGTTCTGCTGCAGGAGTCTGCAGGAAGGGCTGAATCCGTGCTGAGCACAGCCCTGATGTGTGAAGGGAGCTTTTGAGGTGCCTGCAAAGAGCAGTGGCTCTGGTGGTGCCCGGGGTGAGCCGGCCCTCGCCGCCTGCCCGGGGCTTCCCCATGAGCAGCTGCAGCCCTGTGTGCTGGGGTGTGACAGCTTCCGGCAGAGGCAAGAGGGATTTCAGCGGGAGTTGTTGGTTACTTCGCGCTGAAACGAGGATTTGTGGTCGCAGTGGAAATTCTGGCGCTTTATTAAAATTGAATTAGAATTAAATGTTAAAATAAAGTCCTGAATTTTGGAGGGAGTTTACAGAACATTGTTTTGATGGTGACAAAGCTCTTTGTTTCTTGTAGATAGCAAAATTTCTCTGCATGCACTCAAAATATTTTTAAAATTTATCATGCAATTGTTTTAAGAATGAAACTTCCAACATAGCACAAGCCACAGAAATGTTAACTTGCTGTGGCACCTAGGAAATACCATTTTGTTACGAAAGGTCGATTGCAATCAGTGTGCAGCTTTCAAGAGGGAGCTCTGCAGGCTTTGAACGTTTCTGCCACCAGTCAGCTGCTGGGGTGGTTGTTTTCTGCCAGGTATGAGCTGTGCTCGTGGTGCTGAGCAGCCTGTGTCTTCCCCAATAACGACTTTTCACAATATTATTGTATGTTCGAGTTCTTACGTAGTTTTGTGATATCTCTTGCTTCTGTGTGTGAATTCCCGAGCTGGTTTTTTTCCTGAAACGCTGTAAAGTGTCTTTTTGCATTGCAGCAACTGTTCAACTGTCAAGCTTTACGCAAGCTGAGCATCCCAGACAACGACCTTTCGAGTCTGCCAACCACCATTGCTAGCTTAGTTAACCTCAGAGAACTCGATATCAGTAAAAATGGTAAGAGAACGGAAGGACGAGTGTTTGAGAGAACTGTAAGGAACAAACAAACAGCAAGGAAGTTTAAATTCCTTCCAACTGTGTTCTAGAAAGCCTGCTCTTTTTCTGCATTGTGTTCTGTTTTCTTATCTGGCACTCTTGACAAGTGTGGGTAGGTATCTG
This sequence comes from Penelope pileata, assembly GCA_013396635.1. Lineage (NCBI taxonomy): Eukaryota > Metazoa > Chordata > Aves > Galliformes > Cracidae > Penelope > Penelope pileata. The sequence goes on from WBMW01000011.1 coordinate 167,122, forward strand.
CCTCATTTACTTTTCTTAAAATAAAATAAAATAGAGGTCTCTCTAGCATAGCATACCGTGATGAATTGTGCTGAAAGGCATTAGAAATAGACAGCAGGACCATTTTTTATTGCACTTGTGAAGCATCCCACTTTCCAAAGTGGCTTAGTACTCAGTGGGCTCTTGAGGGCCGGGTTCATTCATGTCTGTAAGGAAATAAGGCTGCAGATGAACAAGGGTTTCTATGCCAGGATTTATATAGCCAGTGATTAATTTGCTGATGTGCATTTACAAAATACATATTTACAGATTTATGTGCTTAAAAATCTTTGTATGTCTGAACTTGTGTGTCTCTTTTAAAAATCAGACTTAGGCACTCTTGAAAATTTTGGAAAATTTATTATCAGTATAATCCCAGAGACAATCAGGGCTGTATGTCTGGACTCCAGAAAAGAGATGAGGGCAAAGAAGAAAGGGTGAGCAGTTGGGAAAGAAATGAAAGGCACAAATATCAGCACAAATGGTGTCACTCTTAACTCTAGAAGATTGCCTAAATCAAGGGTTTTTATTACAAGTCATATTGCCTGCTGTGTGTATTTATTTACTGCTTAAGTGCCTTTTGGACTGCAGTGCTGAAATATGGATGTTCCTGTTAAAGCTCGTCTCATCTGAAAATGTCAAGTGAACTCATGAACAAGACAAGTTGAACAGTTTTCACATGTGTAACACTTCTTTCAATATTTTTTAGGAATTCAAGACTTCCCAGAAAATATTAAGTGTTGTAAGTGTTTAACAATTATTGAAGCCAGTGTCAATCCAGTGTCTAAGTGAGTATCAGGAGCTTGTGTTTGTCTACTGCAAGTGCAGAAAGTGCATGCAGAGTGACCTAAAATGTAACAAGTAATGTTTATTTGCAGGATTGATCAAAATTTCTCTTTAACTGCTTGAAATCCAAGGTTGTTGTGCCTGTGAAAAGATCTGTGCACCACGTGGACGTGTGCTGTCTGTCCATGCAGTGCAGAAGGCGCTGGCAGGGCAGCCCCTGCAGCGCAGCCGTCCGGCCCTGGGGCTGCTGCCCGCTGCCTGCTGCCCGCTGCGGGTGGGAGCTGCTGCACCCTCACCTGCCCGATCTCTTGGCTGGGACATCAGCAATCCTTATTCCTGCCAAAAACTTGCAACAGTAGACACGAAAAGTCTTTGTTGTAATCCCATGATATATGAAATGGAGTGAAGGAAATGAAAGGATGGAACGTTATTACTTCAGAGGGAGGGAGAGGGAGAATGCGCCTTAGGCTGAAGAGCCTCAGCTAGGAAGGGAGCAAGGCTGATGTAACTGGGATGTGCCGAGTATTTGCATTCATGTGGCTATAGCAACGGGGAGAAGCTGAGAGCAGTCAAAAATATCTGCAAAAAGTTGCTCAGTAAACTCTTCTTGATAATTTGGGTAGAAAAAAGAGTGAGAAAGTCATCTTTCTCCTTCTAAATATACGTTGCTGTTATTTCCATAGCAACTTCAGTGTGAGCATTAAGCTTTTAACTGTTTTTTAGGCTGCCAGATGGCTTCACACAACTTCTAAATTTGACCCAGCTCTATCTCAATGATGCCTTCTTGGAGTTTCTTCCAGCTAACTTTGGAAGGTAAGAGTTAGTCATCAAAGCACATCGCTCTTTCCTGTGAACCCACTTTAGGTTTTAAGGAACCATCCTAAAACTGAACTTTTTTTTTTTTTTTTTTTAAAGAACAACAACAGAGGGTTCAGATTTTGTCTCTTCAGCCCTATTTTGATGAATTATTATTGTTGGAGAGAATTTTATGTCAGCAAGAATTTTATGATGAAGTGAAGCACTTTGCTGGTTTAGGAAAAAGGTAGAGAGAAATAGAAATTGGAGAAAAGAGGCATGTCCTTGATCAAATGTGTTATTAAATTGTGGCAAGGGCAGAAAATGACTATATGGTCTACGCCTATTGAAAAATGAACAGAAGGAAAAAATGTTGTGAGTCAGAAAGGAAGATAAGGAATGGCTGAGTGTGGTGGAGCAAGCAAAGCAAAAATACGGCAGCAGGAAGGGGAGAGAAGGTTCAAAAGACAGCAGAGCAGAAAGGCTGTGGGATGAGAGTGAAAATAAATGCGGTAGAAACTGAGCTAAAGTGTGTTAGGTAAGGGTGAAGCAAAGGGGAAAACCAAAGCACAGACAATTTGATGTGGCCGTTTCGGAGGGCACGGGAAGGCAGCGGCTGCTGACGCTGCTGGAGGGGCGCGGAGCTTCCAGCTGCTGGCACCGCCAAGGCAGCGGCAGCCCCTCTGCCCTCCGACTGCCCGGTGAGGCAGATAGCTCAGGGCACAGAGGATTAAAGGAGAAAATGTGTGATATTACAGGATTCATGCAGTGTTAGCTTTGTCCCGGTCCATGCAGCTGCCTGTGTGTGTGCCACTGTTCCACCGGGAGGACGGCCGCAGCGCTCCAAGACCAGCACTGGGTGCCATGGGTGGTGCTGGCAGTGGCCCTGCGCAGGCACTGCGGAGCAGGCAGTGCCAGGCTGTCAGCACTCGCTTGGTGGGCCTGACAGGGACCCAGAGCTCAGGCGAGGTGTTACTCTGCGGTAGCTTTTAGAAAACGTGTAATTCAAAAGGAAAAAGAGGGAGAAAGCTTGTCATTGTTTGCATTTCCCAAGTGTCTGGAATATCAGAGTAAATCTGAAGACTGCTTCTGCAGTTCAGACTCAGACAACATGTACAGATGTCAAGGAAAAACAAAGGCACAAAATGCCCCTGCAGTTTATCAGATGCGAAATTTTTCGGATGATGGGGAGCTGATATTCGTTATGCTCTCCTGCAGCTGGGCTGGTACTCTACCTGGTGGTCTCTGGCTCGCAGGGACATGCCTGCCGTTCTGTATCTTTCAGCAGAGAGCACCGACTCTTTTCTTCCACAAATGCAGCTTTTATCTAACTGCAATGACACCGCTTCCAGCTGTGGTTGCTGCTCTGTCCTTGTTTTGCTGCTCCTGTACCATCCATTTGGTATCTGCACTTACAAACCCTTGTCATGTTTCTGAAGCTTCCGGCACCAGCACACAGAAATTGCCCTGATTTTTCACTAACTACTCGTGGCTCTTCAGCTGTATCCCTTATTGCTCTTCTCCAGATTTTAGTGCTTTCTGGATCTCTTCTGCTACAGTGAAATGCAGTGAGTCTCTTGTAGTCTCATTTAGCCGTATGATTAAAGCTGGGAACAGAGCCTACCTGAGCAGCATGGAAACATCTCTGTGCATTTCTCACTTGGAGGCGTTCCTTTTAGTTCTGGCTAAGTGCAAGTGCAGGAGTTAAAACATTGTCTGCTTTTTTTTGGTAGCAAAAAGGAAAATCACGGCTTCCTAAAATAATGGTACTGAGAAGCCTGAGGCTCCATGAAACAGAAAGCTGACATTGTGCTGGACAGAGAGTTATTTAGAGCTTCGTTGTACTCGTTTTGAACTTTTCTAATTTAGAGAATGAACTAATTATTTTCTATCATATTCCTAGGCTTGTCAAATTGAGAATTTTGGAGTTACGGGAAAATCACTTGAAAACTCTACCAAAGTAAGTGACTGAATATTTATGTAACTCTCTTTGACCTGAAATTTCCAAAAGTGCACAATGATTTCATTGGTAGCAATGCAGTGATGTTATTTCTGCTCAGAACTCTTTTCTTCTCCTGTTCAAAGAAATTCTACCGAAGATTTTTAGGAAAAAGCAAGTGTACAATGGAAGGTGGAGACTGACAGCTTAGCTGAATGTGACTCAGTATCCAAGATCTTTAGGGTGACATTTAAAAGTGTGAAATGTAAACAGAGTTGGGGAACAAACTAGAGCTAACCCTGCTCGCTGTTTGTGTGGCAGTGTTTTCTCCTGAAGGAGCAATCTGATCCGTGGAAAGCACACGCCGCGTAACCTCAGTGGAACGATCTCCCAGTACCCTGACATGGTCTGTAGAGTGATCATCTGACCAACACTGAAATGGTATTTTGAAGATGAAACCATAAAGAAATGAAAAATAAGAATATACTCTTCCCATGCTAAATATAGGATGCCTAAAGCAAGGAATATGTTTTTGTGTTCAGAGCAACAATATACAAATGTTTTCTATGGCAGGGATCCTTACCAGTGATCCTTACCATGGATGTGGGAGTTGTTCTAAATGCAGGCTGTGTGTCCCCGCTGTACATGAGGCTGGGAGGGGCGAGAGCAGAGTGCAGCTGTGGGGCTTTGCTGGCTTGGGGCTGCGTGGTGTTCAGCTCGTGTTAACAGGGTGCAGTGCTTAGCAACCGCGTCCTAAAGCCGGCGGGCAGCAGGTCAGCTGATATGGGGTGTGGGGCCGTTCTCACCACCCTGCTTGGTATCGACCTGAAGGCAGAGCACTGTCCTTTCTTAAAGAAAAGCCGTGTTTTGTTTTAAGGGATATATTCCTGATGCAAGTGGGAAACACTTTGTTTGTGTAAATGTCCTATTTCCTCTGCTCTGAATTGTATTTCCATTTTCTGAAAACCAAAAAAGCCCCTTNGCGCTCCCCTCTCTGCAGCCCTGGAGGTGCCGGTGCTGCAGCCTGTGTGTGCTGCGGGCAGCTCCAGGCTCCTCCTGCAGGGAGAGGAGGGCTGGGCTCTGCCTGCACCGGTGCTGGGCTGGGTGAGCGGGCTGCGAGCAGGTGTGCTAGGATTGAGGGACTAGAAGTGTGCAACAGAAGAATCAAACAGAATGTTTAGGTATTTTTTTCTGGCCTGATGATGATTCCACTGGAGGTGATGGCTTTTCTGAGGGTGGTGGCAGCAAGGTAGGAATCACGGCATCGTTACTGATGAGTGATCCTCCTTCATGGCTGACACGTGGCGGAGGGGCGGATGCCCGGCCTAGGGCTGCTGGAAGCCCCTGCAGCCTCCGCTTGCAGCAGCACCAGGGCTGAGGCGGCTGAGCGTGGCTCTCCCCGCTGCGTGATTGTGGCAGTGGGGACGTTCAGAGTGCTGTAACCAAGGGAAACGTTCCCTGTGGGCGCCGGGCTCAGCTCTGCACTGCAGCAGAGGGCTTTGCTGTGTGCTGCTGAGACGGGCGGGCAGTCAAAGCGTGGGCAAACCCTGCCCTTCAGAGTGCTGGGGGAGGGCACGGCTGTGTCACGGAGTGAAGCAAGAGGGGAGGAAGGGACAGGCCTTTGAGCGCAATACTGGGCTTGTGCACAGCTGTGACACAGCACTGTGCCTGCAGCAGCACAGCCTGCAGCCAGGAGGGCAGAGGCAGTGCTGGGAACCAGAAGGCATCGACCACCCAGCAGTGAGCCGCGGGGAGCAGGCCCTGCACGTGTGCCAGAAGCTTTCCCAGGTGTCCTCCAACGTGTGGGCTGTGCCATGAGCGGGTAACCTGGCCGTGCTGGTGGCTCAGTAGTTCTGCTGCCGGAACAGATACGAGAAGGGAGGTGAACACATAACTGCAGTGTTGTACCTGGGGGTGCCTGGGGAAGGACTGCGAGGTCATGGCGAGTGGCTCCTGCTCAGTGCTGCCGTGTGAGGGGCAGCCTCAGCCACGTTGGTCAGAAGGCATCCCACAGCCAGCCATCCCCTCTGCCAGCCGTCCCACAGCCAGCCATCCCCTCACAGCTGTGCTGTGCTGTGCTGTCAGGTGTGTGGGGGGGAGATGGTAAAGGAACTGCTCAGCACATGGGCATAAACAGCAGTTAAATGTGCTTTGTGATTCCCATAGCTCTGTTTTAGCCACTCAGTAAGACAAGATTGTTGCAAAGGTGTCCATAGTAACAGAGCCCAAAATGTTCAAAATTATTTAAAAATCATCAGATTAAGTAAATAATAATTGCTGGCTGGAAGGTAGCTCCTGAAGCAGGGCAGGGATCTCCAAAATGTTCTTGAGTGCATCTTGCACTAAAATCCAAGAGCTCTGCTCTGACCGCTGCCCTTGTCAGCGTGATTTCCTGCAGCTAACACAAGTCCCAACCCACCGCTGTATTCCCCGACACTTCCCAGTGGGAAGCCAGCCAGGGGCTGCTCAGAGCGTTGTGGACAGTTTGCTCTGAGCCAGGCGTCCCAGCCCTCAGGGCTCATCTCCCTGCGGGCTGGAGATGCCTCCTGGTGTCAGATGCAGGAGGTTCCTCTCTTCTGTCCCCAGCTTTCTCTTCAGGAAGTATTGCTGAGGGTGCTGCTGCTTTTTAGACACTGAAAATGTTTGTACGTTTGCTCTCCAGCTCTTGACACAACTGTTCTATAAAGTCAGTTGTTCATTTCCTCTCTCACGTGGTTTGGTTAGAGGTTGTTGCAGATACCTGTTCCCAAGAGCTTTGGGGCCTTTGGAAATATTCAGAAATCTCTGCCCAACGTGGCAAATATTTTCTACTGTTTTATCAAAGCATTACTGTTTGCAACAAAAATAGGAAATAATCTGTTTTCTTCTCTTCAATCTCTGTTAAAATTTTTCAGAGCTTCTGGCCAGGCTTGCTGAGTTTGAGGCATGCAGCCAGCGCAGCAGGTGCCACCCGTGGCTGGGAGAGCCAACCAGGAGGGCTTCTGGCTGCTAGCAGGGATCTTGTCTCTCCATAATGACACGTGCTGTCGCTGCACAGTGGCTCCGGGCGGTGTGGATGGACCGCAGCTCCCCATAGCTCCATGGGCTCTGGTCTGTGAGTGCCACCCTGCTGAACATGCAGTGGGAGCTGAGGGCCAGGCTTCATTGCCAGTGATGCTTTCAGGCATTTTGCACCCAAACTGAAGCAATTAAGTTCAGTGGAGAGCTTTCTGTTGGCTTCAATGGGTTTTGAATGAAGCAATTTGCGCTTCAGTGTTTAATTATTCTGTGTTTGCATTATTTCACAGAGCGATGTAGCTCCCAGTTCCTATCCCATGGAATAACACCATGGTTCAGCCTGGATGGGAAGATTTCCTCCAATCTGCAGTTGGTTATTTACCCAGGTGAAGAGCCTCTCTCCTCACATGGGTGCTGAGGTTAAGAGCTTCCACTGAGGAGCCTCTGCCCAGAGTTTTGGCAGGCTTTGTTGTCCCACTCTCGTGCACTCTTTACCCTTTTGAAAGGCCCCAGGAGTTCCTGAGCCATCCCTCCTCACCACAGAAACAGAGCTGAATTTCCCCAGAGCCATGTTTCTGTGTGTATCCCCTCCTTTCATGGTTTGGAAGAGTTTCTGTTGATCTGTCAGCTGCAGCTGGCAGTCACTGACTGGCACGTGCTCTCCTGGATGCATCTCGGGGTGATGTGGAGGCGGCTGTGCCGCGGCCTGCATGCTGTCTGGCAGGCTCTGGGGGTGCACGTGTGGCCGCTGAGCTCTTACCCTGGGTTCCATCTCATCCCAGCAGTTCTGTGCAGTTCCTTTTGCCTGCTTTATTGAGGCTTCATAGAATGATAGAATAGAATCATTAAGGCTGGAGAAGCTCTCTGAGATCCCCCAGCCCACCCCCCCATGCCCACGGAGCCATGGCCTCAGGGCCACATCCCCACGGCTCTGAGCACCCCAGGGACGGTGACCCCCTCCCCCTCCCTGGCAGCTGTGCCAGTGCTGAGCGCTCTCTGCAGCAGCAATGTCCCCTCGTGCCCACCCTGACCCTGCCCTGGCAGCAGGAGGCCGTCCCCTCCCGTCCCAGCGCTGTTCCCTGGGGGCAGAGCCTGACCCCCCCTCGCCCCAACCTCCTCTCAGGGCTGCAGGGAGCCATGGGGTCTCCCTGAGCCCCCTCTGCCCCACCCTGACCTCCTCTGCTCTCGACTTCTGCTCTAGACAAATCCCCGGGCTGATTCTCTGTGGGCGAGCACTGCAGCATGGGAGCTGGCCTGAACCCTGAATACAAATGCAGAAAATTAATTTAGATTTTCTGCTGTGACCTTCTTTTTTTCTGAACATTCCTTTTGTATCCTTTCCATAGACTCTGGCAGGTTTCCTGCTCCCGAGGTGCTCAAATAAAGATGTATTATTACTTTTTATGCCCCTTTTTGACGTCTTTCTGAAGCTATTTTCTGGCCTTTTATAGCTAACCGTTCTGTTCTGTTTTCCTAATTTGGACATGCATGCACAGAGGGATGGTGCAAATGTGCACCCAGGAGGAATTGTCCTGATCATGAACTGGGGCAGGTGGAGGCACCAGGGAGCACCCCCAGCTCTCCCCCTGCTCCTGGGCAGCGCAGGCTCTGTTTGTTGCCAGCCGTTCAGCATCAGCCCCTGCGTTGTTTGCTCCGTGAGATCTGTGTCGGTGTTGGGGATGTCAGTGGATGTGGCTCATCTCTGGGGTCAGTGCTGCGAACACCTGTGAGAACATTTGCACTTCTCATCTGTTGTGTCTGGTGAAGCAGAAAGCATCCCACTTAATTTTCCTCAAATTTGTAAGAAATGATGCATTTAAGTTAGCTGCACACTCCCGTTCTGTACCAGCGTGGATATATTCACATACAGACACTCACAGCTGCACACACACTGGGGTAGGTGCACACGAGTGCTGGTGGGGAGGTGCAGCCCCGTTCCCCTTCCCACAGGCCGTGTCCATGGCAGCGGGCAGCAGCGTGGGGGGGAGATGCTGGGGGACCTGCAGCGCTCGGCCAGGGCTGCGGGGCTGTGCACGGCTGCCGGCTGCCCAGGCGCTCAGCAGCACCGAGGAGGCTGTGACAGGAGGGTGGCAGCTCACAGGGCGTGTGGGGCTGCTTTGAAGTCACGGGGGTGAAGCAGGAGTTAGTGAGCCTGCTGATCAGTGCTGTGACGTGTGTGTGTGTGTGTCTGTCTCCTGGTGCAGTGACTGTGCAGTAGGTGCTCACGTTGTCGTCTCTGTTTTGGTCTGGATGCGCAGCTCTCACACCGCCGTTACCTTTTTCTCCATCCCCCTCTCCTGACTGTAGCTTGAGCTCACGTGGCTTTGTCTCACCTCCGTGAGCAGAGTGCTGTTTCCCTGTCTGGACGCACAACGAGGCCCTTTTTCACCCACTGGTTTAATTATCCAGCTGCAGTGTCTGCGTTGCTGATGCTCCTCAGAGACATCCTGGTAGCTGGCCTCAGAAAGCCTTGTGGCAGCGAGGTCCCGTGAGTGATTGAGTTTCTCTCCTCATGGCTGTAGAGCTTGGTGGGCTCTTCCTTTGTTGGAGTGGTGGCCAGGTGCTGCCATCCCGTGGGACAGCGGCCACAGTGCCTGGGGGTCATGGCTCGGTGGGCATGGTGGGATGGGCTGGCTGTTGGGCTTGGTGATCCTGGAGGCCTTTTCCAACTTCTATGATTCTGTAGCAGACTTGTCACTCCTGAACTGGATACTTTGGGACATTGATATCCGCTTGTATTCCTGAGCAGAATCAGGGGTACTTCCTGTCCCAGGAAAGAGACTGTACCTGTGCCACTGCTCGCACCGAGCAGCCAGGCACCCTGCCTGTGTTTTTCCAAACATCATTGAGTAAATTGAAGTAATTAGTATGATCTTTGCTTTTAGAGCTGTTTGAGCTGAGGAAAACACCTTCTCGGGGTTTTGCGGGGTTTCTTTCAGTAGAAACTGGTGAAACTGAAAAACTGTGGAAGCTGCGTTTGTAAATGGTGAGTCATCGGAGTCTGAAAACCTGTGGGCACTGGGAAGTGGAGAGAAAATGCCTGGATTCCTTGTGCTCGTCCGAGTGACTCACTGCTCCCACCTGGAGCTGTGGCTTCTCATCTCGACTTTGATTTTCTTGACAGTAGGTGTTAGAGCTATTAGTTTGGGATTTGTTTTTGTCTTTTTTGCAATACCATGCTTTTAGGAAACAATGTGCAATGGAGACATTACCAAGGGGGTGGGTCCCTGGCAGCTGGTGTTTGGGAACAACAGGAGTTCTTGGGTACAGCCTCTAAAACGGGAAGAATGATGGAATTCTGAAGATGAGCAATTAAAACTGGGTGAAATCTAATAGTACAGTGTGCAAGGTCACGTAGTGAGGGACGAAAAGAAACGAGGGGTTCTTCAGTCGGAAACCGTGTTGGAGAAAAAAGGCAGGAGTGTGTCGGTACGATGTGAATGTCTGNGTGGCAGCGAGGTCCCGTGAGTGATTGAGTTTCTCTCCTCATGGCTGTAGAGCTTGGTGGGCTCTTCCTTTGTTGGAGTGGTGGCCAGGTGCTGCCATCCCCTGGGACAGCGGCCACAGTGCCTGGGGGTCATGGCTCGATGGGCATGGTGGGATGGGCTGGCTGTTGGGCTTGGTGATCCTGGAGGCCTTTTCCAACTTCTATGATTCTGTAGCAGACTTGTCACTCCTGAACTGGATACTTTGGGACATTGATATCCGCTTGTATTCCTGAGCAGAATCAGGGGTACTTCCTGTCCCAGGAAAGAGACTGTACCTGTGCCACTGCTCGCACCGAGCAGCCAGGCACCCTGCCTGTGTTTTTCCAAACATCATTGAGTAAATTGAAGTAATTAGTATGATCTTTGCTTTTAGAGCTGTTTGAGCTGAGGAAAACACCTTCTCGGGGTTTTGCGGGGTTTCTTTCAGTAGAAACTGGTGAAACTGAAAAACTGTGGAAGCTGCGTTTGTAAATGGTGAGTCATCGGAGTCTGAAAACCTGTGGGCACTGGGAAGTGGAGAGAAAATGCCTGGATTCCTTGTGCTCGTCCGAGTGACTCACTGCTCCCACCTGGAGCTGTGGCTTCTCATCTCGACTTTGATTTTCTTGACAGTAGGTGTTAGAGCTATTAGTTTGGGATTTGTTTTTGTCTTTTTTGCAATACCATGCTTTTAGGAAACAATGTGCAATGGAGACATTACCAAGGGGGTGGGTCCCTGGCAGCTGGTGTTTGGGAACAACAGGAGTTCTTGGGTACAGCCTCTAAAACGGGAAGAATGATGGAATTCTGAAGATGAGCAATTAAAACTGGGTGAAATCTAATAGTACAGTGTGCAAGGTCACGTAGTGAGGGACGAAAAGAAACGAGGGGTTCTTCAGTCGGAAACCGTGTTGGAGAAAAAAGGCAGGAGTGTGTCGGTACGATGTGAATGTCTGTGAGTCATCAACCTGATCGAGCCCCGACAAAGCCAAATGTTCTTTGGCAAAGTATTTCCACTAGAGATAAAAAAAACATTTGTGACATTGTGTGAAAAGTAGGGGAGACCTCATTAGGAGAAGTTCCAAATGGAACGAGGATGAGGAAGAGCTGAGGAAGGTCCTAATAGGAAAATAACGCCTGCGGGGTGGGCACCCTTCCTGCAGGCTGGCAGGAGCTGGGGGTCCCTGCCCCACCAGTGCAGCCTGCCCCGGGGCTCTGGCCTCACAAACTCAGAGTCTCCACCAGAAAATGTGCAAAGCTGAAACTCACGGCACATGTTGCTGCCCCGCCGGTTTGAAGCCATTGGTGCGTTGCTACGTGATCTCTGCTCCCTGCGTGAAGCAAATTTTGAGGATTATTACGTTCACTGGCTGAAATCAACCAAAAAGGGTAAGTTTTTATCACCCGTGATACACGAATGTTGTAAGGTTCTTTGTGCCCATCAGCAGCCTGATGTGCCTTTGAAGAAGCGGACAGGCGTTACTCTGTTGCTCTCTGGCTGTTGTGTTCAATCAGCACGCTGCTGAAAGCCCTTGCTTTCTCGGTATCTCCGTCCCTGCAGTTGTTGTAGGGCAATCTGCACACACGTCCCTCTGTCCCCTCGGGTCGGGAGTATGGAGGTGATGGTGGTGGTGGTAGGGCTTTTTCCTGTCGGTGAAATCAGCCTGTTTGGGTTCACGTGTGTTCAGTCTGAAAATGTAAACTGGTGGATTTTAGCCTTGATTGCTCAGCTGTAGGCTCTGACTATAATAAAATATAACTACCTGCAAATACTGGCAGTGTGTTTCAGCCACATAGTCTTGTTTCTGAGAATTGAGGCTAATAAGGATGTTTTCTGTCAAAATTCACACTTCACTTGAAAAATCGTTCTTTAGGCTTAGCTCTTGTAGGCAGCGGAGCTGATAATCTTCTGTTTTCTTTTCTTTTTCTCTGAATGTCTCCCGTTATGATGAGAATCTTTGTGTTTTAACTGTGCAGTGTGGAGTCGTGCAGACCAGACCCTGCTTTGGCAGAACGCATGTAAACTAACCGTAGGTATTTCACAGAGGTCAGATTTGCAAACTGGGAGCATCTACCTGCAGAGGGCTACGGGCTGGTGCTCCGCTGTAGCTGAGACTTGAGTTTGGATTGAAACAATGGGCAGAACGACGTAGATGAAACTCTGTATGTATTGAATGTTGGCATTCCTCTGTAAGTAACCATTCTTGCATAGAAACTGGCACATATCGCTAAGGAGCATCTTTGGCAATTTAGAAATGTTGTTTGAAATGCTGTCAGATAAAGTTATTTTGTTCTTGTTCCCTGTTTCACTGCTTTGACTTCAAGGTAAGTACAACCATTGCTTTCCTTCGCGGTGCTGGAAGGCTGCAGATATGGTCTTGCTGCTTCTGTGGGTTCGTCTCAGCAGCAGGGAGCCAAGAAGAGATTCAGGGAGGTACTCAGACATCTCAAACACAACACAATCTGTTCTGATTCTTCAGATATTAGATTTTGTTAACAAATCTGATAATAATTGCCTCCATTAATCCTGAAAATGAAGTTACAGGAAGCATTCGTGTGACTTAAGAGCGTTGGTCCCATTCATTTCAATAAGATGCAAAAAGCTCCTTCCCACCTCCAAAGCGCCGCTTTAGGAAGCAGGTCTGCACAAACCGCAGCCTGCGTGAAGTGTGTTGAAGCCAACGGAACTGAGTTTGTATCAGCTGAGAATATGTCCAGGAACATCTAAATATAGGTTTAAAAGCTTAGCCTTAGACTGCTATTTTTTTGGAAGGCTGTTCCACTTTCTTCCTGGTTTATGATGAAGATGTAAACTGTTTCTCGCACTTTGAGATTACAAATGTTTTCATCTTTCGTGATGACCTGTTTTCTTTAAATAGCAGCCCTGGCTGCGTTTAATAAAACATATTCCAAAAGGCTTAGTTCTTTGGCAATGCATTATTAAAATGTTGCCAGTATTTTAATAAGATCCTGCATATCTTCCGATTAGGCTGTTTAAACTAAATGTATTTTCTGCTCGAAAAAGATGCAGAAAAACGCATCGTGCTGCTTTCCTGTTGTAAGAGCGGTTTTCCATCGTGCACAGCAGGTCGGGCTGGTCGGAGAACTGGCCGTAGCTGTTGCTGCCTGGTGGCAGTGGTGGGGATGCTTGGCCGTGTCCCCAGCAGGGAGATGGGACAGCCAGGACTCCCTGAGCTCACCCAGCAAACACCGGGGGCTCCTGTGCCCCCTCCAGCAGTTGTGGTGTTCCCTGGGCTTGCAGGCTGTGGTCAGTGCTCCTTGCCTGGCCGTGTTGGGGTCGTGTGGTTCCCGTGTGTCACGTGGGCAAAGGGAAGGCACGGCCAGACCTACAGCCTTGCATGTGGGCCTGTTTCATACGCTGAATGTTTCTGTATTTTCTTATCGCTCATTGGTCTGTTTAAAAACTTCCACTTCGCTGATCCAAGTTTTTTTATTTTATTTTATATCTGACCAGCAGGGCTAAATTCCAGATAGAGACTTCACAGTGCAGAGTGGTGGGAAGGGAAAATGTTGACGGCCATGGAGAACCGCCCCGGCCCACCTTGCACTCATTTTGTTTGTAATTATACCAAACCCCGAGCTCCTCCCGGAGCAGTGTGGAGCTAAAGACACACAGAGTTCCCTCTGACTGTTATTAATGAGACCTAATTAGTGTGCTCAGCTTTCTCGGGTATGGCTGTTTTATGGCTCGCAAGGAAATTGCTCCATATACTCAGAGCACTGTAAGTCAGTGCTCTTTTAATTCTACTTGATTAAAAAACATCTGCAGAGTGGAAATGTGTGCATGTAGAACTGCAGCGGGGGTTGGAATAGAGACGTTTGTGGCTGCTGCCGTCCAGAGCGGGGCCGAGGTGCAGGAGCCGGGCAGGGGGTGCCCCGCAGCGCGGGGCCGCTCGGAGCTGTGCGGGGGCTGCCTGGTGCCACAGCTGCCCCCAGCCTTGGGAAATGCTCTGTGCTGGGGGTGTCTTGTTTGGGTAACCTGAAGAATTAAAGAACAGCCGTGCAACGTTTGATGGCTCTCAGCTGCTTAAATTCTGGCACGTACAGAACGTGTTGGACTGTTGCTTCTGAGGAGCTGTAGAATGCATGTGTGGGTGGATTGCAGAGGTCTTTGTTTTTGTATCACAGTCATTTCCTAGAGCTGGTCAGTGAGTTCTTCTGGTTCTCTATCAGCATTTCTCTTTCCTGCTGGCATGCATTTGTAGGCAGTGCCGCTCGCATCCGACACTGGTGCCCTGTGGCTGGCACAGGTCTGCTCCGCGCGTCCCCCGCTGCCGTGCCTGCGGCGGGCTGGCTCAGCTGGGCTCAGGGGCTCTGTGCTGCTGCTGGCCTCCTGCCCTTGGGTTGAGGAACATGGCAGACTTTTGGCATGGGTCCTAATGGAACAGCAGCTCTCTGTCCACCTGCAGCAGTTCTCTAATAATTGAGTAGGAAGATTGCATTATGGCCTTGCAGTTGCTTTCTTTTTTTTGTCAAAACTTGTCTCTCAGATAGAAGCCTCATGCTGGGCAAGCCTTTGGCACCCTTTCCCCAGTGCAGTGTGCATCAGGAGGCATTAATTTGTGTGTGATGTCTGCTGCAGCCTGGAGCACTGCTAATGGAGTGGCCATGTAGCCATCCGGGAGGGCCTGTCAGGGTCTTCCAGGTCTTAAAACCGGTGCTCGTGCAGCTGGAACTGCTGGGGTTACCGCACAGGCCGAGCGTTCTTCTGAAGGGCCATGGCTGTAGCGTGCGTGTGTAGATACCGATATTTCATCTGCTACAGCACGGGCTGTCCTTCTAATTTGACGCTTTCTCGTGTGCTCCTTGCCATCTCTGACTCCTTCCACCCCTCTTCCTCAATTACTGCGCAGACTTTTCATCAGTCCCATCATTTTCCATCTCACAGTCATCCTTGTCTTTTTCTAGCACATCCTCATTTCATTTCTGTGGCTGTAGCTGCAGAAATGTTCCTGGTTTTGCTGCGTGTTGGTGATGTCTTTAGTTGTGCATTGTGGGAGTGCATTCACTGCTCTGTATTGCAGCTTCAATGCCATTTCTGTCCCTGGCCCAGCTGCTTTTCACTCGTGAGCTTTCACCTGCTGGAGATGTTCATGTTACCCATGTGTATGGTTCTTCGGGTGTGAGTAGACGTTGATGAGTGAAGTTTTGAATAAGCCTTCCCTTAATCACCATTTCGTGTCTGTCCCAGAGCTGAGCAGGACTTTGGGACCACTGCCATGATTTTATTAGAATAGGGTTGTTTTTTCCAGAAACCGCAAAGGCAAGGTGTTGTCCTGGTTATTGGAAGCGTTTGCAGTGTGTAGAGAAGTGGCTTCTAGGTGAGGCGATTGGAACAAGCGTGCAGGATATGAGAAGCTGTGCGGGGCTGGGTGTGCAGTTGCTGTGACCTGCAGTGACAGAGCCTGGCTTTGTGTTGGTTCCCGTTTATGAACGCTCTGAAAAGTGGTGTGAGCAGCATTGGTGCTCAGTGGTGGCTCAGCTGCTCTTTGCACCGGGGGTCACACACCTGTGGGTTCCGTTGCGGGGTTTGGAGACAACAGCTGTGCAGGAGGCGGCACTGACCCTGCTGCGAGCTCTGCTCCGAGAGCTCCTGCAGGTACCTGCGGGTGGAGGAATGGCTCCAGATGTGATCTGGATTAAGATCTGGCTGAGGGATTTGGCCACAAGTTTTATTATCACGTTAATTCAATTTTGTGACATCACTTCAGCAATGAATATTTAACTGAGCGTTACTCATCCCTGCGCCTTTCCTGTTCCGCCTTCACAAAATGACCCCACATAAAAAATAGAACGGGTTTTTTCAGGAGAAATATATAAGGAGTTGTGTGAAAGGGACAAAAATATCACAGCTGCTGGGAGTGTGAGCGGTGCTGCCGTGGGCCCGCTCTGTCCTCCAGCACAGCCCCGGCCCGCTGGGATCCTGCTGCCTCCTGCGAGTGCTGCGGTTCCTGACGCTGTTTGTTCGTCTGTCTTGAGAAATTACGCAGTCATGTTTAAGAGGTGCATTCAAAAGTTTTTAATAATAATGTTACAGTACTGTGAAACACCTTTTAAAGTAGAAGTTCTGTTCACAGGCAGAACACAATATGGAATGGAGAAGTTTTCACAAACTTGGTGGTCATTTCGAATTGCCATTCCTTCCATCTTTGGAGAATGTCAGAGTTTTACATTTCGGTAGCTGTAGCTGTAGTTCTAGAGGTCAGGCTGCTGGCAGGGCTGCTGCTGGTTGGTCCCCAGCCCCTGGCAGCGGTGGTGCCTGGGGCTGCCGGCTCTGCAGCGCGGTGCTGGGGCCGGGGGACAGGCACCCCTGGGAGCCTCTGTGGCCGTCAGTGCAAAGTGGTACAGCCCCGGCCAATAGACACTGCGCTGCAGCTGTCTGTGGAACACACGCGTCACGTTTCCTGGTTTTGGTTGTGAGCACAACTTGTGAGGCAGCTGGTGAGTGTGCCTGCAGCCGGTGCTCCCGCTGGGCAGCCTAAATGCCCCGGGTGTCAGCAGCAGCAGCGTTGTGATGCTCGTGCAGGGATGGCACCAAGGAGTGCAACCTGCAGTCTGCATTCGTTAAAGGGCTTCAGTAACATTTAAGTGTTGTTCCCAATGCGATTGTTCACGCTGAGAGTGCTGAATGAGTTCCTTGTCTTCGGGGGGCCCGGCTGCTCTGTTTTAAGGGGCAGTGCGTTGGCTTCCAGAGCATTGGCTGGGAGCAGTGGCGGGGTACCTGTGGCTGTGCCAGGCGCTGAGCCCTGCCCTGCGAGCGCGCGCTGCCGGGGGACGCACACCTCTGTGCAAAGGAGCCTCATAAACTTAATGAGATTCGGTATGGCAATAAGGCCATCTATCGCCGTTGAGTGTTTGCAATTACCGGTGTAATTACTTTCTCCATTAAGTTGACTTAATTTAAAAATTTGTATACAATATTTACAACTTGTATCTAAGTGTCACGAGTGTGAACTCGGCTACTAATAAATCAATTGAGACCCAATGGTGGAAGTTTTACCAGCGGCAAGTTAGACCACATGTAAATATTTTCAGGGGTTTATGAGTTATTTAACAAGAAATTGAGTGTAAATGAGCTGGCCTGAGCATGTTATGGTTTTGTTTGGAAAAGTGAGCTTTTATCTGGATTGGTGACGTTCCAGTCAGCCCTCACAGGGTGTTTCCAAACAGAATTGCAGCACGGTGAGAGGACCAGAGGAGTTAAAGACATCTTTAGCTGGAATTCTAATGGAGAGCATCATGTGAAGCAGAATCCATTTGGGAGAAGAGTGGAAGCTGCTCCCGTCTGCAGGTGGCTTTGCTGTCTTTCTCCGGTGCCATCACCTGTCGTGCCGGCGGAGTGCTGCCTGCCCTGCACGTGGCTCCCAGGCTCCCAGATGCTCCTGCATGCTGAAGAGTTACTCCTGGAAGATAAAATATTTTCATCATTCCTCCTGGTTTTATAGCAGTGATATTTCAAAGTAATGAATACTACAGGAACAAAAACGCCGTAAGAAGCGGATTGGGAATCGGGGAGCATGAATCGAGAGTTCTATTACTGCCTCAAAAGGAAGGTCAACGTGTAGTGTATAAAAAGTCGCTTTCTGTTTAACAACGTGTGCTCAGTCTCGACTGATGGTAGTTATGCTGATAAGCATTGCCTTGGGTTTAACCTCTCCGTGCTTCAGCCGCCACGCTGTGCTCCCCTGCTCGGCAGCGGGTGCTCCGCCACCTGCCCCCGGCGCTGGCTGCCGGCTGCCATTCCTTCTGGCAAACAGGGAAAGGTCTCTCCAGCTCTCCTGTCCCAGGGATGTCTGTGAATATTGTTCACAAAGGTTGGAAAAGAGTCCTGGAGGTTGTGGGACAGGAGAGAGAAATACAGAGAAAGTGGAACAGTGAGCTTGAGTCAGTACGAGATAGAGGAACTATCAGAAGGCATTAAGGAAGAGAAATTATGATAATTAACTAATAATTAATCTGTGTTGGGGTGTCTGTCAGCATGGAAAGGTGAAAAGAGTTTGAAAGGAATCTGTGACTGGCTTTGGGTATTTCCAAAACACCGCATGTGTGTGATGGGCAGAGTAAACCCAGCTGCTGGGTCTGGCAGATCCAGCAGGAGACTGAGATGGTGCGGGGCTGGACGGAAAAGGGCCAGTAATGAACATGTAGGAGAACAGTTCTAGAAAGCCATAAAGGTCAAAACAGAGACACGGTGACCCAGAAGGCGGTGAAGAAATGAGCAGCAAGGAGCACGTCCTGCAGCGGTGCTGCCCATGGCTCGCGGTGCTGCTGGCAGCTGCAGGACCTGGCACTGCGCCCCGGGCCCTGTGTGGGTGCGCTGGTGCTTCCTGCGTTCCCTGCCTTAGGCTTCTGTCTTTGAAAATACTGGAAATTACGTTACGTGAAAGATAACAACATAAATGTGAAAGATTCTATCCAAAGGAATTACTGGTTTGGTTCATCAGTGAACTGTTGGCATAGGGGGCCCAGGTGTGCTTAGCACCTTTTCTCTGCAGAGCGTTAATTCCTGCGCGGCACAGGAGCACGGCCAGGGCTCGGTCTGGGGCTGTGACCCTGACATTCATTCCTTGAAGCTGAGCTGAAAGATGGAGAGGTGCAGTAGGTCAGTCAAGGAGTCTGATTAATTAAAGAAATTAATAAAATATGTAACGTCAGAACCTTGAGAGCCAAATACCTGTCTATCTACCTGCTGTTTCGTTGTGATGAGATATTTCTGGCAGGAAGGGCTGTGCCCTGCTGCTGGCACGGAGCAGCACTGGCATGGCGTTTGCCCGACGTCCGGGACTGCCCGCGGTGCCGTGCGTGGTGCAGGCCTGGGGAGCAGAAGCACCAGCATTCCATTTTTCAAAATGAATACAATCTTTATGTGATGTTTACGAAGCTATTTGATTTAAATGTAATAACCTCTCGAAAGTGCTGAGGGCACTGTTTGCTAGCAACAGGTCACTTGTCACAGAGCACGAGGATGCTGTGTGTTCTCTCCGATGCTGTGGTCATTTTGAACGCAGCTTCCTGAGCTTAACTTCATACCACGGTGAGATTCTGACGTCCTGGAGAGGTGTGAAGCAGCGATAGCACACATCTGTCAGGGAGGACGTTGGCCTTAGGAAAAATCTGGTTGTTTCCTCTGCGAGCAAAGCTGTTCCCTCCGGCAGCAGCAGCCCCAGCGCTCCCCCCTCCAGCACTCCGCCCTCCAGCTCCTGCTAAAAAGTGGCTCAGCAATTTTCCTCTGTTTTGGAGTCATCTTTGCTGCTTTGGGGTTACTTCTCTGAGCCAATGCCTGTGGTGTATTCTGAGTACGGTTTTAAAATTTTGTATGTTTTTTAGAAGTGTGCCTGTATGCCAAACTGACAGATTGGAAATGCTTCTCATCGGGGTGTGTGTGGCTTGGGACTTGGGCGTGAGCTGTACTGGAGAGAACCATTTCTTCTCACAGCACAAATTCAGAGATGAACTGGGGAGATTTATCGCCTTCACTTGGGTGTATCCAGAATTCCAGCGAGGCCCTTTTCCCTGTTGCTCTGCTGGCACTGTTTGGTCGCCTGAGCCCGGGCAGTCAGGAGCCCTTTGGCTGGTGCCTGGCGAGCAGCCGCAGACCTGGAGCCAGGCGGTTCCTCGCTTGAAGCCCTTCACTCCGCAGTGCACGCTCAGGGTCGCTTTGGCTGGCTCTCATGCAGGTGTTCTGGCTTGGCTCTCTGTGGTCCTGAGGCAGGGTCGGCCGCGGGGCTGCTGTTGCTGGGCTGTGCCTCGGTGCCCGTGGGGCTGTGGGGAGGTAGCAGCCGCCCTCTGTGCTCTTGCTGGGAAGAGCTAAGAGACTTTTCAGAAGTTTGTAAAGAAATTGATCACAAATTTACAGATTAATATAGATGTCGCGATTTATATAATTTTCAATTGCTTATAAATGAGTCATCTTCCTTGAGCAATTATGCAGAAGTGTACCAAGATTCTATGCTTATTTTTATATTAAAATAATTGTTGCCAGCTTTGCAGTTCCAGAACTTGAGCTGATGTCCACCAGCTGAGGTGTGCTGCTCCCGTTTGCAGCAGTGTCCATCTGATGGGGCTCTTTTTGCCGTGACATCAGCGGAGCTTTATTCTATCGAAGCGGAATTTGACCGTTTCCCAGGAAAAAATTCATCTTGGATGTTTGCTGATCTGTTACAGGTCCATGCACAAGCTGACTCAGCTGGAGAGACTTGATCTGGGCAATAACGAGTTCTCTGAGCTGGTAAGAGATGGCCTCTGCTAACAGGCCCCGGGGGTGCTGGGGGGGCTCTGGGCCGGGGGAGCAGGCTGCTCCGTGAGAGGCATGGCGGAGCCCTGCGGGGCTGCCTCGAGGTGCGTGTCCAGCCAGGGGGCGTCGGGAGGAAATCAAAGTTGAGAGGAGGAATTATGGTTGTCTGTATTAACCTCAGGGAACACTGGAGGAAAAGAGAGTCATTAATCATCACAGGAACAAATAACACAAAACGACCGCTAATTAATTTAATCTGGAAATTAGAAGTGGTTCTAACCTTCAAAGAATGAAAAAAAAAAAGTAGAATTAGCTGAGGCAAAATGAATGATGTCCAAACTGCTGACCACTGGTGTGTCAGTGGAGGCACGGGATGTGGGTGCCGGTGGAGCCGGCAGGCTGCTCCCAGCCCGCAGCGTGCTGGGCTGCAGGGACACAGCTCTGGTGGGAGCTGCAGCGCTGCGGGGAGCTGCGGCTGCAGACAGCGAGGTGGCTGCCGTAAGGTCCCGAGGTGCTGGGCTGACACATCCCTTCTGGCTGTGGTTAAGGAATTCTGGTGAGATCGTGCTGCAGGCTCCTGAAATGCCACAGTCTGATCCAGCCTGAGTCAAACAAGCATTGCATCAGGTTCTGGCAGGCTGTGAAAAAAATCTGAAACTTTACAGGGTGAGTTGAAAGCCCTGTTCTACCTGAGAAAGTAGTGCTTCATGAAAAAAGAGAGCTGCTGCTCAGGCTGAGAGCTGGGAATGCTGGTGGCCTGGTGATGAGGACTGGTCTGGGGGAGTTGCCTTTCTCTGTTTCTCTCACTAACACCTGGGATGCTGAGAACAACAGAGCATCAGGTTGAGGCTCAGTGTTACTGCAGTTTAAGGTTTGCTGGTTGCATGCTGCTGTTATAACTGCCGAGTGTGACAATTGCCGGCATGAAATAGTTCGTAAGTGCTGCGTTACCAGGGCAGTGCTCAGGAATCTGCCTTGGTAAAGCTGCTTTTGGGACTGCACACTGTACACAAGACAGAGTTTAACGTGTGCTGCAAATGAGATTTGGTCTTTTTTTTTTTTCAGTAAATTGTTTCTGAAGTTCCACTATTCTCATTTCTCTTCTTTGCCTTGTTCATAAATTACCTGCTGCCATTAATCTGTTAAGAACAAGAACTTCTAAGGAATTCTTTGTATTCATTTCGTTTCCAAAGATTTCTTAAATTTCTTGGTTTTAAGAAGAGCAATAACATGTAAATTCAGTTCAACTCAGTTACAGTACTGTTCGTGTCATTGACTGTCCAAAAATCCGATGTGTATTATGAAAACAGAAGGTGAAGAAGGAGCCTTTTTGTAAGAAAATGCTGTTTTATTTCACTACAAGCCCCAAACCAAGCAGGTTGATGTCAGTGCCCGTGACACCCTCTGTTCTTTTCCTCAGCCTGAGGTTCTCGAGCAAATACAAAACCTGAAGGAGTTATGGATGGACAATAATTCTCTGCAAATACTACCTGGGGTATGAACATTTATTTTATGTAATCAAACCTATTGTAATCAAATCTGTCTACACTGATGATGAACTGCTTACCTGCAGCAAATGGCTGCGTGCACATCTCTGGGATGGGTGCACGCTCCTGGTTAGTTTGAATGTTAGTTGTTGTCGAGAAGTAAGCGTCTCAGAATAGCCACGAACATGTAGACCTTGTAAATGTTGTATTATTACGTGATAGTATTTAAATTTGAATTTTTTTATTTAAGCCTTGTGTAGCTTTCCCTGTGAGGGGAAGATGTTGGCTGTTGCCTTATCAGACGCCGTGCGGTAACAGCAGGTTTGTAGGACCTGTGTGAGTTTTAAAGAGGAAGAGGAGATGTTAAGTAATCTAACTAAAATTAAAGGTAGCAGATGGTGTGTACAGATTCAAGCAAACTAAAAGCATCTCTGAGGCAGGGGATGAAGAGAGCACGCCAGAAAACATGGCCTTAGGAAGGGCAGAGGAGCTGTTTGAAGAGCTGGCTGTTAGGGCCTGGGCTGTGGGTTGGTGCCATGTCTCAGTTGTTGCTGCCTCATGGTAGAGCTTTGATTTTCAGCTTTCACTGCTGTAAGTAATTTGAGATGGATGAATTATGACTGGAGAGAGGGATCCCTACATTAATGTTCTGTCACACGGGTAATGGAGCTCATCTTCCACCCAGCAGGGCTCCACTGGTGCGGGGACATTTACAGCCAGACCCAGCACCAGTGTGCTCGGGTGCTGTAAGGAGGAGTGCATCCTCTCCCAGCTTTGGATGTTTACTAACCAGCACCTCTGCGTGGTAATTCTGCCCTTCTGCGGGTCACCAGCAATGGTGTGGGTGCAGAGCCCTGCCCGCGCGTGGCAGCTCCCAGCAGTGCCCGCTCCCGCCTGGAGCCAGCCCCGAGGCACCTGGCTGCAGGTGCAGCTCCCTCGCTGCAGACCCAGCAGGGATAGCTCTCTGCTGTTCCACTTGTAGGCTTCAGGATAAGGAAAACAACGGCATCTTTTTTGTTGATTTTCTTGGTCAAATTTCATGTCTAGAAAGAAGTGACCATCTTGGGATAATGGATCAAGAATTGCTTCTCTAGGCTTCAGACTCCTTTGTGCTAAACAGATTTCCAAGAAATTAGAGAAGAATTTGTGCCCTGTTACTCACTGGTGTAATAGCTGCCCTTAGACAATGTATTTCCGAAGTAACCTCTTGGGATTAACCTCTCATAACTGAACTATGAACATGTGAAGGCTAATTTTAGGTTTTACAAAATGCAGGCAATCAGTACGGCCCAGAAAAGCATTGCTTGCCTGCCTGGCCCCAGTGACCTGCTGCTGTGGGTGAGCTGAGAGGAAATGTCGCAGAGCCATGGAATCACTGGGGCGGGAAAAGCCCTGTCAGACCCCCAAGCCCACCCCCAGCCCATCCCCACCATGGCCGCTGAGCCGTGTCCTCAAGTGCCATGTCCCTGGGACCTGTGTCCAGCTGAGGGAATGATGTGACTGCACAGTGCTGGGAGCTCCAGCTTCCATCAGCTGCAATGAATCCGGAGCACACGGGGCGGTTGGGCATGGGTCGCGTGGTTTGGAACCGCTGATTGCAGAATTACAGGCTGGTTATCAGCAATGGGCAGCGTTTCAGTAGGCCTTAGAGTTATCGCCTGGTCTGTCTGACACTCGCAGAGCAGCTCTGGCTCCCAGCTGTGCCCCCCGAAGCCGCTCCTTTTGCAGCTCTCTGACCAGGGAGGTGTCGGAGCGCTGCCGGCCCTGCTCCAGGGGAATGGGCGAGAAGGCAGGCAGGGGTGACTAATGGAAGTGTGTCACAGCTGTTTGTCTTTAGACTTGAGAACTGGCCTGCGGTGTTTGCCTGTTGAAGTAACACTCTGTAACGTGCTATTAAGTCTATAGGGAAGTTAAAACAGCTCGTGTACCTGGATATGTCAAAAAACAGGATAGAGACGGTGGATTTGGACATATCGGGATGCGAAGGACTTGAAGACCTCCTGTTGTCATCAAATATGTTGCAGCAACTGCCAGACTCCATAGGTGAGAAAAGCTCATGGTTTTGTGTTTTTGCACTTGAGGATTTCTTTTTTTTTTGGTAGTGACGGGACTTTGTGATGAAGCTGGAACAAGAACTGCCATTAAGCTCCAAAGGAGTTTGAAACGTCTGGTATCTGGGCAGTCAGTTTTGGATGTCAGGAAAAAAAAGAAATCCTTGGTTGAAGGGTGTTGATTATTCTGATTTGCAATTCTAAAGAACCCAAATATATTATTGATTGGGCCTCGATTAGGATGTAAATAGTGATTCTGTTGGCAGCGTTGAGCTCCTGAAGAAAATTGCTGCTCCTAGTTACAGCAGTGCAACCCCAACTGACAGTGTTAAACAGAGAAATAGCTCCAACTGTTCCTTTTCTGGTTTGGCTCTATTGCATGTACAGAATCTCTGAGTTATTCGGAACACACAGGATTTCTGCAAGGTAAGTGTCTGTAGGTGTCTCTGTACAACCAACCCCTTAGGTTTCTTCAGGAGCAGTTGAGGTCCTTCCTCTCCCTGTTGCTCCCAGCAGCAGAGCCCCCAGGTCAGCCCCATCGTGGCACGGGGTGGGGCAGGGCCCGGTGCTGCTCCCCCATTTCTGACGGACGGGGTCAGGGCTGCAGAGCATGCTGCTGGCTGCTGGCACCCCCTGCATGAACGTTCCTGAATGACTTCTGCAGCTGTTTTCCATTTCGGTCTGATGTGGTATCTCCCCATCCGTCCCACAACTCTTGTTCAGTGTAGGTGTCTGATGTGCACACGCAGATGGATTTCAGAGGCTGTATAGCTGCAGAGCAGAACACATCAGTGCTCGCACTCTGAGCGGGATGAGATGCACTCCGTTCCATTTCCAGATTCCTATTACTGAGGGGTAATGGATTTAGCTGAAGCAAAGCATGAAGAGTCACTTTAACACTGCATTTTCGGATGACAGCTTGCTGAAATGGTTTTTAGTAGAAATTTTTCCTCTTAAAAGAAAATTTTGTTGAAACCTAGATGTTTATTGGAACGTGTTGATTTTTAAAAAGCTTTTAACAAAAATGTTCCCCAATTGAAGTGAGTGATGTTTCTAATATCCCTTTTAGTTATACTTTTCATCTGCTTCAGCTTTCACAGTATGGCACATTCCACTTAATGTTTTTCTCTATGTAAGTGATTAATTTATATTATACTCAACATTAATTACAAATAATCATTTCAAAAATGCTATTTCAGAGTTTCCAGAGCTCTTTCCGGGCGACACCAGCCCTTGAAGTGTTAGTAACTTCCAGGAGGTGTTTCAAGCTCGGTTCCAACCACTGCAGTGCAATGCTTGCCCCATTTTCTCTGTCCTTCCCATTGCGTTGCTCTCTGCTGTTAGGCAGCGTGCAGCAAAGTTTCGTTCCCTGGGTGAACGTTACCCAGGAGCACATCTGCCTCCACACAGATATGTAACAATTCTGTGAATGGAAAGAATTAGCTGCATGCACAAATGCGTTCAGGATTGATTCTAGTTTTCAGTCCATCTGTGCCAACACCTTGTGAAGTGCTGTGAATGTAGCATTTACTTGAGATAATTTTGCTGCTGTCCTCCTAGGGCCCGAGCAGCTTTTAATCAAGCCAACAGGGCTTGATATTGATTGAAACATGATCAGATAAGTAGAAGCATTGCTCTTCCTAGGCAGATAGGATATTATTTCTTTTTTCTTTTCAGTTTCTCCAAGACTTCAGCAACGCACTTAATATTTTACTTGATGCATTTCAGCCCAGCATTTAATCTGTGCTGCGTTGTGAGGAAACGTATCTGCAGTGGGACAGGAACGTGTTCGTGTGCTACATAATTTCTGAAATCTACATCTAAGTTATAAGGTGTTAGACATTCTCATTTATTTAAGGATATTGGAGATTACAGCAAGTGAAGAAGATTGGTGTGAAAGATTGTGCAGTTACTCCTTTTGTTCCCGTTTTGCAGGGCTGCTGAAGAGGCTCACGACTCTGAAAGTAGACGACAATCAGCTCACGATTCTGCCAAATGCAATTGGAAAGTGAGTATTAAGAAAGGTCTGTTTCCCTGGTGGAGTCCTGGTGGAGTGTATTTATTGTATTCTGAAGTCAAGGACAAGGCAGATGCACTGGATGACAAAATGATTTCAAGATGTGGGCCTG
Organism: Penelope pileata; assembly: GCA_013396635.1. Taxonomy (NCBI): domain Eukaryota; kingdom Metazoa; phylum Chordata; class Aves; order Galliformes; family Cracidae; genus Penelope; species Penelope pileata. The sequence continues at coordinate 193,046 of WBMW01000011.1, forward strand.
GCACAAGCGTCACACTCACGTTTGGGGCTGCACCATTACTTTTGTGGACTTACACTGGCATAAGTGATAGGAAGGTGAAATGTGCTGTGTTTTTCAAGACAACGAATGAAGAGGTGTTTTCTGTATGAATCACTTGCAGTTGTGATGATTAGAGCAACAGAAGTAGAATAAAAGTATCTGGGGGGATGGCAGTTTCCATAGTGACTGCCAGGACTTGATGCTGGAAAGAAAATGGCTGTAAACCACGTGTGTATGAAGGTGCCTTAAAATATTTAAGAAGCATAAATGAAAAATTCGTGACAATTTCATAGGTGTATACATCAGAATGTGAAAATATCATACAAGTGAAGTTCTTGCGAAAAGCACTAACGATGCCCTCCAGCTCTCGTTCTGTCAGCTACGACGTGATCTTTTGTACAAGATTGCCTTGTACTGCTGTGTGCAGAGCTTTCCTCTGCTCTCGAGTGTATTGCCTAAATGAAATCCACAACTTACGGTGAGATTCAGGCCTGTCTCCAGAGCAATACAAAGATCCACCTTCTTCCAAGTGTGATGATTCTTCCCTACCTGGGAGGAGGTGATATGATTTATTTTGCTTCACAACACATATATCCCTTTCTAGCAGAAAATGTCTTTAACGTTGGCATTTCTGTAGGGTGCCTCTTCCTCTACACATTTGGCTTCTGAAATTCCATCTAAACTGACATTTGGAAAACAATTCAGAATGCGTGGCCACAGCTGTGTCTCATCACCTCACACCAGTGCTCGTGCAGGAGAAATGGAGTTCAGCCTCAGAAGGGGCTCTGGTGTGACCGAGCACCCGGCTGTCCCAGCCCTGAGCTCTCAGCACAAAACGGGGCAGGGGCAGGTGATGACTTTTGCTGTCTTTGAGCAGAGCTGTCCTCAGGTCTGTGCCTGTGCTCACGCTGCTAAAGCCATTCTCTCTTCAGCGAATTCTCACTCCAACTGTTTCACTAGAAGTATTTTTCTGAAGCCAGGGCTGGTGAGAGCCTACCAAACTTAAAGCCTGGAAGGATTCCTTTGGATTTGTTCAAAAATATGATGGGCCAGTGAGGTCTCTAGAACAGAAATAATTTTCTAACCCCCGCAGCCAGTGCTTTCCTACCTCTGCACCCACTTTATGGTGGTGTTGTCAATAATAATTTAGTTATATGACATCCAGGAAAAAAAATTCCAGATTTGTGATCTATGAAAACTGTAGCAACTGAGATCTCAGCTTCGGTTTGCTGTGCTGTGCTCCTTGCTGTCATTTTTGGGGTCATTTTTTAAAACCTGTCATGACAGTGCTTTCTTACCAAATTGTTTAGGTAGAAGGGAATTCCCTCTTTTTTTTTTTTGCCTAATATCTGTTCAGTATCACTTGTCAGGGATCCCCGATTATGCTATCAGAGGCGCACGGTGCTGCCCTGGAAGGTGTGTCTGCAGAGCAGGAGGTTAATCACCCAATATTATCACATTAGGTTTAAATGGAGTGCTTTCCCTCGTTTAATGAGGACAGTGTCTCCCACATCAAAATGAACTTCCTTCCCTGACTCACCCGCTTGGATGGCTTCCTACTGGGTCTCTTTCTCCGGAGCGATCGGCACCGTTCCCACTGCGCAGTGCATTCTTCTCGCGCAGAGATCAGCAGTGTGGAGGAGGGAGCTCTCCCTCCAGGGACCCGTTTCCTGATGAGGCACAGAGCATTTCTGCGCTGCCTGAGTCAGTGCTGCCAGCTGGGAGCCGCCACCCTCGTTTCTGGCAGCTGTGCTCGCGGCACCAGCCTGCGCAAGGCGTGTGGAGCTGGACCCTGCGCGATGCTGCGCACAGCACACCCAGCTCAGTAAAACGTTTAAGCATAGATTTATTTTCACCTTGTTGGACAATATCAGAGGATTTGCAATGATTAGGTGCTTTCCAGGTCAGACCCAGGGGCTGGAGGCTGTACCTGTACCTCCTCAGTGCATTATTGTGCTCCCACTCGCTGGTGGGCGGGCTGGGACCCACGCACGGGTGCTGCAGTGACTCAGGAGCCGGTGTGTGGTGTCAGGTGAGCGGTCTGTGTGTGCGGCCTGCACCACAGCTGGCAGTGACAGCTGCTGCGAAGGAGAGGGTACGTTTGTGTCCGTGGGTCTGCAGAGTTCCTTGTGCCTGGCGTTGGGCAGATGGCTGTGGTAACACCTGGGGGTTGGGTGGCTGTGGCTGCTGGGAGCCAAGGGCTGTGGTGTGCAGAACAGGGTGGGGTGGGCTGGAGCCGCTCTTCTGTTCATGGCAGCGTCCGTTCTCCATGAATGCCTCTTCGCCAGTCTGCCTCAGTAGGGTTTGTACTGACAACTGCCCCACTTCATTGGGTGCCATATCTGATTCTGTCTGTTCTCCTGTAAATCTATGCAGGATGATCTGCCTTTAGCCAGAGAAGACATTAAAGCTAGTGATATTGGGCATGATGATCCTTATGGGTCCCTTCCAGCTCGGGATCCTCTGTGATTCTAAATCAGCATGGTTGGAATTGTAGCTGTTACTCTCAACGTAGGTCCATCCACAAGCCATGGTGAATGAGAAACCACTTTCTGGGCCACATCCTTCGTTAACAGTGGGAGTTACAGAGGTAGAACAGTTTCACAGTATGTTGTTTCTGTTGTGGCCATCTTCATTTGTCCTATGCCGATGTCACCAGGAAGAGCAGAAGCTGGGAGTGTCTGTGCCAGGCGAGATCTTTCAGATAAAACTCTGTTGTCTGGTGAAGTTGCTCCTCACTGCCACGGAAACTTGCACTGTTACAGCTCAGAGGATCAGAGCTTCCAATTTCCATTGGGAACAGTTGTTTGAAATTAGCTTATCTATTTTCAAGCTTTTCTGGTTGTGTTATCGTCAGTAAAAGGGAGAATGTGTGCATCTTTATTTTAACGAGCATCCACGCTGACCTTGGCTCTGTCACGCACGCATTCTGTACAAATTAGGGAAGCATGTCTGGATTTTGCCTGCACTGAAATTGTCTTGTAACTAGTTTGAAATAAATTATGGTAGATGCAAAGCTTATATTAAGGAAAAGCTAAAGCCTGGGAGAGCTTTGGATGGGTTCCATGCTGCTATTTCGCTAATCACCGTATGACTCACTTTGGCTTTTCAGTCTACTGAAATGCAGCAATTAGAGGAAAGTTCTCAGTATTCCTTGTTAGGAATATCTATTTCTGGTTTCACATTTCATAAAATTTAAAGGTTGAAAGACCTTTTTTGATTAAGAAGCTGGGATAAAGGTAAGTTGGACATTCAGTGACGGTCTACTCCTGCAGCTGTGACATACACGTGTGTTTGTATATACATATGTGCACACACCCACCCACACAGCTGCAGTGCTGGGGCTTGTAGCAGAGGTGATCTTCATTTTGAATCTACCAATGCATTTGGAGAAAAGCAGACAGGCTTCTGGGCACCTGCTCCCTTCATCAGAGGATGGGAAGGTGACAAACATCGGGGAAAGTAAATGCTTCCCATTTACCCTTGCTCTTAATTAAAGCACTTGAGAGAAAAGTGTATAGTACCTATGGGGCAACAAGGGGCAGCAGGAGTGGGGAATGATGGTGTGTGTAATGAGTCACGGACTTCTAGTCCGTGATTTGAGTAAGCAGCACAGCACTAATGTTAAGAATATTTATATCTGGCCTAATTTTTAAGAGATTCAATAGAGCTTCCTCAGAATAAGTTTATACATGTGAGTGTGTGTAATGTACTGTGTATATATATACATATATGGCCTGTATTACGTATACATTCCTGTTTGTAAGTGTTTGTGTTAGCAAAGGTCAAACCACCAGAGCATGACTGAAATGTGGAAGTGTTGCCTGATGCCGCCTGCAGTCCTCAGGGGAGAAAAAGCACTCAGCAGAGTCGTGGGGCTGTGAATGCCAGCAGGGGCTCCTGCAGGGCAGGGCTGTGCCTCGGAGCCTCCAGGTGCCGGAGCAGAGCCGGGCGGGGGGGCCGAGTGCTGGCAGCAGCTCTGATGGGTCCCTTCTCTTGGCTCCTCCATGGCTTTCATTCTGCAGGGCTGCCAAATGCTGTCGGAGAAGGAGGTGGCTTGTATGATGTAGGTCCCTTTCTTTGGGACGCAATGGAAAACCCCCAGCTCATGTCACAGCTGGTGGAACTTTACCTGTGTGTGTCTCTGTGTGTTAAGTCTGCAAACGTTTTGTTTGGTTTGTCCACGCGGTGGGAATTGCCCCAGTCGCTGTCAGCGTGGCATACTTGGAGACCTTACTGCCAAAAATGATAATGTTGCCTTTCTTAAGATGCTCTACCAGATAAGATCAATAAATAGTGTTTCAAATAGTTCCTAAAGTTGTATTATTGTAGACTTCTGTTAGGGAAATCTGTAGTAGAGGTTCCTTCTTCAGGGCATGTGTCTGTAGTAGTGTGATGGGTAAAAGTCGGAGGTTTTCTGCTGTTAATTTCTGTTACCTAACCCTTGTGCAGCATCTAACAAGTGCATTTACAATTTCAGTTTATCTTTATTAGAAGAATTTGACTGCAGCTGTAATGAGTTGGAGTCGTTGCCTTCTACCATCGGTTACCTCCACAACCTGAGGACGTTGGCTGTGGATGAGAATTTCCTTCCCGAACTGCCCAGAGAGGTGAGAAGCTGATTCTGGTTTTAAATTAGATTGAAATGTTTTGTGGTAGACCTAAGGTTTCATCCCTGTTAAGTCAAAATATCTGTCAAAGCAATTATTTCTCTCTTAAATACTCAATGCTAAAATAGTAAAAACTAAATGAGTAAACTCGTGTGAAGGTGACAGCAGCACTCAGAACAGCCGGGCAGGTAACATCGTGCATTTCCCTGGCGTTGCTGACACAGGACAGTGTTTCCTGACTTTGCATGCTGCAGTTTGGATTCTGCATTTGCAGCCTGACCTAGCACCAGATCTGGAAACTGATGGCCCTGCCTGTGGCAGAGGGGTTGAAACTTGATGATCCTTGGGGTCCCTTCCAACCCAGGCCGTCCTATCACTCTGTGATTTTCTGTTCTTTATTGTCTATAGGGGAAAAAAAATATATCTAAATATATATATAATTTGGCCCCGTTCTGACATAATAAAGTTCATGATATAAGAAATTTTATCAAAATGAGTATTCTAACATGTTTGCTTCTTTCATTCTCGTAGATAGGAAGCTGTAAAAATGTAACAGTGATGTCTCTGCGCTCCAACAAACTGGAATTCCTGCCTGATGAAATCGGTCAGATGCAGAAGCTGAGAGTGCTAAACCTGAGCGATAACAGGTACGGTCCATACCATGTTCCTAACTCGTGTTACAAGAATTTGTTTTAAAGTAATAGATGATTCTCTTTAGGAATTTATTAAAATACATTTATATAAAATATATAAATGCATATAAGATATAAAAATTTATCAATACTTACAGTATTTATACTATAAGAAGATCTTGATTTTTTAAATCTTTATGGTTTGGTTTTAATTCCACTGACATCCAAAGAAAAGTTTGGAAGGGCGATCCTTGGCTTTAAAACTGCATGCAGTTTTACAATGCTTAGTGCTGTGCCCTGATCAGACGCTTGTGACAAGCTGCTCTGTACGAGATCCTTAAATGTACACACACTAGATGCTACCTTGACTCCACTGAAAAGAACATGTTCCATTTCCTTCAGCAGGACAAAGGTTTTGCCAGAAACAAACAAAAAGCCCCTCCAGGTTCTCTGTTCTCATGCACGTGACAATTCCTCTGGGAAATGGAATGTGTGAAGTGAGACTTTGTGGGTACCCATCCCCTGCTCCCCAGGTGTCAGAAATGACTTTTCTATGGAATTTCTAGACGTGTGCGCTCCAGGAGTGTGTTGATTTTCAGTAGTAGCACAGAAATACAAGATTGCCCAGCAGTGCAGGGAAGGTGTGTGAATGCCTTTCTGTTTCAGGTGGTTGTCCTCCATCCCCAGCCAATGTCAGGGGGAGAACTCTGCGCATTGGTGTCTGATTTACTGCCAGCAGTCCTGTTGTTGAATCAAGGGCTGACCATACCGTGTAACATCAAGTAATGTTGAAATCCCTGTAGTACATTTATTCAGAATTGTTTACTTAATTGCATTAGATCATTTTCCTTGCTGCAATTCTATATCCTAAAATCCATTGTGTGTGGACCAGAATGTAAAGTTAAACCGAACTGCAGTCCGTGTAGGAGCTGTCCACATCCCAGCATCACAGCTTTACACAATTGGGGGGGGGGACACAGGGGGCTGTGGCAGGACAGCCCTGACTCGGGGCGCCGTGGGGGTGCCAGGGAGCTGCAGGGTGCCTTCCCTGGCACGTCACACCGCTCTGAGTTGCAGCACTCTGACCCCTTTTTCAAACCTGTTACCATGCCATGAGTGTGTGTTGAGGAAGCAGAAAACTTTTTGTTTTTTCTTTCTTTTTGCCAAGCGCTTTTCAGCCAGGTCAGCCGCAGATTCCAGGCCCACGACTACGTCTGTAGTTACTGCTTCTGAGTGCTGTTCTGGGGGGCAGGGAGGAGGTGGCTCGCTGCCGGCAGAAGGCAGCGGCGGTGGTAAGAGGTTTCCAGAGCACACTGCCCTGGCAGCTGGCTGCCACTGAAACAGCTCTGCTGCCCGCTCACCTTTTTCCCTGGCTCCCCAGAAATAAGAGAGCATTGGGATTTCCACTGTGGAGTAAATGTTGAGATGAGCCCCCCATGGTGTGATGTTCCTTAGGGACATGCCGGTCACTGTCCCTCCCACTCCCCTTTCCTGCTGGCTGCTGTCCCTATATCTCCTCGTGCTTGCTCAGGGCCCCATGGAGAAGTGGCTGGGTGACTTGACTCACGGGCACCTCAAGAAACCATCTGTCTTCCTGTGTTCGCTTTCGGACTCTCCCCACGTGTTCTGTTTGCTCCCAGTGGTGTCTGCCAAATGGGTGGAAGCTGTTCTCTCCACCCAGCCTGCAAAGCTGCAGCGAACTGGAGAGCAGTCTAGGCCAGGAGAGCTGGGAGCTGGTCGAACTCTCTCATGTAGTTTTCTTGAGGGGCCTGGGGGATCATCTTTCCTACTTTGTTGACATCAGCTCTGTCTGAGGTTAAATGTTGCCCTGCTGAGACGTTGTGATTGTGTTGGGTGCCTTTGTGGAACTTCCCACCTTAATGAAAGTTTCAGCACCGAAGGGTTTGGGCAAGGTTCAGATGCCATCTTAATGTTGGATTTTTGTTTGTTTATTTATTTATTTGGTTTGGACTTGCCCACTGTCCCGTTTTCATATGTATGTTGACATTAAGGTAACATCCACTCTTTCTTTGAATGAGTCCACACATACAGGCTTTTAAGGACTGTACTTGGGCTCTGCTTTTGGCTAGGAACTTTCCCACATTATCATAACAGTTTTGCCATTCTGCTCTTCCTGCTTCAGGTATGACAGGGAAGGGAGAGCACGCCAGCTCTTTCCCTTCGAGCCGTTGGAGGAAGAGCCATAGGTATGCAAGCAGAGCAGAAAGGCAGTTCTGGGTCCTAGGGGTCAGTGCTCATGCTTCACCCTATGGCACTGGGCTCCAGAGCCCTGGGCCATGGGGCAGGCTTCTCCCTGGCAGCCTGCTCTGAGACCTGCTGAGCCCCGGGCTCTGCTGCTAAGTCCCTTCACACCAAACACTGCTCTCGCAGAATTTTTTGTGTGAGACCTCCAAATCTTTGCTCAGATCTTGTGAGAGTGGCAGTCACTCCCTGTAACAAGAATAAATGGGGATGGGCTGTGCATGTGGTCATCTATTTGTTTAGAATGTATCTGTCAGTGCTTTCTGACTTCCTCCCTCCTGACACCAGAGGGGATTTCGTGTCCGTTCTGTCAGGTTGCTCATGCATCTTTGCACGTTATTTTCAGAGGGAGCAGACTCTGTCACCGTGACTGTCAGCCCATGCTGGGTGCTTGGGGATCGTCACGGACAGAGAGTTTTATGAGGGGAACGCAGACTTCCATTGGGGATCTGCCTACTGCAGATTCATCCCAGTGAATGACGTACATCAGGGTCATCTCCGGTTTTTGATATTGGTGGCTTTGAACCTGCGTTGCCAGAGTGCTTGGGAGATTGACAGTCTGCTCTCCAAATGGCCATGCCTGCAAGGAGTGACGGAAACACAGCTGTGAAGTAGCATGGAACGGGGAAAAAAGAAGCCCTCCCTCCCTTCCTCCCTCCCCTGCAATGTCTGGAGTCAGTCTGGGTGTGAACATCAAAAGTCTATGTTTTTCTTGTCCTCCTTGATCACAAGTGGGAGATCTGCTGTGAAGCGCTCATGGGATGTCTTTCAGGAAGGAGACACATACTTCTTTGCCACTAGGGCTGAAAAGTTTTAAATTTTTGTGGGTTGACACATTTTGCTCAAAGGTGGGTCAGTGTCTGGAGTCTCTCTCTAGCATCTTCAGTACTGTGGTTTCAGCTACTACAGACTTCCACTCTTGTCTGTCTCCTGAAGGCCCTCATCACATTAAGATTGACCTTGCTCATTTTAATTGGCCAGAAGCTATTTTTTAGTTCCAGGATTTTCTACAGATACTCATGTTAGAACTCTGTTCTAACAAGGGAACTGCACTCTGGCTTTTCTTTCCCATGCCTTACACTCTGAGACTGTGCCTGTCCTCCTCTCCATAGCTGGGAGTCCTCTCTCCTTTTATCTTTGCAGGTCCAAACCTTTCGTCCCCGTTACTGACTCTTCACCCCTGGGAAATGCCGTATTCGGTTGTCACTGCACAAAGAGAGGCAGTGGTGGGCTGAGTCCTGGCTTGCCCTCGCGTTGCTAAGGTGGAGTCTGGTGAGGGTTAGTGTGCGTCCGCCCCGAGCGTGGGTGGCTTCACCCTGTGTGTCCCGGGGAGTTTGGATTCCAGACGCCCGCAGTGCAGCTGCCTGGAGATTCATCCTTGCCTTTGCCAGGCATCACGCTGTCTCTGGTGCTTCGAGAACCCGTGCAGCACCTGGTGAAGTAGCTGTGCAGTTGCTGCTTGCAGGAGCAATACCGAGACCGCCACCAGGCAGAGTCACTGGGGTGGCTGCTCGGACTCACTCGCTGCTGGGAGTGCAAGTGGGATTCATTCAAAGAAAAAAAGATGTCTTACCAGTAACCGGTGTTCTTCACAATGTGTAGTCCACATATACATTTGTCTTCCATCTGCTTCTCCTCTCTCCTCAGAGTCCTTCCAGGTCTGAGTCCTGTGATTGAGAGGTAGAATTGTTAGAATGTACATTTGGGCTACACTTCTCAAAGAGCATCGGTTACTGGTAAGTAACCTTTCTTCTAGTTTTAGATTGTTCGTACAGAAGAGCTTAAACACTCCTCACCTTTCTGAATTTGTGCTGCTTCTGTCCTGGGGTCAGAACTCAATTACTGCTCTGCATCTCAGAACAGAAGATAGATGGCACAAGGTCCTGGGACTGTGATCCGTTCCACGATGAAGGACAGCTCCTTGGTGTATCTTTTCTTTTTCTGCTCAGTTATTTGTTTATGTGATATTGCTTGTCGACAAAATCACCTCTGGCCATTAGTACCCTCAAGTGTTTTTTGAGCAGAAAATTGAAGAGTTGATGCAAATAATGTTATTTTAATCTTTCCCACTGAACACTCTGTTATTACCCATTTGCTGAGCGTTACCATAGAACTGTCCCAAGCAGCAGCTGTCCCTGGGCTCAACCAAACTGGCGGGGCTGCTCGGAGTTGCTCCGAAGTCCCCGTCCCAGCATGGCGTGGGGCACTGGGCACAGCTCCCTTGGGGCCGGCTGACGCGGTGCTGGGCTGCGGTGCCCGGGGATGTCCCTTCAGAGAGGGGCTGCTGCTGCTCCTGCTTGTCTTCATTTGCCCAGGGAACTGCAGGGGGAACTTCTTTTTTGTATCAGAAAACATTTTCTTTGTGAAAATTAAACACAGTGAGAAGGATGCACGCATCTCGTGCTTTACTGAGCTACCAGTGTGGAGAGTGGTGCTGAAATATCTGTTGGTGCGCCAGGTTTACCTTGTAAGAAATATTTCTGTTAATATCCTTTAAGCTTTACATTCACGGATGGCGTACATGATTGTGTCTGTTTTAACGCACTGTGAGTACAGAGAATACCTGCAGCACTCAGAGATGGTTTCAGTGCCGCATGGTTGGCTCTTCCCAGCAGTCCGTGGAAGGGGCTGCAGGCTGAAGCTCCTGGTGATCTCAGCGTTGCACAGGAATGCACGCACGTGCAGCGGGGGCTGCCGGGTGGTGGGACCAGAGCGAGTGTCCCAGGGAGCCGGGGGTGCCCCCTCCCAGGGAGCTGCAGCCCCTGGGTGCCGTGGGGCTGGGTCCCAGCCCTGCCGTGGGCAGCCGGGCCGTGACAGACCCGCAGCAGCTGCTAGCAGGGCGATGGCCGCACGCAGGGGCTGCGTGCTGAGGCTGAGGGCTTCCACAGCAAGAAAAAGTTCTTTCGGTACAGCGTGATTTGCTTTGTAATTGTAAGCTAATTGATTTGGCCGTCTGCTTAATTAATTATCTAGGCGCTGATTGAAGTTTCAAATAGTACTGTGAGTATATTTTCCCTTAGATTTATAGAAACAATTAGGTCTGTAATTTTCCGTGCTATCTGGTGAGATCTTTCAGTATTTAGTGCAAAGAAAGAGCTCTTTGTTGGGTGGCACAGTCATAAACTTTCCATTTCTTTGTGCTCCTCTGATTGCAGCCGTACATTAGATAAATGGAAGCAGTGCAGGCTAATCACATTTTCTGTGGTGCTGAAAGAGTTTTTTCTTCAGAAAGCCAAATCTTCAGCTGAGGATGATGTGAGCTAGCTCTTTGAGATAGGGGAGTTATGCAGATGTGTGCCCACTGGGACCTGGCCCTTCACCTGCAGCAAGGAATCGGGCTGTCCGTGCCTACGTGGCATTGGAGGTGCTGGGCAGTGGCTGGAGGACAGCTTTGTCTTCACTGATGAATTTTTATTATTTCCCTTTCCTAAGCTGACCCAGTGTAAGTGACAAGTACAAGGCCTCGTTTTGTAGGGGGTGTCACACAGACCCGCTTGGCAATTCAGTTCTTCGTGAAAGTCGGAGTGCTCAGCACAGATGCAGGAGGAATGTTCATCAGCTTCATAGAGGGTAAACAGCACTCTTGATTTTTTTTTCTTCAAGAAAAAAAGGAAGTTGCAGTCAGAAGAAGAAGCTGAGTCTTATCTTGGTGGAAAATTTTCAAAACCCAGTACTGGTTTTGGGTGCCTCCATCCGTTGATCTCTAATTTGAGATCTTTTCTTGGTAAGAGCACCTTAGCATCAGTCCTCTTCAGGTGTTCAAAGCTAGGTGTCCAGGCTTCTGAGCAAAGAAGAACTAGAAATGAGGAGTTCTGTGTTTTGTTCAAGTGGAACTGGAAAAGCAGCGCGGAGATCCCCTTGCCACACACCATTTCTGCTCACCGCATTTGCTTCTCCCTTTGATACTTCTCAGCTCGAGAGAGCTGGGAACTTCAGCAGAAACCCTCTGCAGGCAAAGGCTTCTGTGTGTTCTGAATCTCCCTCTACAGATACAGAATCCTAAAGAAATGAGGGTGTGACTCGAGAAGCCAGTTGTGTTCTTGTTGCACAGAAAAAACGATCTGAATAAAGCATCCAGATAATCACTGTGGAAGGATCTTCGTTAACTGTTAAAGCTTCATCTTGTCACCTCCGTTTATAAAGACTGGCTGATAGAAAAGTGCTCATTTAAATTCCAAAATATGCACACCAGAATGCATTTAAGAGAGGAAAGATAACTAAATTTCAGGAAGTTTAGGAACTCTCGTGGCATCAGTTATAGATTTAAAGATGCACACCTGTGGAAATGCCCTGGTCTGTCCAGGCGTGTAACTGAGGCTGTCAGCTGGCACTCTGCGTGTGTCCGTGGCAGCTCCTTTCCCTGCTGTAGGTCAGCCATCGGTAGGACGAGGGGTTCTTGTGAAAACCACCGTATTGCAGATGCATTGCTTGCAGGAAGCAGGCTCTGCTTTCAGAAATAACGTGGTTATTAACAGGAATAGCTTCATGGCAAAACATCTGTTTAAGTTCCATAGTGGGTACAGTTTCTGAGTGCTGCACAGAGGCAATGGTACAGAAGCGTGTGAGCTGCTCACCTCCAGCAGCACGGGTAGGCTCGGAGTGGGAAGGAGCCTGTAGGGACGTTACTGGTTATTTGGTGGCAGAGGACTGTCCCAACCACTGCCTGGCTTTGTTTCAGGTGCAGTGAACATGTCAGTCCTTCTTCCCACACTGTCAGTTTGTCCACCTCCCAGAAAAGGGCTTTCCTCTTTTTTTTCTTCCTTTTTATTTTTATTTTTTTGGTTAAATCACATTTAACTCTTTCTAGTCCATCCATTGGTCGGTCCATTTCCTTCGACAGCCTGCAGCTCCTGGGCCTCCTGTAGCAGATGGCAGAATGTGTGTGAGCAGGACGCTGCAAAGTGGCAGTGAGGTGCTCAGGAGGAGTTGCTGCCTGTGGAGTCAGGAGGGGAGCTCCCACAGGCACCTGGGCATCTTGTCCCTGGTCCCACACACAGATCATTGTAGGAAATGTATTCATGTATGTAATTAAAAGGCTAATTTTTTACTGTTTTATTTAGTTTTGTCTTTTAGGTTCACTGTGAATTTCTATTATTTTAATTTTACACTCAGCATTTCTGCAAAAAAAAAAAAAAAAGAATTTTCCGTTATCTTAATTTGTGTTCCAAAATGTAACTGGTAAGTGAAAGCAGCTGTGTTAGCTGCACTGGCACTGCAGGCCTCTGCTGTGGGTCTCACTGGGACCGAGTTTCCTTCCGTATTGCAGGCTGTAACTTTGGTGACATTGCAGCCGAGGCAAAGTGTTGGTGTCTCCTCAGTACCTCTGGGGAACGAAGCCAGTGGGTTTGGAATCCAGATGTCTCTCTTAACGCAGAAGTAATGAAAGGGGAATCACTGTAGTAAATAACAGTATTGTAACAAAATGTGAGAGGAACTAAAGATAAGAAACGATAGCAGTTTTGGTAGGATCAAGACAAACGTGCTGCACGCAAAAGAAACTGCTGTGGAAATGGGGGATTCATGTTGTTCCATTATCGTTTGCAGGCTGAAGAACTTACCATTCACTTTTACTAAACTCAAAGAACTCGCAGCTTTGTGGCTCTCTGACAACCAGGTAATGGCTTTCAGTGTTCACAGTGTCTTTGGTAAAGTGTGAGGGTGCTTAGCCAGGGCCGTAAAGGAAGCCTATAAAGTAATACGTGGCTGCAGTAGAACTTCAGGAGAGGTTAGTCCCAGCCCAGCTGCTGCCTTCACAGCAAGCTGTAGGTTGTGCTGGCTGTCCCCTACCACCAGGGCAGACACACCTTTACAGGACTTATTGCTTACTCCTAACTAACCTGTATCCTGATGAAAGTAGTGCATAAAGGTCAGAATTATCAAGAGAACATTCTGTAAATAGAAATTTAAGAGGTAAGACTTTGTTATCAACCTTGTTCTTAGCTTGTCCCATTCCTTATCCCATCTCTGCGTCCCTTTTGCCTTCTGCCTTTTCCCTTTTCCTGTCCACGCTTCCATTCCTGCGTGTTTAAAACTCCAGCAAAGTCAGTGGGAGTGTAAGTATATAGAAGATGAACAAGAACTGTCACACCTGTTTTGGAGAAAATTCTCATGTAAATTCCTTGATTTAAGTATGCCCTCCTTAGATCCCAGGGCTGTGGTTTGTATGGCATTGCTTATATATTCCTTAGGACTCTGTTTTTAAAACAAATTCTGTAACACAAAGACAGAGAAATTTAACAGTTATCCAGCATCTGAGCACTAAAATAAGTCCCCACCTATCCTTGCAGTGGTGGCGGATAGAATAATTTTGCAGCTGCACAATGTGACTAAATGGAGAAAAATTTGATTAGCACTATGTTAGAAAAGTTCAACACGCCTCGCAGCTTTCAATAACTGCAACAAATTCTCATAGCCTCATCTTCCTCACCTTCAAGTATAGCCCAGCGACAGACATTATGCCTCCTTATCTGATCAGGATGGTGCTGCAGGGGCCAGTTACCACTGCTGGGGATGGATCCCTCCTTTCTGCAGGGACAGCCTCGGGGTGCTGCTGGGCAGGGCTCCCTGCTGGGCTGGGTCCCCGCCGGGCACCGTCCCACCCAGACACGGCTGCCCAGGCCTCTCACCACGTGCTTCGTGCATTTCTCCCTGCAGTTACTTTTCACTTGTACAGCTAAGCAAAGGTCTGAAAGCTGAAGGGAGGGGAGGCTAATTGGGAGGGATAATACAAACTGATGAGTAAATTTTGAAGTGGTAAATTAGGACTCTCCTCCTTTTCAGTCTTATTTCCATCAAAAAACATTGCACGACTTTTCCACTCAGCCACAGAGCATGCACTTCCTTATAAATGCACACTGTTTTCTCAGCACTTTGGCTGCTCGGCGATATGGTTTAGATCACCTTCTGTTCTGTGAGCTGTGGCAGTCACTCCTGGGTGCTGCATTACAGCACAGCAGTAACAATGGTCACTCAGCAGCGACATCTGAACATCGAGGTGTCCCCATGCAGCATGGTGCCCTCAGAGGGCTGTCAGAACGTGCTCCTCGTCACCTGGCTGAGGCTGGTCCCAGCCCCGCTGTGGGTGTCTGAGCCCGGGATCACGGCTCTGTGCCGTTCTGGTGTCAGGGCTCTCCCCTGGCCCTGGTGGGCACTGCAGGCAGACTGGCAGTGAGGAGCGGGAGAGGAGCAGCTGCCATCACACTGACGCTGGTTTCAGTCCACAGAGAGGGTTATTTCCATACAGAATTGCAGTTATTCCTGTGTTTTCTGTTTATCACCTGTAAACCCCCCTGTTCTGGCTAGCACATGTGCTCTGAGTGACCCCCGCTTTGTTCTGCCTTTCCTACACAGTCCAAGGCTCTCATTCCCCTGCAAACTGAGGCTCACCCAGAAACAAAGCAGAGAGTGCTGACTAACTACATGTTTCCCCAGCAACCCCGCAGCGATGAAGGTAAAACCCCGTCAGCACCCCCCAGAGCAGCAGCCAGCAGCGGGGGGAGCAGAGGGGGGCTGGGACATGGCTCCGTAGGGTGCCCCTGGCTGCTGGAGCAGCGGTGCACACAGGGCAGTCCGTGCTTGTTGTGCACCACGGGCTGCTGTTTGCAATCCGTTATCCTCAGAGAGGAGTGGGGGCACCTCCTGGAGTCCGGTGGGTGCCCAACGTGTTGGCTGGCCTGGGCCGTGTTGGGTGAACAGCAGTTGTCATGGGCTGCATATAAAATATTTAATTAGTTCATGTATATAACTAACAAAACTTATTTCATTTTTTAATATTTTTTTTAATTAAAACTTAAAAAAGAGGGCAAGAAAACCATAAGGCTGGTGGGTTGGGCACCCACAGGGAGCAGAGCTGAGCCTGACAACACCAGGGCTTGGCTCCAGGGTCCCTGCCTCACACTGGAGCATCTCCATGCTCCCTCCAGCTCTGTCCCGAAACCCTCTCACTTTCCACCCTTCTCATTGTGATTTGAGCGTTACAATTTGTTTTTGATGTTTTTCGGTTATTACTTTCATTGAACCCCTCAACAGTTTTGAGACACTAACCCGAGATTGCAGAGTCAGCTAGGAACTTGTCTTTTGAGATGATTCCCAGTCTTTTGCTGAGTGCATTAACCACTTGTTCTGTTGCATTGCTGTTCGCCATTTAACTGTAGATTTCCAGTCAGACAGTGATAGTTTTAACCCTACTTTATGGGAGGAGCAGAGACAGCAACGTATGACTGTTGCCTTTGAATTTGAAGAAAAAAAAGAAGAGGAGGAAAATGCAGGGAAAGTTAAGGTAAGTTTTGTTTGATTTTTTTTCTGGTATTCACATACTATAGACAGGCTCCAATATACAGGTCTTGATTCAAACTGTTTCTGTGCTCTAAATAATGAGAAGATACTTGGCAGCAGGTTTCAAGAGCATCCCTGTTCTCCGTGAGGAGCGCAGCACCAGGGGTTTGCTGTTCCTGTCCAGACAGCGCAGCTTTGATGTCGTGAGTCAGCTGGGGCCCGCAGCCCCGATGGTGGGTACCTGATGAGACAGCTCAGACAAAATTAACACAAAAGGTTTGGGGATGTAGCATCGCTCTCCAGCCACCTAATTCTTCAGGAATATTTGGACCTTCGTAGGGGGCTCCGTATTCCTCTCAAGGTGGAAGTTAACGAGAGCTGTCCTTCATAAATATTTAATATCCAATTTAAATCTTTTGAAAAATTTGATTTTTTGTTTAAATATTTTTCCTAATTAGAAATTTTCACTTTAGCCTTGCAAGCAGAGATAATTGACTGTACTGCCTTAGCAAAACAGAAATAAAAAAGCAATCTGACTCACAATAAATAGACTCAGCTGAAAGTTTACCCCAGGTGAACTGCAGGTCTGTAGCACGGGTGTGGAACGCAGAGGGTCTGGGAGCTGTGTGTTGTTCCACCGCTTCTGATTGTAACTGTGAGTGACATGGCTGTCCAAATGTGCAAGAGAATTGGAGTGTTAACAGGGAAATAGATAATTTCTGAGGTCGTAGAAGAATTTAAGTGTATTACGTGTTATTTGCAAGCCTTGTTTTTGATGTTGAAATGTAACATAAGGATTATACCACTTCGCCATTTTGGTTTTAATATATTTTAAAACACCATGAATGGCTGAAACAACGTTTCCTTTGAGTAAGCCCTTTTAGTAGAAAAACAAAGCTTTCATCCACTGAAGGCTGTTCCCGTACTCTGAGTGCTGCCATCTACTGTGTGGTGCATGGGGAAGCCAAGGCCGCCGGGCCCGGCCCCACACCTGAGGTGTCCCAGGAGCAGGGCAGGGCAGCCTGTGCCCGCTGTGGGCAGACATCTTGGCACGAGGCCTGGGCGTGCAGCGCTGCCCGGCTGCTGGGACTGTCCTGGGAGCTCCCCTCCCACCTGGCTGCTTGCTGCCCATGGCGGTCATGGAGCAGGGTTTGTGTTCCTGAGGTGTGTGCTGCTTGGCAGCCTCGGCCCCATTTCAGCAGAGCGTGAGGGCAGCCCGTGGCCTGGCCCGTCGCGCTAGGGTGAGCGGTTCTACCATGCAGGTGGCCCATGGCCCGCAGGGCTGCAGCTGTCCCCAGCGTTTGGCTCGGCAGCTGAAGGTCCAGGCAGTTTTACTCCTTTGTGTCACCACGGGTGGAAGAGTCCAACACTAAGATAAATTATCTGGAGTTCTTACTTATCTTTTTCCTCTCATCCATAGAGAGTGGAGAAAATAGAAACCAATGATCATAGAATCATAGAATGGTTCAATGATGTAGTATACGAGTCCATTTCTGGGTTCATACAGACATTCCTCTATTTCCACACAGAATGACAAAAGCATAAAATTACAGAATGGTTTGGGCTGAAAGGGGCCTTAAAGGCCACCTAGTTCTGAGCAGGGGATCAGCTCCCATAGCTCAGCTGCCCTGGGCCCATCCGTGGCCTTGGCCACCACAGCTGTGGGCAGTGCCAGGGCCTCACTGCCCTCTGAGTAAAGAACCTCCCCCTCCCATCTAACCTAAACCCACCCTCTTTTAGCTTAAAGCCGTTACCCTTGTCCTGTCACCGTACTCTGACAGAGTCCCCCCAGCTTTCCTGCAGCCCCTGTAGGCACTGACGGCTGCAGTGAGCTCTGCCCAGAGCCTCCTCTCCTCCAGCTGGAACACCCCCAGCCCCCCCAGCCTTTCTGCACAGGAGAATGTTCTTCTCCTCTGTAATGGGTCTGGTGTCTCTCGATCAAACCAAAACATTAAGTTTTGGAGCCGATGCCTTAGTCGTTGCTTGACAAAGAATTATGAAATGCAAAGCTAAGGAAGGTGCTGATCAGATATTTCCTCCCATCTGTGTGCCTTGAAGAGAGCATCTCTCCTCTCTTATATCTCACTGTGTACACCAGATACCTGTAAATACCTATAGTCTGTGAAAACTGGAAGTGGGCAAAAAATACTGTTCAGACCAGAGAAATCCTACCAGGCTTTGAAAGGAAAAG
>WBMW01000011.1:212304-230963 GCA_013396635.1 Penelope pileata
GGGTGAGCGGTTCTACCATGCAGGTGGCCCATGGCCCGCAGGGCTGCAGCTGTCCCCAGCGTTTGGCTCGGCAGCTGAAGGTCCAGGCAGTTTTACTCCTTTGTGTCACCACGGGTGGAAGAGTCCAACACTAAGATAAATTATCTGGAGTTCTTACTTATCTCTTTTTCCTCTCATCCATAGAGAGTGGAGAAAATATAAACCAATGATCATAGAATCATAGAATGGTTCAATGATGTAGTATACGAGTCCATTTCTGGGTTCATACAGACATTCCTCTATTTCCACACAGAATGACAAAAGCATAAAATTACAGAATGGTTTGGGCTGAAAGGGGCCTTAAAGGCCACCTAGTTCTGAGCAGGGGATCAGCTCCCATAGCTCAGCTGCCCTGGGCCCATCCGTGGCCTTGGCCACCACAGCTGTGGGCAGTGCCAGGGCCTCACTGCCCTCTGAGTAAAGAACCTCCCCCTCCCATCTAACCTAAACCCACCCTCTTTTAGCTTAAAGCCGTTACCCTTGTCCTGTCACCATACTCTGACAGAGTCCCCCCAGCTTTCCTGCAGCCCCTGTAGGCACTGACGGCTGCAGTGAGCTCTGCCCAGAGCCTCCTCTCCTCCAGCTGGAACACCCCCAGCCCCCCCAGCCTTTCTGCACAGGAGAATGTTCTTCTCCTCTGTAATGGGTCTGGTGTCTCTCGATCAAACCAAAACATTAAGTTTTGGAGCCGATGCCTTAGTCGTTGCTTGACAAAGAATTATGAAATGCAAAGCTAAGGAAGGTGCTGATCAGATATTTCCTCCCATCTGTGTGCCTTGAAGAGAGCATCTCTCCTCTCTTATATCTCACTGTGTACACCAGATACCTGTAAATACCTATAGTCTGTGAAAACTGGAAGTGGGCAAAAAATACTGTTCAGACCAGAGAAATCCTACCAGGCTTTGAAAGGAAAAGGTTTCCCACTGAAGGTGTGCAGAGTTTTTTCCCTCACGTGGAAAACAGCCTTTCTGCTCAAGCCATGAAAAAATTAGCTTAAATTCGATTACTAGGGTAGAAACACCTGCCTGCATGCTTCTAGTGTGCACTCCTTTCCAGCAAGGCTAATTCCTCCACAAATAGGAATGGCCATAAAGTAAGGCGTTGTGTGACTGAGCTGTTAACAAGCCCGTGTTCGGATGCATGCACGGGAACTCAAAGCTTATTTCTGGAACCCTTTGTGAACTTAATGTGTGCCACCCCATCCACGTCTTCCAGCAGGTTGGAGGGTGGTTTTAGCATGTTCCGTTTTAGCAGTTTCACCAGAAGTTTCACCTATGGGGTGAGTTTGAAGTTTACCCTAAATTAGCAATGGATGGTAACCACAAACATTGTTAGTGTTTTATAAAAGCACATGACGTTTTCATTTTCTGTATTTCATAGTTAAAACTGAATTCTCATCCAAACTATATAAAGTTGATTTGATGATCGAAATTATTCAATCAATTCTTCTATAAAGAAGTTTTGAACTTTGAGAATTGTCTTTTCAGGATCATGCTACTTCTAGTGTAGCATTAATTGCACTGACAGGGAGCAGAGATTTCCTCTGCAGCGATAGTTGTAGCTCAGTGCTGAAGTTATCTGCTTCCTAGTGCGTATCACCCCCTGCAGCTGGCAGTGTTCTTAGTGTGTAATATGCAGACTGATGTAAGACTCTTACTGAAATCCCTGTCTGACTTGCCTATCACATAAAAGTCTTTTAGCTAATTTTTTCTCGACTGGTACTTACTGAGGATTTGCTCTGTGACTTGAGTTCTAGCTATGCTTTTCTGTAGCCCTTACGTTTAAATCATGGCTCGGATTTTCTGAAAAAGGATTGCCTATTTAGGCCACATCTAAATATGATTTCTTTCAACCGTAAATCAACCACAGCTTTAGTAATGCTTTACAGACTTAATTTCTTTTTTCTGTTGGAATTCTTTATTAACATATGACATCATAGTCATACATTTTAACGTTTTATGTTCAAGTCATGTCAGAATTTATTATATGTAATGTTTATTCTATTGTGGTTCAGAATTATATGGTAGTATTTCATATACCTTTGTTTTCAAATTGACCATGCTTTTGCTTCCAAAATATTCCCATCAACAGACCATAATCATCTGAATCCAGAATTGCCCTTTTCCTGCCTGCTGAGGGTGTAAAACCCCACAGCAGGATGGCGAGCTCTTAAAAGCGAGCTGCCTTTGCTCACCTCACATACAGACAGGTGAAAGCTCCTTTGTGGTAGATGCTCCTACTTGCTTATCACCCAGCCAATACAGAGTAATTCCGGAGTTCACAGCTCATCACCAGGAGCAGTTACCCTGCCCCGCAGAGCTGGCACTGCTGGGAAGCCTCCCGCGAGGAGCAGACTCTGCCAAGCGCCCGCTCTGCCCAGCCTGGGCAGCGTGCTGAGCTCAGGCTTTGTTTGCTTCCTCAGCATCTCCTTGTGATGGGGTGCAATGTTCAGTGGACTAAATATGTCCATAACGCAGTGGGGAGGTGTAAGGAGAGGCCAGCAATCACATTTATCTTCTTCCCTGCTTGGATCGCTCCCGCGTGTGACCTGCCCCACCGTCTCCTCTGAGCAGTTTGCTGGCGGTGCCGTGTCGTGCCCCTTTTGCTCAGCCCTGAGATTTTGCAGAATTGCCTTCAAATTAGGACTGCTTTGGACTCGGGTGAATGCAATGTTTCTTTACTTCTGAGTGATAAAAAGTAAGAGCTCAAGGTGTTGATCGTGTTAGGAACTCTGCAGGTCTGTCAGTCGGTCCAGGTGCCGTTCAGTGTGACGCGGGGTGCCTTTCTGTAGTGGTCTCCGTCTGTTTTCCTGTATTTCTGTATACATAGGAGCAAGAGTCATATACTTGGGTGTGTGTCTGTACATTATACATCTCAGAGAGCAAATAGGTCCCTGTAGATCAGATTCTGTTCTCAGCTGTTGTAGATAATTCAGATTAATTCAGTACACTGAACTAAGTTAATTCTGCATTTACATCAGTTTCATTTGGGAAAGTGTGATTGAATATGTTAGTACTCTCAAGCCAAGTGTAGAATTAAAATACAGTGCTCTCACAGGGTGAAAGACAGGCTTGTAGGAAAGCATTCCCATCCATTATTTTGTGTCACTGAAATTCCATTATAGTGGAATTATGCCATTATGCCATAGTGTAACTGAATGCAAATTTCGGTCCAGGAACTTAAAAATCCGTGAGGGTAGCTATATGTAACAAATTGCCTCAAATAGATTAATTCAAAATTTGAGGAATTTGCTCTTAGCCATAGTACTGTAACCATGGTTTTAGTTTGCATGCTGTTTTCATTTTGTATTTGTGCTTTAATTCTTTTTATGAATGTTCAGGTTGAAATAAATCTAAAACGTTATCCCACTCCCTACCCGGAGGATTTAAAGAATATGGTAAAATCAGTTCAAAATCTGGTGGGCAAAACAAGCCATGGAGTACGGCCTGAGAACTCAGCACCAACCGCCAACAGTGAACAAACTGTGAAAGAAAAGTATGAGCACAAGTGGCCCATGGCACCAAAGGAGATTTCAGTGGAGGTAATGTAAAAGGATCGTTGTTCCTCTCGAGAGTTCAGGAGGGGGTGTTAGCATCGCTCCCTCAGATGATGTGCTGCTTCTGCTGTGAACTTCTGCCTGAGAGTTTCTAGTTTAATTCTGCAAAGTAAATCTAGTTGAATACTGAGTTGCTCTTTTTCCCCAATACTACTAAGATTTTTGGTTTTAAATCTAGCTAGACCTGAATTTTTGTGATGATGTAAACCAGCACTCTCCTAAATGGGAATGGTGTGGGAGACTTGCATATTAGTGTGAGAATGGACCTGATCCTGAGTTACGCCTCAGACTTCAGTGCATCCCTGCATCAATATGTAAATGCACATCAGTTTGTTCTGTCTGACCATGCTGTGCCATGAGGTTCTGCTTCTCACAGTCCCATGAAATGTAACACATAGCCAGTAAGCCTTGTCAGAAGGTCACGAAGCCAGCAGAAGTGCTTCTCAGCTGCAGGGAACTGTAGATCAGGTGCCCCCTGAATGGTGACTCCCAGTGAGCTGTGCAATCTATCCCTTGCCCAGAAGAGGACCAGGATGCATAGTGCCAGCTTTCTATTCTGACATATATATATAGTTAATGAAAGGTAGATTCCAAAATGCTGCACGGTCTTGTGCAGAGCTGATGTAAGTAGCTGGAGTTTGATCTCTGAGGACGTGTCCTCATTGACACATTCACGTTAATAACTCACTCTGTGTAGGTACAGCTTGGAAACATGGCAGCTGTCTTACTCTGGCAGTATTTACTGCCAGTTTGTAAGATGCTTGGGCAGGTCTACGTACTGTGTTCTACTACAGAAGGTGAAGGCAGATTTCATTTTTAAGTTTTATTCTTTGGTAAAAATGCATTCACTTTTACAACAGGAACATGACTCTGTCTGTTTTTTTCTGTAAATGTATGCAAACTGTTAATCCACAAGTATCAAAAGAAGTGTTTTAGTACAATAGTTGAATTGTCAGACCTTGCAGTAACTCCTGAAGTGCAATTAAATAACGTGGTTGCAATTTCCTAGTTCATTTTCTACCACAAGCAGCAGATATGAGTGCATGAACTATTTCCATCCTATCAGCGTAAATGTATTTTTCATCTTCTTTTACTACAATACTGAAGATGGTAGACCTTGTCTAGATTTTAGTTTCCCTGGTGCTTAGCCAAGACCAGTAGCACAACTAGCTCAGCCACTAAAGCAAAGAAGAAAGGTGTTCTTGTCCTTCAGACAGATAGCATCGCTGGGGAGCATTTGTGGCAGTAAACAAGATCATGTGTACGTTTTCCTCTCTTTGGCTTCCTGCATAAAGATAAAGAGGAGGTATGGGAAACTGTAGAAAATGTGTGAATGATTTTGTGAATAATATTGGCATGATTTCAGTTGTAAGATATTAAATAAAACATAATTGAGCTCCATTTGCTTTGCAGATAATTAGGAGACATGATCTCAAGCCTCAAGTTAAAATACAGTTTGAAAATGCAGGTGTGTTCTGATATAGATTTAGACTGAAGACAGTCTCTTATAACAAGGTAATTTAATTTGAGGTGCAATGCTCACTTTTCCACCCTCAGAAGCCAGATAAGCTGGTTTCGTTTCTGATCTCTCTTGGGTTTTCTTGCAATTAATTTACACATGTGTCTTCACAAATTTGTTTCTAAATAATTAAAGGGAGCATCTGAAATGAGTAACAAGCTGCATTTCAAATCCCCTGTATCATCCTCCACCTTCAGTAATAATAAGCAAACAATTTCTTAATTAATCATCACTTAAAACAAACCTCTTCATTGTCCTATGTCATTGTGAAAGATGTGCATTCTAGGCAAGAAGAAGGTTGGGATGGTGTTTTGTACCCCTTCCATGAGTGACAGTGAGAAACACCAAAACCTGGCAATTAAGATCTTTGCAGTTCATATTCCTGATATGTGTAGATTGAAAAACTCATTTGAAAGAGTTCTATGTAACTCCCAGGTTTGTGTTTTAGAAAAAGGCTTTTGTGGTCCAGCGCACAGCATTCCATTGTTTCTGTTAATTCCTAGCAGGCTTATTAACGCAGTGTGACGAGGAGATTGTTGCCTTTTGAGCCATCTGGTGCTGGTGCTGGTGCTGGCAGCCAGAGCAGTACTGGCTCTGCTGAGACCTTCATCTCATCTCGACTGAACCAAGACCTCAATCCTTTCAACCTCTTACTGCATTACTTGCACAGCTTTGGGCTATTTTAGGGGATGGGAGTGGGAGGGAGAAGAGTGTTCTTTGTGTTCTGTTTTTAGTGAAAGTTTCGGAGACTGTCCAGAAGCTCATCTTGCCTTTCCAGAACCTTTATTCCCCCAGGTTGCCTGGCTTCAGTTCATTCAACTGATGTGCTGTGGTGGGAGCTGTTTTCCCTCATGAGATGCGCAGTGACAGTCTCTCTTGATGGGAAGGGAAATATGTCCTGAAGGTTTTCAGTCTGTGTCTGCTTTGGGACCGTACCTTGATAAGCACTTTGCAGCAAAGTGACCTATATTTAACCAGGAGCCAGAAATATCTTCATTATCGAGCTCTGCCATATGGCTTCTCTGCAGCACAAAGGATCTTCATGGAGGTTGTGACCTTGGTGGCTCCCAGCCCCAGGAGAAGGGAGGTGATAGTTTGTTGTTCTGGAGGTCTGACTTGCAAGAGACCTTTCTCCGGATAGGAGATGTCAGATGCCTTAAAGTTCAGTCTGAGTTGACTTTGACTTCTGCCTGACCTTATCTAAGTGCCTGGATTTTAGAGGCAGTATTCAGGACTGTCTCCAAGACAAAGCCTCCGCCCCAGAAATTCAGTCCAGGCATCGCTGGGCCCACAGAGGCGACTGCTCTGGCTGTCCCCATTGCACGAGGGCTCCGGAGCAGCAGCCCTCTGTCTGGACGTGGCACTCAATGCTGACGTGTGGGCCTGGTTTATGTCTGATATAAAATGACTGTTTTTCAGGAGGTCTGAGACTCTGCATGTTGGCAACAACCCCAGTGAAATGTCTGCACTTGGGTGCATCTCCATCTGGATGGAGAGCTTGCTTCCTCCCGAGATGGGAGAGCACAGGGAGTGCCAGTCACACATCCCCGTGCTGTACTGGGGCAGTGCTGGGCCGTCTGTCCTCACGCTGGGGACCACACCCAGAGCAGGGCAGGGCCATCTCCATGGCTTGTAACTTCGGATGGTGTCACGAGGTCTGCCCTCCCCTGCAGTGCATGACTGCCACGGGTTGCATAAGCAGCTGCAGTTTTTCTTTCCAGAGCGCTGGCATGTTGGCAAACAGGCTTAGCCATTTGGAATGAAACAATTGGAAATGGAAGTTTTCACAATAAATACGTCTTGGTAGACTTTGACATCTTTGGTGGTGGGAAGTTCTGGTCAGTGCTTGCAAGTATCTGGTGGGCTGGACACCTGCTCGCCTGGACAGGTCAAGGTGTGCCTTCCTCCCCCTGCTGCCCTGTCTGCAGGGCTGCAGGGCAGAGACATGGCAGGAACAGCCCTGCCTGCCCATGGCAATAGCTTTACAGGGTCTACCATGCCTCACTGTGTAGGGCCCCCAAAACTACCTCTGCCCCAGTCTGCTCCTCATGGACTCATGTCACTAAATCAGCAAGTTGGTGTCTTCTTTTAAAGCTTTGTGGTGTGAGAATGCCTGCTTCATTCCCCAGCTTCAGATCCTGGATCCGTGTTCAGTTTTCCTTCCAGTTTCCCTTCCAGTTTCCCTTCCAGTTTTCCCTGCTGTTCTTTGGTGGGACTTTTATCTTGTCTTCCCACCGTGCAGGGGACAGCCCTCTTACCTGTCTCCGCTGACCGGCAGGAAGGTGGCAGGGATTGGGGAGCAGCTGGCCGCCCTCCGCTCCGCACCCTTCCAGGGCAATCCCTCGGTCTGGGGGACTCAGTGCATTTCTGGGTTGGTGGCTGAGTTTTATTTAGGTCACTCTGGTAACTGCTATCAGCAGAGCACTCGGAGCTGTGACCGGCTTTCACACACAGCTTCGGGCAGGCTGTTTTGTCATCTTGCCAGGGGAGGGCTTTTCAGTGAGGCTTTGGGGCTGTCCCCGTACAGGGCCGTTTCTCTGCCATTTCTGTGCAGGCCGTGGCCGGGGTGATGGCTCAGCCAGGCTTTGTCCTGCCCCTGCTCCGCTGCACCTGGCTGTCATTCTCTGCAAAAATACCTGTGCCTCAGTCTCATTTCTATCTAAGGATGTTCTGACATCTCTCTGGTTACATTTTCTTTGACCTCCTTAAAATTTTTGATCTTTCCTTAAAGTTTTGGTACAATCTGGACCAAGTCGCTTTTGCCTGGATCTGTTTACTTCTCATCTTCTTCTCGGTTTCCCTGTAGCCAGCTGGCACTGCTGGGATTGCCCCAGCCCCCAGTTCAGCAGTGCTGCCAGCCCCCTGCCACTGTTCCCCTGCCCTTGTTCCCCTGGGGCAGCTCCCCCAGTACTGGTTCTGTGTGCCTCTGCCTTGTGCACGCTGCATCTCTGCGGTGCCCGCTCTGCTCTGTTCGCAGCCTTTCTGTTCTTTCAAACAGACTCTCAGAATGAGGTTATTTAGGAAATCACAGCTCTCTAGATTTTAAGTTGATGTTTTTATGTTGTCAGCATGAATAATTGCCATTATTTCTCTTTCCCAGTTACGTTACTGGTTTTTACCATGCATTTGCTCTTGGGAAACAGCTCACCGTATTTCTCTGCCCTCTGCATTTATCTTTCTGTGGTTAGCCCTGAGAATAGCCCTGTGGTTAGTCTCACACAACACAATTACATCTATCTCTTTCCTTTGTCCTTGCAACTGGTCTATTTAATGCCTTTTTCTTTCTATCAGTGCCCTTTTTGTTCTTGGACCTTTTATGCAGAGCAGTGGCAAACGGAATATGATTTTGTTCTTTTACATCTTTCACTTTCATGGCAAATTCGCAAATGCCAGACTAATTCTTTCAAAGGCATATTGATTTTTGTTGGAATAGCTAGACTAGAGGCTAAAATAATAGAAAGAAAAGAAAGAAAGAAAGAATATGACATAGAAAACTTCATAAACTCATGCACCTAAAATAAAAACCTGTCTTCATCGTTATGTCAAAAATGGAACTGCTGGTTCTTCCTACCTTACAGCAAGTAGTTTTAATTTGAGCTTATAACTTTTGGAAGTTTCATGGCACAATATTGGGATTCTAGGTGCAAGAATTCCCTAAGGGTCACCTGTCCGATACAGCCAACAGTCATAAATCGACTCTGGACAGGAAGGAGAAAGAAGAGCGTACAAAAAGCTCAGAGGTACAACAAGAAATAAGTTTGAAGCATGTACCATGCTTCAAAAATGGAAAATGTCACACTCACTGTATGCACTTTGTTACTTTTCACAGATTGTTTTGCATGAGGATTTTGTTCCGCTGCAGCAGCAGTGACTGTTCTGCCCTGGGACAGTGCTGTTGCACTGTTGCTAGCTTTGAGCTGTGTGCACATCAGCACTCAGTACACCACTGCGAGATACCTTACACCACAGGGCAGCTCTGAGTAGCAAAGCAGTTCAAAACCCTGGCAATGTTGCACCAGATAAGAAGCAGTGCGGAGCTGTGTTTGCATGAATGCTAGCACTGACGGGGTTCATTGAACGGGCCGTGGCGATGCCTGTTGTTTGCTGTTTTGGTGTGGTACTACCTCCAGCAGTACGACAAAGGTACAAGGATTAACATTTCTGCTTTTTAAATATCATTATATTCATCAAGGGTAAAAAACGTGGCAAATGCTTCTACAGATCTTTGTTTTCACTGCTGTTGCAGCAGGAGTTAATGGAGCATAAACCTCTCAAAGTTTTCTCCTTACGAGTAAAATCAACTAACGTTTACAGACGTTGTAGCATTTCCCATTTTAGTAATGTGTTTTTGGTTTTGGTGCTCCGTTTTAAATTGCTCCATCTCTTTCCTTTGTTGACTTCTCTCTGAAGCGGGGTGACCCGTGCTGGCTGGAGTACCTCTAGCAGCCTCTGTCAGGGTGCAGAGATCCTGGCTGTGTCCCCATGGGTGAAAGGTCCCTCCTGAATCTATTTCTGTTTCTCCTCACCATTTCCTTCCTCATTTTCACTAATTTTTGTTTTTCTCCTAGTATCTCTCTAAACCATCTTATTTTTCACTAGATAGAGTCCTTCCCCAGCTCCCGTCCTCTGCAGCATCACAGCTCGTCCTCCCTTCCCAGGCGATGCGTGCCCCCTTACCCCTTCCCACGAGGATCTTCACTGCCGTTAGGCACCACGGCCTTGCTGTGCCCATCTCCATCCGTTCTCTCCCCGTGCAGTTTCCCTGAGCCCATGCACTAATGCCCAACATGGGTTTCCCGTGTTGCTCATCTTCCTCCTGGGAGCAGGGGTACCTCTGTCGTTCCTCCACTCAGAGTCTTCTCCCTCCCTCTCTCCCCAAGTCACCCATCTTTGGGCACAGCACCTTTCTTATTTCCCAACTTTTTTCCAGTGATGGCAAAAGAAATGCCCCAGGTAGCTTATTTGTGTCGCAGTTCCCTTCTTCTGGCTATCCTGTGAGTCTAACTAAAAAGCATGAAGTCAAAATATCTCTTACTTAGACCACAGCTCATTTCCTTTCCGCTTTTTAACTTACATTTCCAGTATGTATCCTATTGCTGGCTGGGACAGCAAAACCATTGTGCAGGGAAATCTTAGAAAGTTGAGATTCGCTGAGCTCCCAGTGAGAAGTTTTTGAAATCTGAATCCCTTCATTTAATTCCACATAGCTATAGCAAGAGCTGAGTCTGTGGAAGGACGTGTGCCACAAATGGATGAGGAACACTTGCTTGTGGGGAAAAAAAACGTAGATATTTATTTAAAGCTTTTATTTATTTCTACTGGCAGCTTGCATTTTTGTGACCTTTACTTCATCAAAAACGTTTACACGGCCTTGATGTATCTTACAAGTTCCATCTGTTTTGTCCACATGTTCAAAATGAACGCATCGCCATAATTTTGCAAATATTTCTGTAGGACTAATTGGAATTTTCAGCTGACAAATCATCATGATTAGACAATTTCTGTCGGTTTGGTGGGGTGTCGGTGTGTTGTCACGTTCATGAAAAAGAAGGCTGTGAGATGTTTGTTCATGCTGTTTCCTATGTTCACTCTACATTATTATATTCCTCAGGATGCCTATGGACATCCTGCCAGTGAGATGAGGATAGGGGAGCTTCGTCCCTCCATGCCAGAGACTCCGTTGTACCCACCCAAACTTGTGCTCCTGGGTAAAGACAAGAAAGGTACTGGTCTGCCTTACAGCCTCTTGGATGGGAGCACACGTGGGGTGCACAGATAGACGTGCTGCTTAACGTGCTCTGCACTTAACTGACTGCTAAACACGTGTTGTATGTGTTTGTGCACACGCACAGTTGTGTATCCATAGTATCCATGTGAACATGTATTTTTCTGGAGTTTAGTTTCCACCTCCTGAAAGCGTTTGCTGTGTTTTGTTTCAGAGTCGACAGATGAGTCTGAAGCAGATAAGATCCATTGTCTGAATAACAGCGTTTCCTCAGGCACTTACTCAGACTATTCCCCTTCCCAGGCTTCCTCAGGGTCCTCCAACGCGCATGTTAAAATGGGGTCCTTGCAGACAACGGCTAAAGAAGCAGTGAATAACTCTTTGTGGGGGAACAGGTGTGATCTTCTTTTTCAGCACAGCTTCCAGTTGCCTTTTGCATTACGTTGTCACACGCATTCCAAGTGATCGTGTGCTGTCTGTTAAGACATTCTGATCAAAACTGTAACATTTTGCCCCATTTTTTTGGGGTGTACATAGCAATACACAGCCAGGCTGTGAGGAGCTGGCCACCCATTCGTACTTTATAAATGTTAGTAATTCTACAGCCGTTTTTTCAACCATGTACAATAGCCATGCATTGAAAGCACCTAATAATTGAGCTGTAATTGTTCTGCTCTGCGTGGCCCCAAGCTGCAGCTGGCTGTAGTTTAGTGTAGTTAACAGAGTGCATGTGCCTCATATTCATGCTGCCCTGAGCCTCGCTGCCCTGGAACTCCAATTGCAATACATTGCACTGAGAGCTGTAATCCACACCGGCCATCAGCAACTGAAAAGTGCTCTCATACCGCACAGGGAGCGCCCTGCCCTCTGTGTTCCTGTCCCCGAAATGTAGCCCCATGGCAGAAATGCACAGAAGCTGGAGTCTGCATACTGGAGGTGTGTAGCATCTTGGTGGTGAGAAGATGCACAGGCTCCATCTGCTAGCTTTGTTTAAAAAAAAAAAAAAGTTGCAAGTGTAAAACATTTCCCCTGCACTCATCGAAGGTTATTTTTAAAGTAGGAAAATATGTTCAGCTGGATTTATATGTGAGCTTGGCATCGAGCCATCCAGGACTTTGGACTCGCTCCTTATCTCCTCAGTGTACGTTCTTACAGCATCTGTGCTCCAGGGCAGCACGCTGCTGCAGACGCTGTGCCAGAGCAGAGCCGTAAGGTGCACAGCTCCGTGCGGTCCCAGTGCCTGAGTGCAGATGGGGGAGCACTGAGCTGCTTTGTGAGCTCGCCTTTCTGACGGCAGCTTACCTGCTCCAGTAGAGGGCATTTCACCTGGTTTCGTTTTGTTTTCTTCCAGCAGGCTGGCGCAGTCCTTCCCGCAGCCCCTCGAAACAAAGCCATTGCTGAGCCAGCGGGAGTCGGCTCCGGCCGGGAACCTGCCCCCCCGCAGCGACCGGCGGCCGCTGAGCGACGCCTTCCCCGACAGCTGGGCCGACGGCTCGCACTACGACAACACCGGCTTCGTGGCGGAGGAGAGCGCGGCCGAGAACCCTGCTGCCAACCCTCTGCTGAGCTCCAAGTCTCGCAGCACATCTGCGCACGGGCGCAGGCCGCTGCTGCGGCAGGACAGGATCGTTGGCATTCCTCTGGAGCTGGAGCAGCCGACGCTCAGAAACACACACGAATCTGAAGTGCCTCCTCCCAATCCTTGGCAAAATTGGACCAGAACCCCTAGTCCTTTTGAAGACAGGACAGCTTTTCCTTCCAAACTGGAAAACACCCCCACCACCAGCCCTTTGCCCGAGCGGAAAGATCACGTCAAGGATTCTCCTGAAATAACTAGCACCTTCGCTCCCGGAATAGCGTGGGAATATCACGACGCAAACGCTAACAGAAGCCTCACAAACGTCTTTTCACATATCCACTGTCGCCCAGACCCTTCTAAAAGCGTTATTTCCATCAGCAAGAGTACAGAAAGGCTTTCTCCGATGATGAGGGATTTAAAAACGAACAAATTTAAGAAGTCGCAGAGTATCGATGAGATAGACATTGGTACGTACAAGGTTTATAACATCCCCTTAGAAAACTATGCATCCGGTAACGACACGGTGGGAGCCCACGAGAGGGTGGACAAGCTGCTGGGCCCGGAGCACGGCATGCTGAGCATGTCCCGCAGCCAGTCGGTGCCCATGCTGGACGACGAGCTGCTGACCTACGGCAGCGTCAAGGTGCAGCCGCAGCAGAAGGCGTCGGTGACGAAGAAGGTCTACCAGTTCGACCAGAGCTTCAACCCGCAGGGAGCAGTGGAGGTCACAGCTGAGAAGAGGTTACCGCCGCCTTTCCAGCTCAACCCCGAGTACATTCCCCAGCCGAGTAAAAACCTGCCCCAGGAGCTGGTCAGCCCCCGGGCCTACCGCGGCTACCCGCCCGTGGAGCACCTGTTCTCCTTCTCCCAGCCGTCGGTCAACGACGACGCCGTCAGCACGCCCTTCGTGAGCCAGGGCTCCAGGCCGGGGTTCTTGAGGAGGGCGGATTCGTTGGCCAGCTCCACCGAGATGTCCATGTTCAGGAGGGTCAGCGAGCCCCACGAGCTGCCCCCCAGCGACAGGTATGGGCGGCCTCCGTACCGGGGGGCTGTGGAGCGCCAAAGCAGCATCTCGGTCTCCGAGTCCCAGTTCCTCAAGAGGAACGGCAGGTACGAAGACGAGCATCCTTCCTACCAGGAAGTGAAAGCCCAGACTGGCAGCTTTCCCGTTAAAAACCTTACGCAAAGGAGGCCGTTGTCTGCACGCAGCTACAGTACAGAGAGTTACGGTACCTCTCAAACCAGGCCGGTTTCAGCGAGGCCTACAATGGCGGCTCTGCTGGAAAAGATACCGTCAGACTATAACTTGGGTAACTATGGCGACAAGCCTTCCGATAGCAGTGATATAAAGACAAGGCCCACCCCTGTGAAGGGAAATGAGAGCTGTGCTAAAATGCCTGCTGACTGGAGACAACAGCTACTTAGACATATAGAAGCTAGAAGGTTAGACAGGGTATGTTTGGCGCTTCTCTGCAATTAATGCCTTGAGTCGTGTGTGTTGCTATTTCAAGCTGTTTGCACGCAGTGGTGGCCGCCAGAGGTCCCAGGGATGGAGCTGCTGCCGTGCCGGCCCGCGGGCGGGCGGGGTGCGGGGCGGCGAGCCGTCCCTCCTCAGCTCAGGGGGAGCGTGCTGCTGGAGCCCCCCTGCACGGTGGTCTGAGAGCGTTAAAAAAAAAAGTGTTGTAGCTTTCGTGTCACTGTTAGTGGTGGGGTTCTAAAGCGCTCCCTTAACACTGAGAAGTGTTTCTGGGGGGACGCTGCCATGCTTCTGGCAAGGAGCGTGGCTGTGACTCCTTCCAGCAGTAGGAAGTTTTGCCTGTTTATCCTCTATACAAAGCGTAACACGAGTACTGCAGTGCATGAATTCCATAATGGTTTTGAATATTTAATGGCCTGCTTCCTGAGCCTGGAGTTGCTCCATAACCTGAAGTGATTGTGGGGAGTCCCTGTGCGCTGGTGCCGCAGGGGGCTGCAGGCCGTGTCCGTGCTCTGTGCTAGGTGCCCGCGGGCCTGGTGCTGACACCGCTGCGGTGCCTCCCAGCTGCTCGGATGTGCGGCATGCTAAAATGCCATTGAGGGTCAAATGGGGAAAGTTCACAAATTGGGTCCAAGGCTGAAGCTTGTCCCTTGCTTCAGCTTGATTCCTTGTGTTGTGTAAAACCAAATGGAAAATGCCCCATACCCCGGCACAATACGGCAGCCAGGCAGAGAAGTTTCTGCTGTTAATAAGCACTTCCCAGACGTTTTAGAAGCATCTTTACAAGGAGGGTCACAATGTGTGTCTGTGTGAGCAATGCATCCCCTGGCGGTGAGCTGGCGCTGGTGGGTGGCCCCGCAGCGCTGCAGCCCAGCGGCACCCAGCCGGCACCTGCAGGGAGGGGGGGGGTGCCGAGCTGCTCCCTGCCCCCGGGGCTCCTTTGTGCTCCATCTGGTTTCTGCTTGTGCAGACGTACCGGAATTTGGCCACATTTGCACAGTAAAGAGCTGTACCGTTTATATACTGCAGCTTTCAGAATGCAGATAGCAACATATCTCATCTGCTGTCAGCGTGGAAGTCTTCTATGGTATCCATTTTATGTACAACTAGCAATGTACTTGCTTCCGTGTGACTCAGTGCATGCATCAAAAAGCTATTTATTTCTTGGTACTGTTTGTTTGCTTAAACTAAAACTTTGTGAAATTAACCATATATGTGTGATACTTGATTCAAGGAGCATGTGTGTTCATATCCTGTCACGTGGTTGTTTCCTCTACTCAGACCGCTGCTTACAAACACCACACAGTTAGCCTTGGCATGCTGCACTCTGGAGGGTTTTCAGCAATGCATGCCGGCAGAAGCATGACTTTAAACTTGCAGACTAAATCTAAATTTGAAAACCAAATGCTTCAAGAGCTGCCTCTACCGAAAGTAAGTATGGGCTAGCCAGCATATACCAGCGTTACGAAATAAGTTAATGATACTCCTTGCTTTCTCCTGGTTTAGCTTTTGCCTATCGTTCATGCCTATACTGTACCCAATCCAAAAAGCAAAGACGGTCGGGACGGTGTTTTCCTCCTCGGCAATCCTGCTTTTTGGATTCAGGAGCTCTCGTGGCTGTCATTACTGCTTTCTGCTCTTGCGTTAGACTGATGCCATCGTTGTATTTTCTAAATGATGTGTGCACAGAAATGAAGAACATGCTTTGTTTTGTGTCTGTTTAACCTTACATTAACGCAGAAACGCTGGACGTGCAGATATGGAGTCAGGATTCTGAACAGCCCAGCGTTAACTGGGAGCACTGCGGTAGCTGATGGGTGTCAGAAGTGCCTCGCGCCCAGTCCGACGTTAAACTTTTGTTTTGGGCAATGCGCTTAGAAATAATATTCGTTATTATCTAATTGCCAAATATTTTGCAACTGTCGATGTGATGTTGTTGATAAGTGCATGCATACCCAGCTCTCCACGGGTGAGAGGAGGGCACAGAGCGGGCTGCTGCTGAGCTGTGCCCGGTGTCAGGGAGGAGGTGCTGCACGCCCCGGGACCGCAGAGCTGGGAGGGCTGTGAGCAGCAGGAGCTGTTGGTGCAAATTAGCTGCATCTCTGTGAGTAATTAAATGGGAGCA
The DNA here is from genome assembly GCA_013396635.1 of Penelope pileata. Lineage (NCBI taxonomy): Eukaryota > Metazoa > Chordata > Aves > Galliformes > Cracidae > Penelope > Penelope pileata. Next base: position 228,325 of record WBMW01000011.1, read on the forward strand.
GAGCACAGAGCCAGGCAAGGAACACCATAATCTGCCCTGCTAATTGCTGGGCTGCTGCGGGCATCCAGCCCGGGCCAAGCTGGTGCTGTGCCAGCACTGCCTGCGAGGGGCAGCGGGCAGAGCAGGGCTCCGAGCCTGGCAGTGCTGAGTGAGGGGTTGGGGCAGAGCAGAGCAGGGCTCCGAGCCTGGCAGTGCTGAGTGAGGGGTTGGGGCAGAGCAGAGCAGGGCTCCGAGCCTGCCCCGTGTCGGGGCAGAGCAGAGCAGGCAGCGCTGGCTGGAGGCAGTGACCCAGCGGGGGCTCAGAGCGGGGCTGCCGAGCAGGGCTGTGACAGTTCAGCAGCACACACAGAGCTCGTGGCCAGGTTTCTCCTGCTGTAACTTCCCATACCCTGTCACCTCCACTGGCACCTCCCATCCGCTGTCCCTGGGTTGAGTCCCAGTGTCAGCGTGTGCTTCCTGGCTGTTGTTAGCCCTCCCCGCTGCCCGTCTGGCTGGCTGTACAGTAACCCTCCTCACAGCCCCTCCGCAGAGATCCTCTGGGAGCAGCCCCGTGGAGGGGACTGGCTCTGTGCACACCTTTGAGAGTAGCAGTATCGCTTGCAGAGCTTTCAGGTGCAAATGACTGTGGAGATGAGAGCGCAGGTGTCTGCGGGGCTGCCTCGAGCTGCTGAGGGCTGGCTGAGGTGTGGCTGGGGTGCGGGATGGGCTCCGCTCTGTCTCACCAGCGTGTCCCTGCTGCCTGCCCATATGGGACGGGACGGGACGGGATGGGATGGGATGGGATGCTGCCTGCATGGGGTTCTCAGCGTGCCCCTGGGGACGCGGGGTCAACACTGTTGGACAAAGACTGGGGACGTTCCATTGTTTGATTAGATCCCTTCACGTGTTTGAGAGCGTTCTGCACTGCTCGATGGATCCAGGCCACAGCTGCTCCCTCCTCACCCTTCCCCTTCCTGTGGCCTGGATTCAGGGCAGTAATGAGCGGGGTCTGATTGCCAGTGGAGGATCAGGAAACGGTGTCCAGCAGCTACTCATTCTGGTTAACTTTATTACATTGAGTGTACTCTGTGTATGAAATGTGCGACTGCTGATTTTGGTTTTTCACTTAGAGGCAGCAGATAAGCAGTTCTTACTGGTTCGCAGTCCATCCAAACTCTGTTAAGGAATAGTACTGCAAGGAGATGAATTCATTTTACTGCAGAAAATGAAACGAGAAACTTATCACAGAATTTTCCTTTTCACTCAGAAAGCATCCTCTGTGTTTTCTGCCGTGTGGGTGGCAGCTCTCCCCTGCAGGCCAGCCGGCCGCTGGCGGCAGGCGCAGCGCGGTCTGCAGGGACGCGGGAGACGCGGGCAGGGGATGGCGGGCTGCTGGCACCCGGGCCCTTTTTTTTTTTTTTGTTACTAACCTCTGAGGAGTGTGATTTCAAAAACAGTTTAATTACGTTTGGTTTTAACAGATTGTTAAGCCTGATTTTAAAAGAAAAGTTCCTAATTGACCCATTATCAGCTTTAACACTGCAAAGCCACTGTCTCTTCTCCACTCATCTAAAGAAATGTCTCACAATTGTTTTCAATCTAAATTGAAGAAGAAATTGCTCGAATGATGGGGGAAGCCTTAGTTTTTCTTGGCGTTAACCAGAGCTGAACGAGCAGCACCCCAGGGAGCGCCGTGTGACGCCCAGCGGCACCTGGGGGTCTGGCACCCAGGGCAGACCCACGCCAGCAGACTTTGCAGGAGAAATACAGAGATGGCAGAAAACTGGGTGAGACGGAGAGGGTGCCCGTGGCCTGACGGGGACTGAGAGCAGGAGGAGGGAACCGGTGAAAAAAGGGGCAGGAACTGTGTCCAGCAGGGGGGAAAGGCAGAAAAAGAGTGTCAAGCTCACTGAGGAAACCATGTGTGTGTTATGTCCATTGGTATTCAGGGGGGTTTAAATATGTGACCACCAAAATGTGTTCCTGTGGAGATGAGGGCCAATGTTACGTGCGTTTTCTGTCCCATCATTCATGATGCTCGTTACTGCTCCCACGTGTGTGCCAGGATCGCTGGCTCGCAGAGTCCCGCTGGAACGTGGTCGTATGTTCACGGCATCCTGTAGAAATGTGAGGGGGTTTCCGTGTTAGCAGCAGTGTTGGGTTGGTTGCTGAGAGACGTGCAGGCAGGGCGTGTGCTGGTGACTAAAGGCTGTCCCACCTTGTGCAACAGACGCCGTCGCAGCAGAGCAGCATCCTGGACAACGGGCAGGACGAGGGGCCCGGCAGCGGCCAGTGGAACCCCTACCCGCTGGGGCGGCGGGACGTGCCCCCCGACACCGTCACCAAGAAGGTGAGCGGCGGGGAGACGGGGCCCTGGGGGCTGGTCTGAGAGGTGCTTGGTTGTGTCTTGAGGTTTGAAGGAGCAGTCGCTGTGAGCTAAGGTCCGTGTTCCTGTGCCTGCTCCCCGTTGTTGTGTGCATTTATGCTGACGGTGCAGCTCTGGCATGTGCGCTGGGCAGAGGGCTCTGCTGGCGGTCCTGCACGTGGCAGAGCCATCAGCCACCTCCTGTCCTCAAAATCCTTCCCTCAAATTCCTCATATCAGTGTCAGGTTATGAGGGGACATTGCTGCTGCACAGAGCGCTCGGCACTGGCACAGCT
>WBMW01000011.1:231082-262163 GCA_013396635.1 Penelope pileata
GTGCTCAGAGCTGTGGGGATGCGGCCCTGAGGCCATGGCTCCGTGGGGATGGGGGGGGGTGGGCTGGGGGATCTCAGAGGGCTTCTCCAGCCCCAGTGATTCCGTGATTCTAATTAAGTCTGCTGAGATGGAGACCAGCCCATGGACTGTCACAGTCTGGCAGGGACATCCCAAGCAGCAACCATTTGCTGATAAATGCCCCAGGGTCTGACTCCTGCTACACGTGGCAGTGGGTGTCACCGTGCTGGGATCCAGCCAGCTTCGAGGAAAGCAGGGGCAGCCCTCTGGCAGCCTCTCCTGGCCCCGCTCATTGGCTGAGGATCTGACTGTTTAAGATTCTATCACCATAAAGCTGGAGAACGAAGGATCTGGAGAAACACAACTCTGCCATCAGCTTTGGAAGGTGGAGCTGCAGCAGTGATGAGTGCACTGTTACCAGCGTGGAGATGGCCCTGCTGAGGATGGAGTAAGGTGTTACGAGTCACGACGTGCCCACTGGTGACTTCTGCAGTGTAATCAGCTGTCAGCACTGATGAGGTGATTTCCCTACTGGCTTCACATCTGTTTATCCAAGGCAGTTTCAGCAGCAGTAACCCTTAAAGTGGCAAGACAGACTGCACTTGTACGGGAGGATTGCTTGAGGATGGAAGGCGAAAGCTGGAGCAGCCCCGAGGCTCCTCCTGGAGGGTAAGGAGGACAGTGCCCTGACATCGGCTGGGTGCCCTGACATGGCCTGCAGGAGCTGGCCCTGGCAGCCGCCTTAGTCCGAGGGTTTCGTTATTCTCAGATACGCAAGAAACCGAGATAGGAAACTTAAGGGAAGTTATGTATCATATCCTAAGTTATCTGCTATCCTTATCTTCACAAACACATGGGGATAAAACCTGCACTCATCCGTTCACACAGTCTAATACAAGCTTATGTCTTGCATCTGTGCATCATCAGTGTTACTATAATAAGAAACTGCAGATTCTGTTTCATTCTGGATGTCTGAGTGTCTCACTGCTCGGATCTGGTAAGTACAAACATTGCATAACTGCACTGGAAGCTGCTTAGCTCAGTGGAGCAATCCGTTGTCGCATCCGCTGTCTGCTACGTTAATTGCACTGTAAGTACTGGACACTGAGCTGAAAATAATTAACTTTTGTGGTGGCTGTTGAATAAAGCACAGAATACAAATGAAATCGGGGGAAACTGTGCATAATGAAGATTTTTTTCTGCAGAATGAATGATTGCCATTTCTAAGAAAAGGATTTGTTTTCAGCTTTTCCACCTCCAGCAAGAGCCACAGTGTGAACACACGAGAAGCTGTGATATCATCTCTCCAAACAAAGTCTATTAGCAGGAATGAGAAAATGAATTCTGACAACTGTTTACCCATCCTCAGGAGGTGGCTTGCAGCGTGTTGTTGTGACAGTGCTGATCTCTTTTCCATTGAAAGTCACCTGGGGTGTCCTGGCTTCCCAGCATCTCTGAAAATCTTCTATAGAAAAGAAGTACAACATAAGGAACAATTGCATGATGTAAATATAAACTGTAGTACGTGTTGTGGTTTGTGAATGGTAGTCAGCCCCTGGTAGAGCTGTGCCTGGAGAATCACTGGGAGAAAGCTGGGGCTTGTTCTTCCAAGCGGGATGAGCAGCACAGACCGGCTTCACCAGGCTCTCCCAGGAGCAAGTTGGCCAATGCCTGCTGGCACTGTCGTGTCCACGTGTTTTTTAAGAAGAGTTTGGTCAGTGAGGATTTGGGTACAAGAAGTAGCAGATGTCTGTGCCATTGCTCACTCGAGACTGCCCATCTCAGGCTGTGAGATACAGAGCTGCCAGGACGCTGTTCTGGCTGCTCTCGCTCGTCCCGCTGTTCAGATGCCGCCAGCAGAACTCCCAGCCAGCGCAGAGCAGCCTGCCCTGCAGCCACCGTGTGTCTTGCTGTGTTCAGTGACTTCAGCAGCTCCAGCTGCATCCAAGTTAATGATGCATTCTGCAGACAAATCTTGAAACTCCATTCAGATGCATTTTTGCTATGGCAACAAGCAATTAATCCCAATGCCTTGGTTGCAAGGCCGGATGAATGGCCAATGGGTAAGAAATACTTTGCTCGTGCTGTGTTGCCTTTGGCTGTGCCTAAAATACAGTCTCACCGCTGCCCACCCTCCCACTGGCCGCACAGAGGTTCAGAGGTAACGCAGATCTCACCCTCGCTGCGAGCCGTGACCGTGCTGCTGGCTGCTGCGCAGCGCTGCAGGAGCCCGGCTGGTCCCCAGAGCCCTGCGGGTGCTGAGATGTGCAGCTCTGATGCTCAGTCACACTCGTGCTCTCCCAACAGAAGTGCTGGGTGACGGGTCCCTGTCACCCGAAAACGGTGCAGTGGGGTGACAAGTGATGGAGCAGCAGTATCGGAGCATACCGTGGAGCATGAATTTTGCTCGTTCCCTTACGGCTAGGTTGCGTGCAGTTATTTATAAGCAATGTCTCAGTCAAGTGTATATGAAAGTATAAAATTGTCTTAATTTAATTTGCAAATATTTGTCTCAAATGTTTATGTAATTCATGTGCCTTTATAGAGAGTGTGTATTGAAGATGAGGCAAGTATGCAACATTGCCACATCAAGGACAGAATACAGAAAGCAAACCTCACCCTCAGGTCGTGGCTGCAAAGGTGGAAGGCAGTGGGGACAGAAGGGACAGAGGGATGGCAGCCGTCATCCGTTCTTTTCTGAAAATATCTAAGGGCCAAGCCAGTGTCAATTCAGTAATTCACTTAGGGCTGCAAAACATGAGAGTTTCGGATTGGTAGCAGTTATAAGAGAAACTGTGATTTGTTAAAATGTTCCATTTTGTAACAGCTACGCTGGTTCCTAACACAAGGCATCACATTCAGTTACTGGTGCTGTCTGTGCACAGCGCACAGTAATGGCCCGTGTCTGTATTTAAGGCATAACTTTCATTTCCTATTATATTTTATTTCTGTTGATAAAACACGCTGCACCTGGCTCATTTCCCTGGAACCTCCCAGGGTCACTGTGTGAGGGCATCCTCGCTGCTCTCGTCACGACTGCTCCAGCCGTGGTTGGAGGGAGGTCAGCCCTCGGGCGTGCCGTGGGAGGTGTGCTCCTGCCCGGCTCTGTGAGCTGCCATCATTGCCTCTTGCCAGCCCCTGCCCTTCTGGCCTAACGGGTTCCGTTGCCCACAGGCAGGTAGCCACATCCAGACCTTGATGGGGTCGCAAAGCCTGCAGCACCGCAGCCGCGAGCAGCAGTACGAGGGGAGCATGAACAAGGTGACCATCCAGCAGTACCAGCCGCCCCTGCCCATCCAGATCCCCTCCTCGCAGAGCTCCCGGGCGCCGCCGGCGGGGCGATGCCTCATCCAGACCAAGGGGCAGAGGAGTACGGACGCCTACCAGGAGCAGGTGAGAACGTGTCTGCACGAAATAACGCTTTGAGAGAAGAGCTGAGCCCGCCAGGTCACACCGCATTACTGGGCAGCTCCTGCCCATGCCCAGCACGGTGCCTGGCACAGCTCCCGCACCCCCAGCCCCACCGGGTGGCTGCTGACAGCTTCCTGGGGTGCTCCCGTCCCCGCTGTATTTGGCCTTAATGATTTCAGTGACTGTCTGAGGCGCCTGACCCGAGGAAGAAGGCTCACGGTCACCAGCAGGCCTCCTCCTGCGCAGCGCTGGGCGACCCGTGTCGGCAGCTGCTGGTGTGAGCCCGCGGGTGTAGCTCCGAGACCCAGCAGCAGCTCCCTGTGCTCACCCTGGCTTGACGAGTGCTCATTAAGCTGCACAGAAGTCATTTTTATTTTATATTAAATTAACCAGTGCCACTGAAATTCACCCTGAGTGGCAGATAAGGTCCAGCACTATTTCTTGGAGCAGGGCCCTTGTGAAACCATTGGTGCTCAGAGCTATCGGGGCAGTGGCTTAGAGAGCCCTGAGGCTCCCGGTGCTCCCTGCTGGGTTTGCCACTTAGAGCATCGCTGCAGCACCTTAAAAAACTCTCACCATGTAACACTACTTTAGGGGCTTTTACTGTGATGTGCAGTACAGCTCTTGAGGGTGAACTGGCCGCGTGAACGTGAGGTGGGCGGTAGGAGATGCCGCTGTTGGGGCAGTGCTGGCATCGCCTGATCTTGCTGTGTCTTTTCCACCTAGTTTTGTGTGAGGATAGAGAAGAATCCCGGCCTCGGCTTTAGTATCAGCGGTGGAATAAGTGGACAAGGCAACCCCTTCAAACCTTCCGATAAGGTAAGGCACGCATCTCGCTGACGGGGCTGCCCTGAGCGCGCCGTGTCGTGGGGACGCAGATACGGCGAGGGGGGTTTGTCTGCTCCTCTGCTGGGACTAACGAAGGAAGCGTCCCCCTATACCAAGCAGTGTATACCTGTACTCTATACCACAAAGTCAGAGAAGTGTTTTTTGTTGGCCCTTTACATCCCCATGCTTGGCATTCTTCTGTTAGGGGAGAAGCATTTGCTTTTGTTTGTGTGTTTGTTTAATGAAGGCAAGAGACTCAGAAGCCCCAGGGGTGCCTGGTTTATAGTCCACATATAAGACAGTTTTTCAGACTGTTTGGTGGAGCATCATCTCTTTCACTTTTTCCTTTTGAGACTCAGTTTAGACCCTGATTATTTTGTCACTGGAGTCCTTAGAGGGACTGCTGAAACAGCAGCAGGGTCTGTAGCAGGGGTGTCAAGTACAGCAGTCCTGGCCCACAAACTGGTCTGGAGAAAAGCAGGGCCTGGGAACACCATGGGACACCTTCTGCTGGTTCCTGGTGTCGGGTGAAAGCTTGGGTGCTGCGGTGCGTGACGGCCAGGGACACCCAGTGCTCCTCCAGGGAGTCACAGGTTTTAGAGGACAGTAAATCCCTGCAGTCAGTGAAAGGACAACCAGTGAAATACAACACCTGGTGCTCCTCAGCGACAGAACTGTGGGACGAGGGGCTCCTAGGCCTGGGAGTTCCTCTGCTCCGTGCAACGACGAGGAGTTTGTTGACAAGTGAGGACGATGGGTTACTCTTCAATAATATTGGATGCAGTTCCAAGAGGCAGTCATAACTTCCATGAATACTGAGCGTGTTTGGCAAATCTTCATCCTGCATCCAAAATTTGAGATCTGCATGGAAATTGAAAAAAAGATAATTTCTCCACCACTCTGAATTACAAGAGATTCTAACTGGAGATCTAAAATGCTCTGGGAAATTTTGGTCTAACACAATCTTAATTTCTCTCAAGTTTCCCATCAGTAATTCCTGTTTTGAACTTGAAGGGTGGCTCCCCCTAATGCACACCCCACCAGACCTGCAGCGATCGGCCCTCGCAGCAGCTCGAGGCTGGTGTCCTCCGTGGAGGCTGCTGGCTGCCACCCTGCTGTGTAACAGCGTGTCCTTCCTGCAGTCCGATGCAGGAGGGTACGGCTAAGCTGTGCTCCCGTTGTCAGTCACCTGTCTGAAATTATTGGAGAAGAACCTGCTTCCCCTTAGGGACGTGCCCACACGAGTGACACATGCAGTGCAGCTGCAGATAGAATTAATTTTAGTAATGACAAAAATGCAGGACTGTGTGCGAGGCAGTGACAGGGTGGTTATACTGACGGCATTAATAGCTTGAGGTGTTGGTTTCTGTGCTATTACACCAAAAAGCTGCTTCCCACATGGTTAAATCAGATTTACCACGTCTGAACTGTCACAGCAGTGCTCTGAGGGTGACCCTGTCATGGCCTGAGCCATGCGCGTGGCACTGCGATGGGATCGGGGTGGCAGGGAGCGCTGAGCAGCGCTGTGCCCCTGCCCTGACAGCCCCACGGGGCTGTGTGGAGCGGGAGGGACGGGGCAAGCAGCAGAGAGCTCAGAAGCAGTCAGAGGGAATGGCAGCGTCACACTTCAGTGGCACGGGGGTGAGGTGTTGGTGTGATAGGATCCATCCCTCTGCTCTGCAGGGGCCCAGGTCTCTGTACAGGGAACAGAGACACCGGGCAGCGCGGGGCTGAGAAGGCTGTGCTGTCCCTCGAGGACGCACGTTATCTGCATGTGTGCAGATGTGCAGTGCAGATGTGCAGTGCAGCCCCAGCTCAGCCCTGGGGGTGCTCGCCCACAGCACTGGGGCGAGGACAGCAGCGTGAGGCTGCAGGGCTGCAGGAGTTGTGTGGGAAATCCCTCAAACTTGGTCTTCCCTAATCTGGGGGTTTGTTAACATATATTTCACAGAAATTCTAAAAACAAATCTAAAAGTATCCTTCATTATTTAATAATTTATCCCCTTTCAAAGTCATTCGCTCTACAGAGAATGGATTAAGAGAGGATGCTACAGACCATTGCTCCGCTTTAATTAACCTCCCGATAATCCTGCTGCTCCTGTCCACTCCCTGAAACGACTCTGACTTCACATTACTTTGTGGAGTCTCAGGTGACCCCCAGTTACGTTGTGATAACCAGCCCATGGCAGGGCTTGGAGCCAGATGGTCTTCAAGGTCCCTTCCAGCCCAACCGTGCTGTGACTGTGCTTCTACAGCTGGCTGAAGGGCATGGAGAGCCGCTCCCAGCCACTGCCTGTCTGTGGTTACAGATTAGGAAGGGATTTGGTGTTGAGAGCACTGCCCGAGCACAGGGAGCCCCCAGAGCAGCAGTCAGGGAACACCTGTATGTTGGGAACTAGTTCTCGGTACTAGCATCCTAACCTCTGTTACTTCTGACTTATAGGGTATCTTTGTTACTAGGGTTCAGCCTGACGGACCAGCATCCAGCCTGCTGCAGCCCGGCGACAAGATCCTCCAGGTACGGCTCTGACTGCTCCATAGCTGGGCTGGGGGAGAAGCAGTCCTTTGCATCTCCCAGTAATATCGCTTTCAGCACCACTTCTGGCATTATGGCACTTCAGTATTGATTTATGACTGTGTTACTTGCAGTACTCTTGAGAGCTGGTCTCAGAAGGACTAAAGCTGTTTGAAAGCAGAGGGAGGATGTGGGAAGGGGGCCCCGGGGGTGCAGGCTGGGCACTCGCTGAGCCCAGAGGAACGAGGAGCAGAGGGCCCTGCTGCCCCGGGTCCTGCTCTCTCCCAGGGTGCAGCGCGTTGGTGCACTGGGAGGGGAGGGCTCTGCAGGAAGGGATAATGACTGCACTGCCAGCAGTGCCCAGGTGGCAGAATACCAACTTGAACATAAAAATGTTGGTTATATTATACCCAGCTTTTCCACACTAGCAGAGCAAGATAACACAGGGGAAAAGAGCTTGGCAAGCATTTTCCCTAGTGTAAGTACATGACACAGCAAAGCATGTTTGTAGTTGTCACCTTTGCAGCTGCTGTGGCACTGGTGTGATGCAGTCATGTTTAGGGAGAGAGGTGTGAGACTGGTGTTGTTTTCGCCTCTCCTTCAGTGTCCTGCAAGGTTTGTTGTGTGCTTGTTTTCAAGCCTGGAAAATGCATTGCCACTGGCAACAAACAGAAATGTCACTGACAAAGGGAGGAGTCACTGGGGTTGTCTGAAAGGCTTACAGCTGTGTTACAGCCATGCGGTCTGATCGAGGGTTAGGGGTTAGCTGTGCTGTCACCGCTTTATGGAGACGATCAGCAAAGCAAGGACACTCTCAAACACCGCTGGTGCCTCCCTCCTCTTCTCCTCCTGCCTGTCCCTCTTGCTCTGCCTGGCACAGGCACTGCAGAACCCACCAGCCCTAACACCTGCAGTGAAGTGCTGGTATGTTCAAAAAGCAGGAAAAAAGAGTGCAGCCAAGCAAAATGAACTGCAAATGGCGATGTGGCACTGAGGGCCGTGGCTCAGTGGGCATGGCTGGGAGGAGCTGGCGTTGGGCTTGGGGATCTCAGAGGGCTTTTCCAGCCTCACTGATTCTATGGTTCCGTAATTAGCACTGAAGTAGAACAGTTTATTTAGTCTTTTCTCCCTCTTCATAGATGTGGTTTGCTGAAGCACGATGCCAGCCCACGCCTGCCTTTGCTGCCAGCAATGCAGCAGGAGCTCCCATGGGGCTCCACAGAAGCCCTGCGTCCCAGAGTTAGTTTATTCACAAAACCTGCAGAGGATCAGAGCCACAGAACAGCTCGGGCCAGAGGCCACTTGGTCCCTCCCTGCTGAAAGCAGCACGGGGCCCGGGGGGTCCCGTCCCTCCCCAGGGCAGGAGGAGAGAGGTGTGTCATCAGCGGTCCCGTCAGGCTGAGGTCGCTGTGTGGCTGTTGCTGACTCTAGGCTGGCTTGTCATTTCCACGTCTCCCTTTGCTCCCCTGAAAAACGGCATTCCACAGGATCTCACCTGGTTTCTCTCCTTGTTTTTGTGTTGCAGGCAAACGGACACAGTTTTGTACATATGGAACACGAGAAAGCTGTACTACTACTGAAGAGTTTCCAGAATACAGTAGACCTAGTTATTCAACGTGAGCTTACTGTCTAAATATTTTTTTATAAATAGTAAATATGTCTAGCCAGATCTAATGTTCAAACAGATTTATACATAGGAACAAATTTTTGCCAATTGCTGGACCAATGGCAAACGGTAGTGCCAAATGTATAATACTCTATGTTAGTACCAATCATCTTGAAAAAATATATTAACTATATAAATATATTGTTCATGTGGCTACGTATTAGTTTTAATTGTCAGCCTCCGGCTGTGCATTGGTGCGTTTTTTTAATCAAGTTACTTCTTAAAGTCAATTTCATACGGTTTCAAAACACAGAAGCACATACAAATTCTTTAGGAATTCTGCTGTCCATCAGAAACACTGCCTCAAAGTTGTATATGCCTTTATAAAGATAAAATATATTAACCTGTACTTCCCATGAAATATTTCTACCATGTCACATACAAAAATATAGAGAAAAAAAATATTTTCATAAACACCTCAAAGAAAGTATATATTAAATTAAATTTAATAATGTTCATTTATTTTCAATGCAAAGATATTCTATGCCTTATGAAAATACCTGTACATATGCAGTGTGTATAGCTGGCTCCATCCCACCCGGTCGCCCTGTCGCCGCGCAGGGTGACGCCCGCTCAGTGACTGCCACCGCGGGGACCCCGGCGGGGTCTGCCAGTTGGGTCCGTGCGAGGGCACCCGACGGCCGAGCAGTCAGTGTAGACAGCTGTGGTTCCTAGGGGGAAGGAGGTTGTGATGGGTGGCAGGAGAACTTTTTGGTTGCTGCTAATTTGATTATTTTAACTTCTCCGTTGCAAATGACAGGCCCCCCACCTGCGCTGCCCATTCCCGGCGTTACGGGGTCCTGCACCTTAGCTCTGGCCCTGCCGTGTCACGCCCCGCTCGCTGTGTCCGTTACCAGTAAGGCTTTAACCTTTATGGAACCCTTTATTTGAGTAACAGTCTCTAAAATGAATGGGGATAGATCTAATGTGTGTGACACTGTGCAGAGTGGCGCTGACAGAGCATGGGAACAGCTTTCCCACCGACGTACCCAATTTGAAAACCCTTAAGGTAAAAACCCTCGTGCTGTCTTCAGCAGAGACAGCACAGAACTCTGCAGAACTGCTGCTGCTTCAGTAATTCAGGTGTGTGTCATGTGGCAGCTGACAGCAAGGAGCAGAACACAGGGCCTGCACCCACGTTGGCTGTTGGCACTGGGCTGCAGGCAGAGCCATGCCCTGCTCGCGGGGCACCTCCTGCAGGGGCCTCCAGGAACCCCAGACCTTCCTTCTCCTCTCCCTGAGCGTGTGCTGACTGAGGGCAGCAGGCTTCAAACTAAACTGGTGCGGTGTCAGAAGATAACAGTGCCCCTGTGTGTGCCCTGCATGGACCCAGCCGTCCGCCAGAGGGGAGAGCAGCACCCCCACGCCATAGGTAAGCGTAGGAGCTCCGGGTGCTAGGAGGCACCAGGCCAGTCACTGTTTGCACTTGTTCCTTTTTTTTTTTCCCACTGCTGGGAGGCATGGGAGAGGCTGGGGAGCGAGGCTATTGCATTGGCACATGAAGTACCTGGTGCGTGGTTGTTTGCTTCTCCCATTTTCTCTTAAAAACAACAGGAGTGACTGAGCGCGTTAGTATAAATACTAATGAACCCTAAGTTCCAAGCTAACATAATATGAATTTTCACTTCACACATTGAAGCGTTCTTACGGGAAGAGCTCCTGTAACCCAAGTGACAGCAGAGCTCAGATCACAGCAAGCAGAGCTACTGCTAGCCCACAATTTGCTATTTGAATAAATGATTTGATGCTAATTAGAAAATAACTTTAAACAATGAATGCTTTTTGGTAAATTAAAGTTGTCTTGATTTTACAAGCTGAGGCTGCTTGCTGAGCTCACACAGTTTGGGTTTGGATGTTATCTACCCTCCTTTTTTCCATTTTTGTCACACATGTAATGGCAGAATGTCCCCTCCAAGTGCACAGGCTCTGGCAGAACCCACGTGGAGCTTTCCCCACGTGCTGGCAGGTCTGAGGCCAACAGCCCCTTTCTGAAGGCCGCTGCGCTTTAAGAGAAGGAATCAGGGTTTATTCATCATCATGTTCAGAAAACTGCAGACACCTCCACAGCTAGTAGTTAGTGATGCTGGATGGGAATTAGACACACTAACAGATATTTATGCACCTAAATCCTCTTTGGAGCTACTTTTTGTCTTTTCATGCAGAAATGTCACTGTTACAGACCTGAGCACGTGCACGGTGTGCAGTGCACGTGCACAGCTGCAGCTATGCAGCCCCCAGGCATCTCATGCCAGCACAGCTCCGTGCTCTGAGCTCCCCTGTGATGTCTGCTGCCAGCAGGAAAATGGAGTATGTCACTTACCCAGTTTTGCATCCTGCAGTAACGCTGTGCACAACACAGAGCACACGTTCCTCCTCCCCGAGCAAAGCGACAGCACTGCAGCACACGGCAGCATCAGCGCACAGAGTGCTGGATAGCAGCAAAACGTGGCAGGGAGCTGCAGAACGAAGGCCTGCAACCAAGGGAATGGCACACAGGTGAGAACTGGTGAACTGGAAAAGGCCACAGTGATCTTCAGTGCTTGTTAGTGCTGCACCTTGTGCTCTGCTGGGTTTCTGCACGCTGACTTTATGAGATCTAAGGCACAGGGGCATAATCAATTGGGGCTGTGTGCAGAACTGTATTTCAGGATTGCTGAGTGCTTTCATTAATGGATTATAATGAAGAGGAAATTACCATAAAATTGAATTAGTGCAGTGGAATGTCATGTTAACTTAGCCAAAACTCCCACTGACCCTGGAAGGGGTTTGGGGTGAATTTGGCCTTCCAGCTGCAACATACAGCAGGGAAAATTTAACATCAGCCACCAAATTGTCCAAAATTATCCAATAGTTTCTTTTTAGCATTGCTTTCATTCAAACTGGTAGAAATAGTGTTCAGGTAGGAGTAATGTTACAAGTAACCAAGCCGACTTTAAGGGGACCGCTTAGGTTTTCCACGTTAGTCCTCCATAGTAACTTGCACCTTTTTCCTTCCCGGAACCTCACATAGCCAACTGGGTACGGGCAGGTTTGCAAGTGGGGAATTGGTTACGTGCAGGCTTTGCACATAAGCAGAGTTGTTGTTTTTTGCTTTTTTGGTTTTTCTGTAACTAAACACAGCTGTATGGCAAGCGCTGGTGGTAGATGACAGCTTACCCAGAGGTGAGCTCCATGTGTGGGTTCCTTTGTGTATGCAAAGGAATTCTGATCCAGGCAAGCCCAGGCTCAGAGCTGCAGACGGTTTCCTTTCTCCAGGCTCAGCACTCCCAAGCACACCGTATGTTCTTGCACACTAACTGTACACGCCCTCAGTGCACTCATTTTTAAGCTCCTATGAGAAGCTTTAATCCCAACGGAGCCGCGCTGGGTTGCAATGGCACTGCTGGGCCTTGCTCCCGTGGCAGTGGCTCCGGAGCAGTGAACACATGGTTCTGCTTTTCTAGATTTTTCATGCAATAAACAACAACTGATCCTCAGGGAAGGGCTGGATTGCAAAGGAAGCCTGTGCCAGGGTTCCCTTACCTTCATTTTGCAGTTTGCAGCAAGTCTTAAGGAACTCGTGGTCACTGCTGGGTGACGTCCATGTGCTGCCAGTGGTGCCCCGTGGGGCCAAATGTGTCCAAATCCCAGGGCCCAGCTGCCCAGGAACACATCTGCTTTTCTGCAGCCTTGTTATCAGTTGGCTATTAAGAGAAAAAAAAAAAAAGAAAAGAAAAATTAAAGGAAAAAAAAGCTGCTTCCAAAATGCCTTTCTTATTTTGAGAAATGTTTTAAGAGAAGATCATAGGAAGCCTGTGGGACCCTCCAGTCCTAATAATTTAGTCGTTGTCCATTAACAGCTTGCAATTTTTGTTGGTGTTGATCAACTACAATCCTTAAAAGCCCATTGTTCATAACAGCACCCTTCAGACCCGTTGGGACATTTTCCAAAGAGAAGGAGAACAGGACTGAGAGCAGAGCTGGATGCAGGGCATCCACAGGCCACAAACACCAGTTACCAGTAGTTCATCAGGAATGCTCTGCCTGAAAGCCCACTGATGCTGTTACAGGGTGGCCTTTTTCTGAACATGAATGAAAAGACCTTTGGCACATTGCTCTAATAGCCATATTTTTAGCTGATAGGTGAATATCTGAAAAGCGAAATCAGTGATCTTGTAGAACACCACTAATCTTCATGACCCAGCAGTTCAACGAAAAATCACAGTACAAATTGTTCATGAAATGGGTTTGCTGTTGTTGGTAAGCACTTTGAATGTAAAGACTCCTTAGCTAACCATCCCTTGCTTGTAATATAGCACTTAATTACCTTATGCAATTAAAAGCCCACATATCTATAGATAGGTGTAAATATGTCTATATCTGATAGAGATATATGCAACAGTAAATGCAAAGACAGCTCCAAATGACACAGCGCACATCTGAACCCGCTCATGGGCAGGGGCTGGGCTCCAGCACAGATGCAGGGACTGGTCCTGGGCCGGGGGTGCTATGGGGCTGTTCCTGGGGACCCAGCTAGCAGCAAGACCAGGGTTGGAGTTTGTGCTGCCCACCCCTCAGGTGGGAGTTCAGCTCACGGGGATGTGTTCCACCACAGCGCAACCCCATCCCACAGACCCAGGCAAGCCACACCAAACAAATAAAATATAAACACAAATATCAATTTGCTCACATCGTAAACAAGCACAGGAGATTGTAAACCTCAGCAGTGGGGTCACTGCCTACCTTAGCAGATGTTACATTTAGACCTTCCAATTAAGAACAAACTGTTACCTAAAGCTTAAGCTCCTCACCACAGGCTGTTGTACCCCACTTGCCATCCTGCCTCAGCGCTCTTCTCCCAGGTCTTCTGCCTTCCAAATTTTCATTTTAACAAAGATTTGCCATGTTATTTTCAGCTAATCAGATCTAAGGACTTCTTTCACTTGTCAGTCTTGCTAGAATGAGTGGAATACAAAGTAACGATACAACTTTCAGGCCAGTAGTTTGGATAGGATATGAATTAATTGGTGGTTTGGTTTTGTTTTGAACAACTTTGGTTGGGGTAGGCTGGGCGCTGGCTCTTGCCACGCGTGCAGCACAGCAGTGACAGCAGAGGCCAGGCAAGGGGACCCGCACTCCTTCCAGGAGGGACGGAGCTGGGGGCAGCCAATCTGAAATTTGCTTTTGCAAAGAAGATTCACAAGACAGTATTTGCTACTCCTAGAATTTCAACAGTTTCTCTTAGGGGAAAAAAAGAAAAAAAAGAGCCTTTGCCAATTCAAGCAAATATTCTAGAAGTGAATGACATCACAGCATTGTACACAGAACTTACACGGCCCTCGTAAGGCTTTCCCTGCAGCACCACCGACCAAGCCACAGCCCTGCAGCACAAGAGGCTTCATCTCTGTACATTGGGGCCTTCTTTGTCTCTTTGCTCGCATACGTGGCTTCACCCTGAAACCCTGCTCAGAACAAACACTTGTCAGTTAAGTTTTCTACTTGTGAGTACTGTATCCAGTTCCAAACCAACAGCTTACTTTATTAAAAATTTTACCATTTTATAAAAGACATGTTTAATTATGATGGAGATGGCTGTATTGTAATTAATATTTTGAGATAATTGTGATTTTGAGCTTAAATTATATACAGAAAATGGTCATTTTTGTATGTGTTAAAAGATTGCTATATTACAAATGACTAACTGTACTTTTCAGTTTAATTACAGTATTAATGTAAATAAAGCTGAATGAAGAAATATTTACTACTTTATTAACATAGATTGTGAATGTACTTAATGTTTTTTGCAGTATAAAGACTTACTGAACTTGAAAGCTGCTTCATTTTATGTGCAAAAAGGTACTTCAAAATTATATTTTAAATCTATTGATTCAGTGCAATCAATTATATGGTCAGTTAATTTGCACATGCAGGTTGTATCCTTCCAGTTTTATTTCATGTATGACACTTACCCGTAAGGTGCATATTGTGTTTAGAATGCATTTTGCAGATGCTTCTGTACATAAAACAAATACAGGGACTAAAACAATGCTGTGCAGTGTATAGCAGAGCCATTTTTCGGCTTTGGTGTACCCAACTTTTTCAGTATTTAAAAAAGTGTTTTGAATAACATTAAAAAGTCTCTTTATTGTATAAATAATAAAAACGTCACCTTATTGTAATTAATTTTTGTCATCTTTTACTATTGGGAAGGATCCGAGTTTTCCACAGCCACTGTTCTACATGTGATGGAAAATGAGACGGTTACCTCCCCCTCTCTTTAGAAGCGTTCCAGGGACACTTACCCCTCTGCCCTCAGCGATGTCTGCTGTAGCTACCAGCAACCGAAGGAGTGTTTCAGGGAAAGAGGCCTTTTAGTTACAGGATACGGCAGAGACAGACTTCGAAAGTCGAGCACCAGCACGTCACTGCTGCTGAGACACCCAATGTGGCCACGGAGTGACTGCAGGCAATAACAGCCCAGCACGTGCTGCTCTTTGTGGACTGCTACAAATGCCTCATGCAGGAGAAGGAACCAAAAAGAGCCCCAACAGGTCTGAGATCAGCAGCAGTTCAGTCATCCAAGTAAGCACAGAACAGCTCCTGACTTTAGGTCAAATTTGAGAACAATTTTGGCCCCTAACCACGTTCCTTCTGCACAAACATGCTGCTGTGCATTTCTAACAGCACTGCCCTCCCCCATTCCCTTCCCTTTCCCTCCTCCCAGCACCCCAGCCTCTCTCTGACATACCAGCTCTGGGTCTCTGCTGCCTCCAGCTGCACCGCCAGGCCTGGGCCTTCCCTAACAGCCACAGCCCTGCGCTGCTGCACGCGAGGGTCCCAGACATCATGCCCAAAAGGTGCTCGCTGAGCTGGAAGGCCCTGAGGATAACAAAGTGCAGCTTTAGGTTAAATATGGTCACATTCAAAACCTGCAAAGTTTAACTTTCAGTCATATTACATTTTCCTGTGTCACAGCAAGAACAGGTGGAGGAGATGAAAAATACTTTTGTTCCATCAATCTTACCTTACAAGCACACAGCACACCTGCTTGGTGTCAGCCTGTTTTCATACAGCCACTGGCAGAATGAGGTATGGTTCTGTTCCTAAGTGCAAGGATGGCTTATAGGTGAATGATGTTTTTTCCATTTAATTTTAGATTGCGAAGTGAGCAGTTTGCAATTAGCAGTCATACACAGAGCCAGCATTAACTACCCCAGCCGCAGCACCTACACAGTACCTTCCATGGACGCACTCAGTGCAGTTCAAACACCAACCAAACTGACACCTCAGCAGTGGAAATCCATCCGGGATCTGCCTCAATGTCGTGTCCAGTTCACGGGCCTGGGAGAAGCGATGGCTCTACAGTCAGAGAGAACATCAAGCAGCACATCTTCCTTTTACATTACTAACAGTCACACCCCATTACTCGTATTAATAAAGAGATTGTTTCCATGATGTTGCAGCCTGTTTAAATAAAATTAAATGTCTATGTTGCTGGCTAAAAACTTTAACTAGAGCATATTCTTAGAGATTTAGAAACAGAGCGTACACCCAACAGCAAACATTTATTGTTTCACTGCAGCAACCAACACCAACCACACTTTGCTTACATTCACATGAGACATGCACACAGTGTGCAGTACATGTCACACTGTATTCTTACAGCCAGGAAGTTTAAGGGTTCAAGCATTTTTCCACGTATAGACCAGCAACCAAGTGTTTGAGGCAGTAGTGAAGAGAGACCAAAGACCTTAACAGGAGATTATAAAACAGGCATACAAAAATCAAAAATTTCTTCCACCTTTTGCTGAAATACTTTGGTCTTTACAATTCTGTTTTAAAAAAGAACAGCTTAATTGTTGAAAATCATCGTCTCTGTTACTAAATGCAGCCTTCAGTTGCATTCTTTATTACAAAAAGTGTAAACATAGATTGTGGTACTTTGAAATGCACTCCTGAGACATGCAACCTTGAGCGGAAAATATTGCATCAGTGAACACTTTGTTAACATGCAAATTAAGAACAGCATTATAAATGCTTTATGGCACAGGGCAGAGAAACAACCAGCTTACAGACGAGGAGGAAGGCAGTATAATCACATAGCATTCGGTCAGGCAGGGTTACACTTGTGTTTGATTCCCAAGACTAAGGGTAACAGCCTGTCAAGTAGGAATTCGGCTTCTAAGGTACTCCAGCACTGCAGCTGTCCCTTTTGCCAAAATGGCTGCTCGGGGAGTACGGAACGGGTTTCCTTCTAAAAGGAGTGTCCTAGAAAGACAGAGATGTTATTTGTTCACAGGTTTTTTCTTTTCCTAGTGCATTCATACACTGCACATAGATATACGAATCTTTTGAAATTCTAAAATAATTCCTCTTTTGTTCTTTCAAAATAATTTTAACTTCTGCTGCCCTGATGCATACCAGCTTACCCTCTTTGGAGACATCTGAATTGAATTTATGCTAATAAATCAGCAGCGGTGTATTACTGTAGATGCACAATACACACATACCCCCCCCTTCTTAAGCAAGTCTCTGCCAAAATTCTGAAATACGTAAGTTGCACAGTAAAAGAGAAAACTATGATGTTAAATCACACTTCCAGCTTGGCTGCTAGCTCACTCTTCTTTTGCATACACAAACTATTGTGAGGGTTTTTTGCTTGTGGGTGTTCAGGGGCGTTATTTTGCATTTTTCAAGTCCATCAAGAACGTGTACTTTAAAGAGGAAAATCACACTAACAAGAAATGTTATTTTTGACAAGACAGACTACTTACATATAACTGACTTTAAGTTATGTACTGTAAGGACATTGCCAGCCTTGTCTCTTTATACAGGCATTACTGTTATACAGAATGCTACCTCCTCCCTTCTGTAGCAACCCGAGTCACCTACAGGCAAGGAGCCACACATACACCCTGCCAGGAAGTGCTGGGACTTGTCTCTGGGCGCAACAGCAGTGTGTATGCACATAAAGCCTCCGGCAGTTACCTCATCTGTAACATGAAACCACACAAACCAACAGAACCTTCCAATTTCATTTTGCATATTTTTTAGGTGTCCTGGCATTTTTGGTAATTATTTTCCCGTCCATAGCCAGTCTGCAGTGAACATGTACAGCTGGTAAAGATATCCACACCTCGAGAGCTGAGTGGTCAAAGCTGCTGAGAACTCAGCAATTAGAGAAAAGCAATTAGCAATTGATGCATTATATCTTCTCCAGTATTCCAGATATGACACACTATCATGCATCAACCTCTGGTAATAAATATGCCTTAATCTTTTAAGATTCTCTGGTTACTTTCCTTGTCTTTATTAATGAAAGTAGTCTCATATTCAAATGTTACCACTTCTGTTCTTAATTTTCTCTCCTGGGCATTTTCAGTGTGAAATCTTACAAAATTTTAGTAACTTAAGTTGCTAACCTTTTAGCAAATCAATTTTGGCACCAGGCATAAAAATGCTCACAAGAGAGGCAACCCTAATACCAAGACAACTCTTACTATAAAGAGCAACAGGCCAGCTAAGGGGATAAATTGGGAAACACATACCTTTTAGAAAATACAAAATTAAAGCTGGACTCTGCAAAATTTTGATCCTTACAGTGAAATTCCACTTTTGGAAACATTGAAACAAGTTTCTGGGCACCCAGCTTTCCAAGTATGTTTCCATATTACTCTGTAACTATTATTGTTCTTTAAAATCATGAAACAACTCCCCTGGTTCCCTACAATCTTGAGAAACTATGGAAGGAACCGCACTGTTTCACAAATGGTAAGACAGACCCATTTGGGGCATTGAGACTTAGAAGGAAATTGGTACCTTACCCTCTGACAAAACATGCCTTGAAGAAACCAGTCAGAATATATTTCTTTATAAAACAGGTCACCACTTAAAATACACACCTCAGAGTTTCACAGTTTCCAAGTTCAGGTGGCACCTGGAGAAGGTCGTTATTCTGAAGGTCCAGTGTGCCAAGCTTCTCCATCTTCTTTAACTGCAGAGGGTCTATGGACCCAACCTGATTGTTACCGAGCAGGATGGTCTCCAGTGCAAGGATGTGGTAAAGGACACTGGGAAATACTTTAAATCTTCAGAAAGAAAAAATGAAAGTCAGAAATAGGGCAATCAAAAAAATTAACAGCCTTTCAAATGAGACAGTATTTTAGCACTGTTTACTGAAAGTAAATGTTTAAAGGTGCTGCTGTTCAAACTGGTTGTTTTATTATCTTGCACATAATGAAAAAGCTGGGCAGAATTTGTGCAGCGACAGCTCAGCACCTCTAACAGAACTACAGGCCAACAACACTCCTTTACAGTTGTAATGACAGTCTGTGTCACACAGAAAGTGACTCCAGCGTAAAGAAGAGAGAACAGCAGCCAACTGTTTTCTTGTGTACTTAAGCAAGGCCCCACTGAGTCAGAGTGCGTGCAGCCCACCGTGGTGTCTCTGCTGTGAGCAACCACAGGCACTGCTCAGGGACACCACCCTCCTGCTTCCTGTGGCCCGCTCCCCCCGCTATTCTTCCATCATCCAGAAATGATTGATGCATTATGGATGCTCCAGGGCAATCCCACTGATACCCATATATCATTCACAAACTGTTCTATCCCTTTTTTAGCCAGTTTCTCCTGCCTCTCTCTAAAACTTGTGTCAGAAAATTCCAAAAATATAATATCATAGTGTAAAGAAGCACATTCGCTTCAACTGTTGTAAGTTCACAGTTAGAGTCCTTTCTCATTCTTGTATCACTTCAAAATTATATTGAATTCTTTTTATTGTTATAGAAAACCGAAATAGTTGCTCACCTATTAAAAGAAAGATTTATTACTTGCAGTCTTGTCAGTGCCTCCATTTCCTCAGGTAAAGATGTCAAAACATTATTTCTGTGAACCAAATGAAGACAAACAATAATCACTAACTTCTAAGATGTTTTAGCCAAGAATTCACAGAAACACCACCTATCAGTGCTAACGTGTTCTTTTAAACCACTAAGTTGCTTCATAAATGGATCAAGATCATGCTCAAGACTGCAAACCAGGTTTGTATTTTCATTTTTGCCAGTAGGGAAACAATGCCTGTTCTCTAAATTCCCAAACATTTCAAAGCCTCTCACAATTCTAGAAACATGCCTGGCAATTCAGCTACTTAGGTTTCAGAAGAAAGCTGATAAAACGGCCCAATGTCAGTGCCCATGTGAATCACTAGGACAACTCTCTAACACTTGAAAATCCATTTAGCCTGGTAGTTAGGGGCTGTAACAAACCCGTTCATAGCTACTGTTAGGGTAGTACTTCCCACCACAGGAAGCCATTCTGAAGCTAAGGACAAAGTATCTCCTGAGTGTGACACAAAGAGTCATTACAGGCAAACCATTCAATAAAAGATGCTTCAGTTTCAGGCATCCTTCCCAGATATCCTCCAGGAATTTTTGTTTGTTTGTTTGCTGTTGTTTTGTTTCTAAATCTCTTCTTAACATCTCTGAGAACCTTTAAATGACTGAGGCAAGATATTTCATCACAGCAATTCTTAGAGCTTGCCCATTTTTTTGTGTTTTTCTTTAACCAACGCCTAAATCTAGGCCACTTGCTATTTCAGATCTGCCGGTCATTCAACTGCCAGAGAGCTGTTTTGGGAAATGAAAAATTATTTCAGTACTGCTATTCCACTGCAACAGATGGCTGGTTTAAAGAGGCATGAAAACAAGCCACTGGGAAAAGAAGAAAGTCCAATGCTCATCACAAACCTGATATCCAAATGTGTCAATTTATGCAGCATGCAGAGCTCCAAGGAAATAGAGGAGATTTTATTGAAGCCAAAGTTGACATCACAAACCGAGTCTTTCAGCTCCACAATCCTGAAACCCAACACGAATATACTTTTACTATCGAAGCTCATGTTTGAATCGTGAGTTATTGAAAAAACTGTTTGATTCTAGAAACCTACAGATCAAGGACCTTCTTGGGGTTCTTGACATTTCAGAAGCAATTTTGTGAACAGGAACTTCACCTGTGAAAACTGCCTGGAGTCCTACACTTGATGTAAAAACAAACCTCAGAATCACTTTTCTCAGGAAAGTAGAAGGGTAAATTTTCTCTCACTGATTGGAAGCGTACATTCTGCTAA
This sequence comes from Penelope pileata, assembly GCA_013396635.1. NCBI lineage: Eukaryota > Metazoa > Chordata > Aves > Galliformes > Cracidae > Penelope > Penelope pileata. The sequence continues at coordinate 251,624 of WBMW01000011.1, forward strand.
GAGCCTACTCACTTAAATGCACTTGAGAGACTGCAGAAATTATGGCACAGATGATCATCACTGCCATCTCCTGCACATTTCAGCAAAAAGAATATCCATCTTCTCTAGGCAGTCAAACAGAAGGAGGCTGTTACTTTATTTCCATCTTTAGTTTCTGTTCCACGCTTCTGCTACTACAAATTGCAGGAAACACAGCATTTGCTGCATCTTGTACATTAAGATGCTTTGATGTAAAGTATTTAAAAGCTCAAAAAAGTTAGCTGCTGAATCCCTGTAAGACTCTCTGCTGTAACACCAGAAACAAAAGGTAATGAAATGGACTAATAGTTCACCTCTCCTGTCTGGACTGTCACTGAATTCCCTGGCATCTAGCAGATGCACACCCACACCTTCCTCCCCACTGGACACAACAGTCTCTAATGGAGTGGAAAAGCACAGGTGACACAAGCATTCTTTCACTGAATTGATTTCCTATACAAAATTGTACTAAAAAGAGGTTTTCTCGATGAGATAGCACCTCGTTGAGTTCTATGTGCTAAAGGTTAACCAGCCAGCACATCAGTGTCCAAGAATGAAATTAAGTCACCCCCACAAATGTGGTGGTATTTTTAAAAATGAACTTTGATGATGTGCTTACAGAGATGCAGCGAGCCTCCTCCTTATGCAACACGAGTATTTATTACCACTGCTGTCAACAGAAAGCTTTTCCTTGACTGCAGATGAAGCAACAACTGAAAAAAATATCCAATGCTATGGCGGTGGGACAATACCTGCCAGGCAAAAAGGCGTGGAAATTGTAAAGCAATTATGCTATCTGAAGAAAGGGAATTTAAAAAGGACCTCTCCTATTGTAGAAAGCCATCATCTAACAAAGTTTACAAATGTATTATCTTCACATGGGAGAAGGACCACTTTGTAAAGAAAACAATACTAGACTGGAGGTAAGTACAGCACTTGATTATTATGAGAAGTCACATCACGGTCTGCCCTTGTTCATTTCCACAATGCTCAGCAAAGCAGTATGAAAGATAAACGTACGAGAGCACCGCTGAGTACAGTCAAGCTTCTTTTTACTGAGATGTTCATGCTAATGAATGGACCCACCTGCATGCTACTCATACTAGAAATGCAAGCATGTTATTCAGCATCTCAATTATATTCTCTGTGTGTGTTTGTACACATACAGAGGAAAGAGGGTAAATATCCTTGATTAGGGAAAAAAACCACAAGATGCTGATGAACAAAAGTAGAAAAAAACAGCAAGTAAAGAATGATCTCTGCAAAAGTACCTTGGAGGAATTGCAGTCAGCTGATTTTTGCTGAAGTTGACAGTGGTAACAGGATGGCTTCTGACCGCATTGAACATTTCATCAGGAATCACAGCTGCCTGTTTCTCACTGAACAATGAAGAGCATTTAGCTGAGCAATACGAACAAGTTAATCATCTCCTATTTACTAACAATACATTTTCATCTTCTTTGAGAAAAAGATGAGCAGTAGAATAGACACAAATATCTACAAACTGAAGTCCCTGGAGGACTGTTAATGAAAAAGCTGACCAGTCACCACATCACATTACATGGCATCTGGGCAGCAACATCACCTCAACCTGGCAAACCGATCTGTTCTCTTGCTTCAGAAAATTCATTAAGAGTTGAATTAGGTCGCTACCTCAACAAACATGTCAATGCCATATACTGGGCCAGCAACTGCAGCACATTGGTGTTTCACAGGTTGCTCCCTCTCAGTTCAGAAAATAACCCTCCCGCCCAGTGATGTGGAGCTCAGATAAGTATTGAATTTCGAGCTCCTGTACATTTGTGTGACTAAAGCCAGCCCAGCCCTCTCACTACAAGAATGTCCTTCCTGTATTCCAGCTCTCTGCAGGACTCTGCATTTTTATCTGGCAGTTCTCAGCAAGCATAGTTTTCTTCCCTTTTCCTAGCCTAACAAGTTAAATTGTTGGTTCACTGAAGCAATAACTGAAGAAATACCTACTGCAAGATGTTTTGAGACTTGCTGCTAACGACTAAAGAGGTGTAAAAAAAGCACCTGAAGGTATTAAGCATTTCAGTGAGTTAAAAGGAATGTTACTGCGGAACACATGGCAAAACATTCAAAAAAAAAAAAAAGTGAACTGCAATTCAAATCTACCTATTCCTGAGCATTCAAAATAAAGGGCAAAATGCACAAATACATCAGAATTTGCAGACAGTCTGGTACATATCATTAAGTTAAAAAAAGTTTTCTTACAGCTTTAGAAATAGGTAATATTTCAAAACATACCTATAATCCAGTAATTTTAGCGAAGTTATGGCGTGCATGTTAACCCTTGACTCACTTGGGAGAGTCATGGCTGTCACAAGAGGCTCTTCATTTGGACTGGGTGCATCATCTGCAGGTAACACAGCACACAGTCACACAAACCACAGCCTGCAGGCTGATGTGCTCTGCACAACCGAGATGGAGAGCTGCAGTGTCCCTCCCTTGTCACCTGCCATCATCCATTTCACCTCTTCCTGTCTTCTGGCATGATTGCATATAACCAGAATCAGATTATTTCAACATTCTTCTGCTTTCAGCATTTCTGGATTTGTTTGGCTTTTTGTTTGTTTGTTTTAAGTGGGAGAGAGGAAAAGTTGACTTGGATTTTGAAAAAAATTGGTCTTAATACACCTGTTATGTTTGCTGTTACCTTAGGCAGTAACTTCCAAGGAGCAGGGAGCTAGAAACAGCAATAAACAGGTAAGATGGGCAAGAAGTGATCCAGGTCATCTATTTTCAGAACATCCAACCTCACCATAATTATAGTTAAAACATCAATATGAAAACCTTCACAATACCCTCCTCTGCAGAGTTCCTTTTGATTACTCTCTATAATCCACATGAAAAAGTTGTTGGCTGCTTTGAGTGTCTAAGCAATGTAGTCACTTAAAAGCATCGTTCTGCACACCCAGGCTGTGGCACCATCCCCAAGGGATTCACATATGCTTAAGTAGGGTGAAACTTAGCTAGCAGCCTAAACACGTGATAAATCCAACTTCCACTAACAGAAACCAACAAAACTGCAGGAAATTCAGCAGCATTCATGACATGAAGTCTACTTACTACTGCATCTAAGCCCAACTAGTAATTCTTTCATTAAGAAAGATCAACAAGGTTAGAGACACTCTTTCAATTTAAACCTCTGCATGACTAGGACTGTTACTGCTAATGGATTAGCTCCCTCTCAGGTGCTTGAACGGATACAATAAAATCATAAACACTGCCATCCATGCAAGACTTCAGCTTATTTTATCATCCACAATTATATTAACTATCATAGGTCACCAGATGAGCTTTAGAGTACGTACTCTAGCATCCACCTCATTTTTGCAAAGTTAATAAAACATCTGCTTTGCACTGAATCAGACATTCTGAAGCAGTTTCATACACTGCAGTAACCTAATTAATGCTGCCATCCTCTGGCAGATGGAGAGACAGCCCACTTACGAAAATCATAACGTACACACAGGCAAATTTTATTGAAAAAGCTACGTGTATCAGCAAGGCCCCTTCTAAATTAAGGGGTTAAGCATTTTTTTGCCATTTAAGTTCAGCATGATCATTTTCATATTACATTTAACATGACCAGTAAACTCAGTCATTTTTCCTATTTCATGTCATAAGATTCAAAAACAACGAAGACTTCCTAAAGGCAAAAGAAAATCCTGTTTCGAGAAGATTTCATCTCCTCTACATGCCAGTTACTTAGACTTTTTCTTATACAATCAAGAAATAGTGTCGTGTCCACTACTTTACTTAGTAAATATAAAGTGGAAAAAAAACAAAACCAAAGGAAGCTACTACCATCAACTAAACAAACGAAAACAAAAGAAAATATCTCACTGAAAGAGAGGACCAAGTAATAATCTGGAAAGTGATTTGTGTACACAGAACCAACTAGGAACTGTTAGTCCACCCCCCCATTTTTCTTTTTCTTTTTTTTTTTAAAGAATCAAAAGCTGCTGTATTTATCAGAGAAATGCGATACACAATCATCTAAAGTGCTTTTCAGTTCACCTACTTAGATTTTAGAATCAAAAATATACAGCAGTTTGGCCCAGAGAATTAATCTTGAGATATTTCATCTGAACTTCTGCTTTATGACTTTCTAATTATTTCCACAGAGAATGCTGGGACCAAGACTTTTAAATCATAGAGATGAATTCTAATAGCCCATGATTAGAACCCTGTTTAAAATAATCTATTATTTTCTCCCCAAAAACTACGTGGTGGACTTGATGGCACCATCAAGACTTTAAGGCAGATTTTTTCATGCATAGTTTCTGGGAATCACAGCACTTTATTGTCCACAGAATAAGAAAAAGAAACAGCACAGGAATAAGAGCAAATTGTTGAGTAAAGAAAACTATCACTGCAGGATAACTGGAGGAAACTGGATTAAAGCTGCTACCATCAGCAGGTTCTAGTTTATCTTAATTTATTAGAAAGATCCTCTTTAAGACACAGTGCAATAGAGCAATTTACCTTGGATTCGGCTTCTTAGATATTTCAGAAGCTCCTGGGTGCCTTTCTTTAAAAAAAGGAAAAATGAAAGGTCAATAAGCACTTATATAGCTGTTCTGACAGTGAAGAACGACAACTTCAGTCAGGTATGTGGGGCCCATAGCACTAACAGTTCCTGGAGAAAAATTCTCTTTGCAACAGTTTACGAACTTGTCTATTTAGAATTTTAGTTATTCCAGTTGAAAATTCCCAGATTTCAGTGCATACAATGCTCACTTAATCATACACATTTTTTTCCCTCTTATTTCTAACACATGTTACAAAACTTCATTTCAGAGGGCCTTCAGTGTTGTTTATTTTTAGAGAATCTAAATGCTTTGCAAACATTTGTTTTATAGCACTGGCAAAAGGACAGAAGGAAATAATATATATCACCCATGAGGAGAGCCTGCTGGGATAAAAATGAAAGAGAATTCTATAGCAGCAGCGCCCTTGATCCAGCCTCCCTGCTGCCCTACATACTTGTTTTTCATGCATAACTCCCACCTTCACTTTGTCATTTACATACAAAGAGAAAACAAATCTGATTTGTAGATTATATGTAAGAAAATACTGTATGTGATATTGTCATTGCTCAAAACACACCTATCAGCAAATACTCTTTGGAAATTGAGTCCCAGATCCTTGATTCAGGTAAGTAGGAAATGAGAAACAAGAATTCATGCCCATCTAGGAAAAGCTTCACACAAAGTATCTGCCTAGCACTGCAACGAACCATGACTTGCAGCAGGATTAGACAGCAGACAGCTGCCCTATTCTTTTTTCCCCAGATGTCTGTTGCTTCATTTGTAACATATATTACCACTTTTGTAGCAAATCAGAAACAGGTCTTATGAAGCAATGACCTCCTGCATTTCACAGTCCTCATGATGTTATGCATTGCATCAAACTCCAGTGGAAACAGCAACCAAGTCACACAAACAAAAGCGATGGATTACAGCTGAACAGGCTACTTCAAATCTAGTTGTTTTCTAGTAACGTTTGGCTACACAATTTGGGTATGTCTGCAACATCACCGAATTTCATACGCTATCTAAATGTGCTTACTTGCAGAAGGTCTCTTCGAATGGTTCTCAAAGGATTTCCTTCCAGTGCCAGGAATTTCAACTGAGAAAGGTTCCCCAATGTGTAAGGCAATCTGCAAATGGAAACAACCCATTTCAGATGAGAGCTGCTTCAAAACAAATCCCAAAGCATTTGCAATTGTTTGTCAGATTGCCTGCTATTCTGAAGCTCGTGTTCAAATAGAAAGATACAGAATATATTACATTTAAGAAAGGCATCGTGCAACCACAGCATTTACATTAACAGAGAAAGGGTTCCCTCATTTTACAATCCAGTCCTTTTTTTAATTACTGAAATACATCAGCTATAGAATTATAGCAATGGAATTAGCCATCAATAGATGCCACGAGCAAGGCCTCATCACAGACACATGCAGGTTTTTTATTACCTACTGATATCATTGTTGGCAAGGTCAAGTCGCTCCAACTTCTGAAGCAGAGTAATTTCATCAGGAACTGTCTTTATCTTGTTGTCTCTAAGTTCCAACACAGAGAGGGAATTCAGATGCTTAAGATTTTCTGCATTTATTATTTCAATCTGATTTTCACCAGCATGTAATTCCTATGGAGACAAAGATCACTCACAGTTACAAACGGTTCTTTAGACCAAAAAAAAAAAAAAAAACCAACCAAAAAAACCAACAAATAATATAAGCATAAAAACCCTTTCTGATGGATGCACTACATGGACATTGAACTTCACAGGCCAGCAGGAATTCTGTTAGAACAATGCTTGAGCAGCCTGCAGTTCTAAAAAACTCCTGAGTTCAGAGTTATGCAGAACTCAGGTATCTGCATTCTGTGATGGATTTGTTATTGCAAACAACACCGTGATAAAAACATTCAGTTGGCCAAATCATGTTGCTTTTAGTTGAATAACAAATTTCTGATGTTCTCAGACAGGCAGTTTTCAATTATAAACAAAAGGAGAATTAAAGTTACAAAATATTTGAAAGCTGTGATTCTTTCAAATGCATACTTTCTCTGCAGTGACAAAGAAAAAGAAACTACAGTCGAAGTAAGTTTATTCATAAAACGTTCCTAGAGATAAAATACAACTGTTGCAGGCAATATTACACCCAATTTTCCAGTTGTCCTTCTCCTTAAATACTTCTTTTATTTTCCAAACCTAAAGATTACTGCTGTAAATTTGTCTTCCAAATGACATCAACACAGACCAATGTGGACAGTAGAAGTAAAGGCAAATGGGTATGGTATTAAATAGAATTTTACATGCAGATTTATTAACTTCTGATCGCAGCAATCCACAACAACTAGTGTGAGAGCCAACAGTCATTATTTTAGAAGTTTACTGCAAACACATTTACAGTACACCAACTACTTCAAACCTTACCTTCAGTAATTTGCATGAAGGAAGTTCTGGCAAGGAACGCAATTTATTTTTTCTCAGATACAGTTGTTCCAAAGATGCCATGCTCGCCAGTTCAGAAGGAACAGTTTCCAGGTAGTTTTTAGTACAATCTAGTTGTCTTAAACCTACAGAAGAAAATGTACAAAAGACAAACAAAAGAAAATAAAAACAGTTTTCTGCAAAAACATAGATACCTAGTTTTTTTAATATAAGCATAAAAACATTCTGTCAAATTAGAATTTTGGAAGAAATCAAATCAGTTAGCATCAGCACTTGTGAACACAAGACATTTGCCTTTCATTTGTCCTTCATAAGGCATTCTGGAATGCCTGCGATGACGCTGCCAGACACTCGTTCTTGTTTGGAGTAAAGGACTGCAGGTAACAGGAAAGGTTAAGTCCAATGTCATAGACCATCTCAGAAAGATCTGCAGACAATTTCTGTAGCACTTACACAAGCTGGTAGCCTAGCACCTGTTCCTACAGATCTGCACAGCTATCAGAATATGCCACCAACACCAATAAGTTTGGCATTTAACATTCCAATATTAAAAGTATTTTTTTTTTAAATCACTGACCAGTTCGTTTTTTCTTTCCAATTAATTCAACTACTTCTTATTTATGCTTTATTTTCCACTCAAAATATGCATTAGAGAAAACATCTGTCAAACTGCTTATTGCGGTTCTAAGGCCAATAACTTCAGAGCAGAACAACAGTAATGCTTACACTTTTCTAATAGTTCCCTGAGCTCCATTTGCCAAGAAATACAAACCATAGGAGGACTTAAGCTTGATATACAGTAGCTGTAGCTGATTTTTTTTCTTTTAATAATTCTAAGCTAGTACACTTGAGAATAGTTTAGCTCCTTCAGAACGTACTTTCTTAACCTGGAACAATATGCAACATATTTCTGAACATAACCACAGACCTGGCTGTATGACATTTAATAATCTGAGGAAAATATCTTACTTTTCATTGCACTGATATCTGCAGGCAGGTTCTTGAGTTGATTACAAGCCAAATTGAGTCGCACTAAGTTAACGAGCAAAGCAAAACTTGTTGGAATGTCTGTAAGATGATTGTTGGACAGGTCCTGAAGATTAAAAACGACAGAGAGAAGGAGGTTATAAATAGAGACATTTAAAATATCCCACGAGTACTGTTATTGCAAAGTTAATTACTGGCAGAACATTCAAACTAGACTGCTGACATCTTCAGGATTTCCCTGGTAGAAATGTGAATGCAAGAGACAAGTCTCACAAGACTGAGAGATAAGGGACTTGATTTTTCTTAAAATATTTGAAAAATCCAAAGCAAAACTTTGTTTCAAGCAAACATACAAAAACATAGTAGCTGATAAGCTACATAAATTATTAGCATATTCCTAAGGTTCTGCTGTCTAAGGCTTTTTTCTCTTTTTTAAATTTGCAGTAGCAAAACATGTTTCTGAGCAAATAAGTATTTTTCAGAAAGTTGTAATTTACTAATTCTTCCAAATTGACAAGCTGTCCAAATCCATCCGGCAAGTGACTCAGCTCGTTGTGATGAAGAAGGAGGCTCTTCAGATGTGACAACTGCATCAGCTCTTCTGGGATACTCTTCAGTTTGTTGTGGCTAATATTAAAATGTGGAAAACAAAGGGGAATAACAATTACTCAGTAGTTTTCAGCATACAACCGAATGCAGAAACTTCTGTTACACATGGCACCATCCAAAGCAAGGCGACAGCCCTCGTATCGGGGGGCTGTCCATTCCAGGCACAACCCTTTGCAATGCAAACTCTTCAGACCTGGAGCAAGTAACAAGCACATCCAGCATCAGATGCACCTGATACTGGCACAGACCACCTGTTCATTACATTTGCAGTGAGAGAGGCTTCTGCAAAACATTTTCACACCACAGCATGAATGTATGTGTGCTGTTTAGGACATCATCGCCTTTAAGAAAATCTCTCTTACAACTGTTATAGCCCTCTGCAACAGATCTGTTTCCTAAGAGAAAATAAATTTAATTGTTTAATACTTTTAATCCTCATCTGAATCTACAACATTCTAGCTGCATCTAATCTATATGTAGCTCATACACAAAAAACAAGTATCTTTTTTCTCCTTGTGCACAAACTTGTAATATTACTCCTGTAAAACAGAACAATATGAACTTTCCAGTTCACATTGAATGAATGATACCTATAGTTACTTCCAATGCATATTGTTCATGAAAAAAGCATTTTTATTCCTTTAAAACAAAATTTTCATACTAAAGTAAATGAATGTTGATACTGCTTTTGTATGAGTATTCAAGGTATCAGTTTCCAGCTTCCAAGTAAGACTGTGACATTGTTAGTCAAAATAACCTTAACATACCTAAGATCAGCAGTTTTGATCAGAAACATACAATTCTCAATAGATTAATATTCTCTACACAAAAAAATAAAATAAACTTTTCTAAAACAAAATTTGCTTTACTAGAAATCTCATTCACACCTTGAAAATCAATGCTCTAATTTTGTAGCTCGTACCTGACATCAAGTTTCTGAAGATTTTCCAATTCTCCTAGAGCAGAAGGAAGAGATGTCAGCTGATTATCATGTACCTGGAAAATAAAGGTTTGGAATACTCACTGACTCGTACCTTGCAGATTTTCCTCCCCCGCTCTGCCACAAACCAAGTTTAACCAATACACAGAATAATGTGGTACATGCGTAACACCTGTGAACACTCCTCAGTACAATCATCAATAAGAGCACTGCACCTGCCCATCTGGTAAAGTTCTAGCTAACTGTCAGTGCGTAGAGAGATTAAATTATTTAATATGAAGTGGGTGGAAGCACGTGAAAGGTAGATGCATTCAGTAACAGTTCTTTCAGAGTCCATGATAAAACTCTCCAGATCTCCCTACAGTGCAGTACCCACCACCAGCGCATGTACGATCAGGGTGACACGGAACAGCCCTTTATCCTGAGAACACACCAGTGCCACTTCTACACATCCACTGCTGTAGGAAATGGAAAAAAGGAATCTGAAAGGATGCTGTCCCACCTCCCACAGACAGCACATGGCTGTACGTACATCCAGCATGGTGAGCGCGGGCAGCAGCCGGACGTCCTCCGCCAGGCACTGCAGCTTGTTGGAGGCCAGGATCAGCTTGGTCAGGTCCGTCTGCTCCCACCAGCGATCCGCAGCACCAAAAGAGAGATTCTGGTGGGCTTCCTCAGGAGTGTCCAGGTTGATCCGCCACACATGCTGGGGCACTGCGGGCACAAGCACACACGGGTCAGCCCAACGCTTCTTACAGTTACACTCAAACTTCCATTGGCTCACTGGTTTTACATACAGTTACTTTTCTACAGGCGTTTTTGCAAAGCTGACAACTACAAGCGCACGTAAAAGACAATTACAAGGTGGAAACCAGCCAACAACAGCAAAAAGAAAGCAGGCAGGGAATATTCACCACTGTATTTTTCTGCAGCAAGCACAAAAGCGAGCAAGGCGCCAGCCCACACCCCTGCCAGGCATCACGGAGCACCTGCGGCGCT
>WBMW01000012.1:49489-65545 GCA_013396635.1 Penelope pileata
GATATTTATATATTTATTTATTTATAGATATTTTTAATATTAAAAGGGGGGAAAAATAGACCATTGTGCTAGCAAAGTCCCTGGCGAGGGGGGTTCATGTGTGCCCGCAGGTCTCTGGCGGGTGATTCCGGCGGCTCCGTGGCTTCTTCTGGTCCTGCAGCTCCTTGGCTTTGAGGGCAGCCAGCGGCTCGGGGGGGCCAGGGGCCGGGGGCCGCCAGTAGCCCTGGCAGTACTGGTCGAGCAGTCCCAGCTCCGGGCGGCTGAGCAGCTGCAGCAGGTCCTGGTAGTGCGGCGTGGGGGCTCCCGGCAGCCCAGGGGGGGGAACCTCGGCTTGGAGCAGGACGGCGTGCACGGCACGGGCGGCCAGGACGCGGAGCTGCACCTTGGTCACCGTGTGCTTGAAGTTGTTCTCGGTGGCGGTGCAGGAGTAGAGGCCGCTGTCGGAGAGCTGCAGGGCACGCAGCAGCAAGCCCTGCTCTGTCCGCAGCGCCCGGCCGCCCTCTGTGCGCAGCTGTGGGGACAGGGGGGGCTCAGCCGGCTGCCTCTGCACTGCTGGACCCAGCCCGGGGCACCCAGCTCCTACCTCTTTCCGCCGGTCGCTGTTGTCCTTCTGCAGCAGCCATTTGACGGTGGCCTGCGGCGAGCGGGGCTGGCACTCGAGGAAGGCAGTGCTGCCCTCCACCCCGTACTGCACGGCCTCGACCGTGTTCTTGTTGGCTGCCGGGGCAGGACACAGCGGCCAGGTCACACACACATCCCCGTGCCCCATCTCCCTCCTGCATGTGTTGCTCTGCGCCATGCAACAGCAGCAGGGCTCTGCCTGCTGCCCACCTGCCCGGCCTCTAACAGTGTGTCCACCCACCCATCTGCGGTCATCCTCCACAAAGCATCCATCAGTGCTCTTCTTCCTCCTCCACGTATCCAACCATTTATCCACCCATGAAGCACCCCATCCACCCATCCATCCATCCATCTTCAATCTCAACATTTCCATTCATTCATCTACTCAGCCATCCATCCATCCGTGCTTTTCCTTCTCCCCACTGTGTTCATCCACCCACCCATCCATCCACATATTTGTCCATCTTCAATCTCCAGCATTTCCATTCATTCGTTTACCCATTCATTCATTTGTGCTCTTCCTTCTCCCAGTGTATCCATCCTTCCATCCATCCTTCTTCAACTTCCAACACTTCCATTCATCCAGCTACCCACTCGTCCATCCATNTCTCACTCTCTTCCTCCATCTATCCATCCACCCACCCACCCCAGTGTGCTCACTTTTCCAAAATACCCACCCATCCACCCACCAGACCCCAAGGCCACCCACGTACCCACCCCTCCACGTGGCCACTGCCCCCATTCACCAGCCTCCTATCCCTTCTGCCCCACACACTGCGGGGATGCCCCGTGCCCACTCACCGTTGGAGTTGTAGCCTCGGCACTGGCGCATGGGGTTGCCGTGCCGGACGTCCTGCCGCCTGCTCCGCCTGCAGGGAGGCAGGAGGTGACCTGGGGAACCTCCTCAGGCCCCCGTGCCCTCCCCCAGACCCCCACCTCTTGGAGGATGCCGAGTAGCGGCTGCACGCCTTGCCGTCCCAGGCGCAGTAGGGGTCTCGGGCCAGGCAGCAGTCAGCACAGGCTTCTCCGTACACGTCGCAGCGGTGCAGGGCCAGGTGGGTCACTCCTACAGCCGAGGACACGTAAAGCTGTTGCTGTTGGGGGGACAGAGAGGACAGGGTAAGATGCCCCCTGGCCACGTGGCCTCGTCCCCACACATGAAGGACCAACCCCGGTGAGCTGTGGCCCCCCAGTGCTGGGAGCAGCGGGGACAGCTCATCCCAGGGCCACCTGAGGCCACTCACGGGCCTCCTCGATGGCCACTGGCATGCTGTGGTGGCAAGAGGCACACAGCATGTCCTGGTCCCCAACCCTGACCACACACGTCACTCACCCTCTTGGAGGAGATGGTCATCGTCTTGATGGGTGCTGGCACCTAGATGGGAACAGGAGTGAAGGACATGGAGGGTGGGTCACGCAGACCCACGCAGGGCAGATGCAGGGGGCAAGGGCAGCCACGAGGGCCAGCAGGCAGAGGGACGGTGCCCCAGATCCCTCTGGAACTGCCCGAGGGTCGGTGTCCCACCAGCTCCAGGGCTGGGACGATGACACCTGGTGGCGGTGTTCCATCAGCTCAGGGCATGGGGTGGGATGAGGCACGGCTGGGCCAAGGACACTCAGCAGCACGTGTGGGACAAACCAGCCCTTACCTTGAACACCTCGATCTCCTCCAGCATCAGCTCCTCCGTCTCCATGTCGTCCCGGGGCAGCACAATGACTTTCTGCACCGTGCCCCGATCTGCAAGACAGCAGGGTGCCTGGACGCTCAGTGCCACCAGCAGGGCACCCGCGCCCTCCCCTCCTGGGAAGGGGGTCCCTGATGGGGCCAGCAAGGACCTCCACCCCCATCTCCATCTGTCTCCTGCTGCTGCCTCGGGTGCACGGTCACCACTCACAGCTAGGGGCTGCCACTGCCCCAGGCAGGGGGACAACAGCTGGGGACAGGTCAAGGGAAGGACCAGGATAGATCGTGGTGGGCCTGGGATGGGCAACAGGGAAGAAGAACCAGGATGGACAGTGGTGGCCCCAACATGGGGAATGGGGCTGGAGTTGGACCTGGGTCACGGGAAGGACGAGGTTGGATGGTGGTGTCCTACGATAAACACTGGGGCATGGTAAGGACCAGGCTGGATGGTGGTGTCTCCAGGATGGGCACCAGGGCAGGGGACAGGCCACGACAATTCCCAGGGCCCACAACACAGGGTTCTCAGCCCCTGGCCCTGCTGCACCATGGAGCCGAGGCTGCCACAGAGGCACCCAGCCCCGGCAGTGCCCATGCCCTCCGAGGCCGCGCTGGAGCATGCTGCGTTCTCTGCGGTGCGCGGCGTGGGTACCTGTGCCCAGGAAAAGCACCTCATAGCGCCCATCTGCCGCGTCCACCTGGTCAACAGCGATGGTGGTGAAGCGGTAGTTGACGTTGGTGCGCACAACCAGAGGCTGCCGGTGGGCCGGGTAGACGGCGTGGTACATCAGCGGGTGCGAGCGCATGAAGTTGATCACTTCATCGGGGTAGTCCTTGGTTGACTTCATGGAGGGTGTGAAGGTCCCCCCGGGGCACTGCGGGCAGGCAAAAGGCAGCAGCGGTGTTCTGGGGGTCCTGGGACAGGCGGCAGCACCGGGTGCCCCCTCCACGAGTGCCGGAGGTGTTACTTACGGTGCCTGGCCGGGGGTAGGGCATCTTGCCCGTGTAGGGCATCCACTGGTAGTTGGGGCCCTCCTTGTGTGCGAAGGGCCCGTTGAACACCATGCGGATGTCGGCCATGGAGTAGACGCAGACGGCCGAGCCCTTGAACACTGACCTGGCAGGAGGAGAGGCACAGCCTCAGGGACACGTGCCACCCCCATGCCAACACCACCAGCACCCCCACCTCGCCCCACGCCCACTTTGGCCACACCGGGACCTCCACCCACCTGGGCACAAAGTTCCCAGCCCCAGGGACCGCCACACCGCACTCACCCCGACGCGGAGAAGACAGCGTAGATAACGGGGTTCTTGGTGTCCTGTGTCTGCTGGATGAAGACATCCTCTTGGGACAGAAGGAAGAGCGTGTCACCCCCGGGGGTGGCCAGGGACACCCTTGCCACGGTGCTGGGCACTGAGGGAACAGCTCCTGGCTCCTCCCCCACTGTGGGGCAGCAATGGGACTCCCAGTCCTCCCAAAAAGACGGGGCAACACCTCCCCCTATCAGGGTGCCCTGAAAGCTTGTGGGGGTGCAGAAGGATCATTGGGGTCACGCAGTCCCCTCCCATGAGCCCACGCACTCACGAAGCTCATCGAAGTGCGTCTCGATGCCGTCAGGTCCCGGCACGGAGCAGACGAGCCGGGCCTTCAGGAAGGTGCTCCATTTGTTCACCAGGCAGCAGTGGCCCCCGTCATCATTCTGCGGCAGAGGGACCCCACGCTCAGCCCCAGGCACCCCGGCAGCAGCCCCTGCCCGAGCCCTGCCGCCATGCCACACGCACCAGGCAGATGCGCCCGATGCGGGAATAGACCCCGGGGCTGAGCGGGGCATCGGCCGACTTCTCCCGGAAGAAGAAGTAGAGTTTGTCATCGTTCCTCTCGCTGCTGTCAGGGATGAGCTGGGCACGGACGAAGGCTGGGTCTGCGAGGGCACAGTGCTGTCAGCCTGGGGACACCCGCAGCCCCCACCCCTGCAAAGCCACCAGCGTGGTGGCTTCCCCTTGCCATCCATCAGCCTGTGCCCAGCCGGTGCTGACAGCTCCCCCTCCTCGATCCCGGCCCCGGCGTCCCCTGGCCCAGCAGGACCACCCCATCTGCTCTGCTCTGTTTACTCAGCTGCAGCCCTGGGGCCAGGGGTGCTCCACGGGGGCAGGAGGAGCACTCAGGGTCACCGACTGCGGGGACATGGTTGAAAGCACAGCGCTGCGGAAACCCACGCACAGACTCTGCAGACAGCGCTGCCTCCCACCAGCTGGGTGCTCCCACCGCCCTGCGAAGCCCCAGCACGTCTGTCACCATGCCCCGTACAGGTATCTCTCTGTCCATCTGCCCTAGATTTCCATCCATCCATCCATCCCTTCCTTCCTTCCTCTCCCCCTCCACCTATCCACCCGTCTATCATCCATCCGTCACCTCGTTCACCCACCCATCCAACCATCATCCCTCCACCCGTCATCCATCCATTTGCCCACCCATCCATTCATCTGTCATCTGTCTGTCCATCCATCATCCATTCATCCACCTATCCAACCATTCACCACCCACCCATCCATCCATCCACCTACTCAAGCATTCACATCCATCCATCCACATCCTCATCCATCTATCCATCCATCCACCCATCCACTTATCCATTCGTGCATCCACCCATCCATTTATCAACCATCCATCCACTTATCCATCTACCCATCCATCCATCCATCCATCCACCCCACCTCCATCGCTCCATCCCCCATCCCACCCCACCATCCACGCACCTGCCCCCGCTGGCTGCCACCCCTGCTCTGGGAGCAGGATGCAGCAGGACACACTATCTCACCCCTATGGCCGTGTGGTCCCCGGGGAAGCCGGGCCGATGACAGCCCATACCAACCGTTGAGCCAGCGGGAGTTGTACTGGTCTGTCCTCATGGCCGTCTGCTTGCCCATGGTGCGGAAAATGGCTGCATCAGTGCCCATGAAGTCGATGTAGACACCAGCGTAGAGCTCTTCGTCTGCAGAGGGGAGGGATCAGGCCCTCAGGTCCCCAAACCTTCTCCCACCGCCCCCCAGTCCCATTCAGCCCTGGCCAGGAGCCAGCAGGCAACAAGGAGATGCTGCCCACGGCCATCTCAAAGAGAACTGGAGGATGTTTCTGGTCTTTAAGGACCCCACTGATCTGTGTGACTGGAACCAGCCAGAGCCCAGCTGCTTGGGGACATCGGGGTGATGCAGGAAACGTTCCCTCCACCCAGCCCCGGGAGCGCTGCCCTTGGGGCCCCACAGGACTCACTGATCAAAGCAGAGACGGTGTCCACTTTGGGGTCATAGGAACACTTCCCTTTGCCTGACTCCAGCTTGTCCGGCTCCAGATAGAAGATATAGTCCTGGAGAAGGAAGCACAACACGGAGTTGTGACCACCTGCCTCTCCATCCCTGTGGCACTTCCGAGGCAGAGCTCTCCCTGGGACGCTGCCAGTGGAGGATGGATGTGGTGGGACCACGGCGGGGTCTGCAGGAAGCTGAGGTCTCCAGGAGATGCTCCTCAGATCTTGCTGCGTGTTGCTCCGTGCCCTCCGCTGCGTGGGTCCATCACCGCTTGCAGGGTTCCTACAGCTGCTTCAGGTCCCATCAGGATGAAGGGACAAGGACCAGCCCTGCTTGCATCGTGCTGGCTCCAGACACTGTGGTGAGCAGGGTTTGGCTGCAGGCTCAGCCAGCAAGGAGCCATCTTCCACCATCATCCAGCGGGTGATCCGAGGCCGGCCACCCTGCACCACTGCGAGCTGCTCTCTTCGCTGCCACCGCTGTCTTCCTCAGGTCCGTGTGCCAAACCTGGCACCATAACTCCACGCCAGGGTGAAACGCTATCTGCTTCCCATGGACCACACAAAACCTCCTGCCCTGCCAGCCCAGGGCATGCAGGTGGGGACATCCCATGTGTCCCCAGCACACAGAGCGAAGCAGCACCACGCGGGCAGCCCTCAATGTCCGCACCCTGCGAGCCCCAGCGAGAGGACAAGCAGGGTCCCCACTGAGCACCAGGGCTCTGGGAAGGGCACCACAGGCTGGAAAGCTGTGTGTGGGGCCACCACCATCCTGCTGGCCAGCTACAGCAAACCTGGAGACAACAGCCACAGGGATGCTAACCGCAGGGACACGAGCCACGGGAATGCTGGTCATGGGGACACGAGCCATGGGGATGCTGGCCACGGAGACACTATCCAGGGGGATGTTAGCCATGGGGATGTTGGCCATGAGGATGTGGCCATGGGGATGCCAGCTATGGGGCTGTTGGCCATTGGGATGCTAGCAGTGGCAATGCTAGCCATGGGGACGCTAGCCATGGGGACACTAGCCATGGGGATGCTGGCCATAGGGATACCAGCCATGAGGATGTCGACAATGAGGATGCTCACCATGGGGACATCAGCCATGGGGACACCATCCATGGGGACATAATCTATGGTGAATCTAGCCATGGGGACGCTGGCCATGGCAATGCTAGACATGGGGACACTGGCCATGAGGATGCTGCGGCCATGGGGACACCATCCATGGGGACACTCACTGCAAGGACACTAGCCACAGGGACGCCAGCCACTTGAGGCACTTCCTCTCGCCATGCATCGCCCGCTGCAAGTCTTGCTGATGCCAGCTCCTCCTGGCCCACGGGCACCCAGCCCAGCACCTCGAGGAGGGCACGGCCCCACTGGGATGCCTCCCTTCTGCTGTCCCCATCCCCACACCGTGTCTCTGTCACCGCCACAAGCTCCTCCATCCCTGGCACTGGTGGCAAACTCTTTGTGGGGATGAGTGCTGGGCACACCACATCACCTCCCCACCAGGCAATCAGTGAGCTCATGCAGGTGCTTCCTTAGCACCGGTGCTTCCCTTACTGGCAAAGAGAAATGCATCCAGCCCCCAGCAGGGGGGCAGCCCCAGTCTGTGCTGATGGGGATGTCCCTTCCGCGAGGAGGGGACGTGGCAGGGATAGAGACAGGGAGGACCCGTCTGGGCGCCCACACGCGCTGACCCATGTTAGTCCAAGGGGAGACACTGTCAGGGCAGGCTGGATGCCAGCTGTCCCCAGGAGAACCTGGGGACACCACCTCCCTGACTGACGAAATGAGGCCCCCTCCTCAAAAAGGCCAAAGTGGATGGATGCTGCCCAGGCAGCCGCTTAGCAACGTTTTTGCAGACCCTACCTAAACACCTCCTGCACACGGCTGTCTCGAGCTCCCTGCCTCTGTTGACGCTTGGATTTGCAGGGACACAGCAAGTCCAGAGGGTGACTGCCACCCCTGACAGTGTCCCCGTGGGGACGCGTGCGAGGAGGAAGGAGTTAGTGAGAGCAGGAGAGAGGAGACGCCAGGCCGGCCGCTGCAGAGCACTGTGCAGAGAGGAGGGGTCCCCCAGCCCGGGAGCTGCCGGTGGGAAGGAGCCCGTGGCTCTGGTGCGCCCGAGGAGAGGTGGGCACGGCGGCGGCGGGCCCCCAGACCCGTTCCCACCTTGCTTCCTGCCGGTCTCGGGCTGCGGGGGCCGTCGGTGGCTCTGCTTTCCCGGCCTCCCGGCTGGAGGGGCTGGCTCGGCGGAAACCCCTGGGGAAAAGGAGCAGGGCAGAGAGTTAGCGCCGGGGGGAATGGTGGGTCCCCCCGGGCTGGGGGCTGCGGGATGGCCCCAGCACCCTGTCCCCGCGGTGCTCACGGCACCGTGCTCTCCACCGGCTCCGCACGCAGTCGGAGGGGATGTGGCAGCCTTGTCCCCGGGGCTGTCTGGTGCTGTCCTCAGCGCACATCCCCAGCTGTCCTTGAGGGCTGTGACACCCGCGAAATGCCACCGACAGTCTCAGTGTGGAGCAGTGTGAGCCAGGTCAGCCTCTCCCTGCAGCAGTCCTGGGGCACTGGGCAACCCCATCCTTGCCCATCTCCCTCGGCTCAGCTCGCGCCAAGCAGGCAGTGTTGCCTTCCAGGGCACAACCCAGGGGCTCATGACAATGTGGAGCTGAAGCCACTCAGGTGGCAATCAGGGTCCTCTGGCCACCCTTCTGGCACTCCACAGCAGTCACACCAAAACTTCTTCCACCGCAGGTCCAACCCAGCGCGCAGGGTTTTGCCACCCTCTTCGGTCAAGCTGTGGTCATCAGTGCAAGGTGACATTCTCCTTCGTTGGCATCCAAGCATCCCATGGGATGCCACCTCATTTCTCTTTGAGGAATGCTGGTGCTGGAGCAGTGCTGGGCACATCCATGCTGAGGGGCTCTGTGAGCCAGAGCATCCAGGGCAGGAGGGCACGTTGGCATGGGGCTGCCGTTGGGTCCAGCAGATCCAAAGAGAACTCCCTGGGCTGCAGAGGAGCCTTGGCCACGCTCAGCATCGCCCCGCTGGAGCTCAGCCCACTGCTGCCCCTGAACCCGCTGGCACCAGCCCTGGGCTGTGCCCTCCTGCACGGGCACCGCCGCAGCCCCCATCCCTCCCACCCCTCACCTGCGCTTTGCGCCCGCGGTTGATGAAGGCACAGATGGGGTTGTAGGCACCGGTGCCGCACACGTAGAGGTGAGTCCGGTTCCAGGGCTGGATCAGGCGGATGAAGTTGCCACACTCCCCCTGGGAAGGAGAGAAAGGGGTGGCAGCTACGCAACGGACTGGGGGCACTGCACCCAGCAGGATCCCTGGGCACCACCTCAGCCACACCTGGTGGGGCACTGTGGGGTCCAGCCCCCAAGGGAAGAGTTGGGAAGGCAGGAAGGAGGCCATGGAGCCAGGAGGGTAGGAGGCTGGCATGGGGCATGGGCTGGTGTGGGTCATGGGTTTGTGTGGGCCCTGGGCTGATGTAGACCATGGGTTGGCTTGGGCCATGGATTGATGAAGGCCATAGGTTGGAGTGGTCCAAGGGCTGATGTAGACCATGAGCTGTGGCTCTGGCACACCTGAGGGCACAGTCCTGACAGCAGGACAAAGCTCTTTGGAGAGCACTGCCTCCTGCTTGCCCATGAAGGCACCCCAGGTCCTGCCCAGCTGGGACAGAAGGGATGGCAGGACACCGTCACACCTGGGAGTGTCACTCCTGCCCCAGCAGGTCCAAGACACAGTGGACTCTGCCGACAGCTCTTTCAATGGAGGACATAAAGGCACAAATTCCCATCAGTGTGGTGGCCATTAACCCCTCTGCCGCTCCCAGAAGTGAGTTCACGGCAGCCATCAAAGCCCTGGGAATGGCTATGGCCGCCAATGACGCAGGGATTTGAAAGCCACTGGCAGCCCAAGCAGGGCCTCAGCGGGATGCCACTCCCTCTGCTCGCTGGGTCCCAGTGACACTCACGTTGCTGTTCTTGCCTGACAAGATGCACTCCTCAATCCTCTGCTGGGACGCAGGCCAGTGGATCTGCAGAGACATCGGAGAAGGGGAGATCAGGGCTGCTGGCCACGTGCCCATTCCATCTATAGAGGTGCGCCCGTCCCATCCATGGAGGTGCCCATCCCATCCCATCCCATCCCATCCACGGAGGTGCCCATCCCATCCCATCCCATCCCATCCCATGGAGGTGCCCCCATCCCATCCCACGGAGGTGACCAGTGATGCCTCCAGCCTGCGTCCCAGCCCCCAGGACACAGCTCTCCCCGCTGCGTGCCGGTCCAGCTTACGATGAGGGGCTCGCGGTTGATGTCGTGCAGGTCCAGCGAGAGGACGTAGTCCTTGCTGCCCACATACATGCGGTCGTGGTCCTCGTCCTTCAGCAGGATGCGGTAGTCGCTGGAGTTGAGCAGGAAGTTGAAGAAGTGCGCAGTGCCGGTGGCCTTCAGCTCTGCGGGGCCAAGGGGCACACGTCAGCACCCCCACGTCCCCCCCAGCTCCCCCCAGCCAAGGGTCCCCAAATTTCTGACATCATCCTTCCACTCCTGTCTCATGCTGTAGAAGGGTCCCCATGTCCCAGCCCCTGGGGAAAAGGAGCTGGGGCCCCAAGAAGCCAACTCCTGGGGAAGGGGGAGCAGATCCCCCACCCCGCACCCCCCTTGGGGAGTTATTTTTAGCCCGAGTGTGGGAGAAACGAGTGAAAGAGGATAATGAGGGTCATGAATATTCACAAGTGCAGCGAGGCAGCCAGATGGAAGGCAGAAGTGCTGCAGATGATGTGGGACAGTGCCAAGGACCACGTGGCAGGGGCAGGGCACCAGCGAGACGGGGGGATACGGGGGGGGCTGCAGAGCCTGCCCCCCACCTCCCTGCACCCAGCACCCGGGGTGGGATGGATGCGATGGAATGCCCAATGGGTGCCACCAGCACCCACCAGATGCCACCTCCACCCAGTGCCATCTCTGTGCAGTGCTGGCCCCACCAGACCACATCCCCATCTCCTGGCAAGCCATGGGTGCTGCAATGGCTGCACAGGGTGGGGGGCAGCCCCCAGCCCCCCCAGCCCACCATGCAGACACGCACGCAGCGTCGGGTCTGCTCCGGGAAGGGGTGAGCCAGCTTCCAGGCACAGCTGGGCATGGGGCCAGCAGCTCCTGGCTGCGATGCTGAGACCTCCCCGACCCAAGTACGTCCCCATGGCCCCATCTCGGCACCCCTGGGACACAGGGGCCCGTCCCCATCGCAGCGGGGGCACCGCCAGGCAGGGGGATCCCCATCCCCAGGGGCTGGTTGGGGTGCCCCCCCGCAGGGATGGGGCTGCAGCTGTGGGCATGACGCAGGCTTCCTCCCCATCCCGCTCTGGGAAGCGGTGTGACGGGATGTGCCCCCCCTGCTCCCACTGCCTGGGACAGGGGGCTGGATCGGAGGGGCCACACGGTGCCTCCTCCAACGCCCACTGGGCTCCCTGTGCTCCTGTCCCCATGCTCCCCCCCGAGGAAGGCACCAGCACAAAAGGGGCTGCCTCCGCGCCCCAGCGATCACAGGGGGGGCACGGAAACGCCCCCGTGACCCCACGCCCCACGCTCTGCTGGTGATGGACAGGTGGGCGAGCCCACGCCGTGACCTCTGCCCTCTGGCACAGGACCCCCACCACCACCACCACCCCCCATCACCATGGCCCCAAACCGGCCCCTAGCAGCCAGGTACGTGGCAGGGCCAGCTCGTTAGCAGATACGCCCAGCAAGCACATCCCCCAGCTTAATCCCCTTTTAATTGCCTGGGGGACCACCCCCCGCTGCCCACCCATCCCCACGCAGGTGGCCTCCATGGGGACAGGGGACTGAGCAGCCCCCTCAGCACCATGGTGGGGGCTGATCCGTGCCCAGCCCTGTCCCTACGTGCAGCATCGCTGTCTGGCCGTGCAGCATCGTTACACGGCCAGGAGCACCAGGTTTAATTACGCTCCGAGCAGTGCCAGCAGCCAAGAAGCCATCTCCGAGCAGCAGGGGGGGGACACTCTGCCCTCCCCGTTCCCCTCCCCTCCCGGCTGGGAGCATCACACCCCATTACACGCTCCACAAAGCTGAATTCCCCTCGGTTTTGTCCCATATTTACAGCTCCTCCTGGCGCCCAGCAGCTGCCACCCACACCGCCGGACACATCCCCTTGTCNGCAGAAACCGATCCGGCACCGACAGCTGAGAGCGAGACCAATTCCCACGGCTCAGCCCGGTGCCGTCCCCATCCCGCGATTTGGGGGAGGTTCCCCCTTTTCCCTTCGTTTTTGCGCTCCCTGCTTTGGGGTGAACCCAGGTGGGACGGGGAGCAGGGTTTGCCCCTCCCCACATCGAAGCCATTTGTTGTTATCGGGGCTGATCAAAGCGCTGGGTGCGTTGCCTTCTGAAAGCGGAATTGCTTATTTGTTTGAGCGTCACTTCGCTACCCCTTGATGGGTTATTTATGATGTAATTAAGCNCCCACACCGCCGGACACATCCCCTTGTCCCCAAGTGAGGGGACAGTACCACGCGTCCCCCACAATGCCACTAACCCCCCCAAAACCCCTCAAAAGGCAGAGCCGGGTGCACCCGATGCGAGGGGTTAATCCCATCGGGGCCACCTCCCCAGGTGCTCCATCAGCCTGCGAAACCAATTACACCCGCTCTCACCTAATTAGTTTCTAATTACGGGCTTGTAGTGCATTCAACATAATTAGCATGTAAATTACACGCCGTGTTTATATNACCCAGGTGGGACGGGGAGCAGGGTTTGCCCCTCCCCACATCGAAGCCATTTGTTGTTATCGGGGCTGATCAAAGCGCTGGGTGCGTTGCCTTCTGAAAGCGGAATTGCTTATTTGTTTGAGCGTCACTTCGCTACCCCTTGATGGGTTATTTATGATGTAATTAAGCTAATTACATGGAATAAGAGAGTTTCCGTGGCCCCCAGCCAAGCTCTTTTCGCATTTAGCCGGCTCACAGGTGGTACGGAGCCGAAGGAACCCGACGGGGGCTCGGAGATGAAATGGCTCCGGCTCCAGCTCCGCGGCTGCCAGCACCGCTCGCTTTGATCCCAGCCCTTCCCACCCCCCCGGAGCGGCCACCGAGGGCACGGGGACAGGGACAGCCCCGCCTGGGGACAGCCCCGAGCCCCCGGCAGGGACAGGGGACAGGTGCCGCAGAGCCCGGATCAACCCCACTTCAAAGCGGGGCCGGCCCCGTGCCCGGCTCTGGAGCGGGGTTGGGGGGGGAGGATTTGGGCACAGTCCAAAAAGAAGGAGNGGGGGGTTTGGGCCACAACAAAAAAAAAGGAAAAAAAAAAAAAAAGCAGGAATTTTTTTTTTTTTTTTCAGCCAAAAAAACGCTGATTCATCCCCAGCCAGGAGGGATTGGGGGTTTGGAAAGCTTGGCTGAAACACGGCCCCGTGCCTCGAGCCTTGGCAGCGGGACCTTCCTCAGCGCTGCCCCGACCCCGAGCAGCGGGAGGGGACCATGAGATGTCCCCAGGGATGGAGGCAAAGGGGGGGACACCCCCCGGCGGGGACATGGGGACACCATAGTGAGGACATCCCACAGCAGGGACACATTGCAGTGGGGACATAGAGACACCCCACAGCGGGGACACATTGCAGTGGGGACATAGAGACACCCCACAGCAGGGACATAAGGACGCACTGCATTAGGAACACCCCACAACCACCATTGGGATGATGCTGTCACGGCCACATCCCCCAGCACCACTCACTGCCAGCAGGAAACCCCAAAACCACCCCGAACCACTTCCCAAAGGGCTCCAGCGTGGGGCTTCTCCCCACTGAGCACCCCAAAGCCACGCCGTGGGGTCACCTCCTGCCCATATCCCAAACAAAACCCCCCCAAAACCCATCCACCACCACGGCCCCCCTGGCTCCCTGCAGCCGCTGCCTTTTCCAGGCCATTTGCTGCCCGCCAGAAAGGCGGCGGGGAAGGAAGCGGCTCAGATTGCTCCAGGTAGGGGGCTGCGTTTTTCCAGCCTGTCGGATCCTTCCGACAAATTCGGAGCCCTTTCTCACTGCCGGTTTCGGGCAGAAAAATGGCAGGAACGGGAAAATAGGAAAGGCGGCAGTGGCAGAGAGGACGGCGCGTCCCCGGGGCTGGCTGTCCCTGTCCCTGTCCCCCCATCTGGCCGTGTTTATCCGGAGCCGCCAGCATCACGCGCTCCCCACAGCTGCGGCAGCTTAGGAGGGCGCCTGGGAGCCCCGCTCCAGCCATCTGCCACCACCGTCCCCAACGGGGCACGGCCACCGGGAGGGGAAACTGAGGCACGGCACAGGCAGCAGCCAGGCTGCGCTCTAGGGATGTGATTTTTTTGGTTTTTATGGTTGGTTTTTTTTTCCACTAAGAGGTGGGAAGCAGCCCCCCGGGGATGGCTCCCCATGGGAAGCACAGCCCTGACCCCACGTGTGCCTTCCTCCCGCTGCTCCGCATCCTCTCCCTCGCCCCAGGGGAAGCCCCGGGAGCTGACGTCCGCGGTGCCCGGTGCGGAGGAAACCGGAGGCGAGGGGGCAGCAGGATGCGCCCGGCAGAGGGGGGAAATCGCTCGCAAAGATGGTGATTAAAAATATCCACCCTATTTCTGGCCGGCACGGAGCTGGGAAGAGCTGCTGGCACAGCCCAGCCGCCCCGCAGCCTCTCCCTCTTCCAGGGAAGCACGAGATCGCGCTGTTCTTTCCATGCTGGCCACCTTCCTTCCCGGCCACCGCGGGCGCCCGGACAGGAAAGCGGTGACACCAGGGCGCGGGTCCCCCCGGTCCCAGCCCGAGGCCACTGCTCGTGTCCCTGCCCCGTGACACCGCCGCCTTTTCCTTCTTTGTGCTTTTCCCCGAAACGCTCCGAGCGCGGGGCGACTTCGCAGAGGATGACGCAGGGCCCCCGGGAGCTGCGACAAACGCTGCTTCCTCCCCGAGCCGGGAGGATGCTGCGCCCGTCCCCGCCGTGTCACCTTCCCAGGGCTGTCCCGCCAGCCCCAGCAGCACCACGCCCCCACGTCCCCCTACCCACCAGGCTGCTTGTCTCTTTGTCCCCATGTCACCATACCCAGCAGCACCATGTCCCTTCTCCCCAATGTCCCTGCACCCAGAGCAGGCATCTTGTCCCCTGTCCCTATGTCCCCAACCCCTAGGAGGCAGCTTGTCCATTGTCCCCATACCAGCAGCACTTGCCCCCATGTCACCACATCCCTGTCCCCTAGCAGCATCCTGTCCCCATGTCCCTATACCGCAGCAGTACCCTGTCCCCATGTCCCCAGCAGCACCTTGTCCCCCATCCCTGCTCCCAGCAGGCAGCCTGCCCCATCCTGCCTGGCTCTGGGGCTCCCAGCTGTCCCCAGGGCCAATTCTCCACGGCAGGAGCGGGGCCACAAGTGCCACCTCCTGCAGACCCCGCAGGCACGGAGCCGGGACAAGCCCTGCCCAGCAGCATGGCCCCTCGGCATCGCTGGAATGTTTGGAATCATCTCAGGTGCGCAGGGCTCAGCGGGTGCCAGGCTCCATCCTACAGACTTGGTCCCCAGCACCCCGCACCCTGCTGCCCATGGGTGCCAGCCCAAAGCCCCCGGAGCAGGGGGAGGGGGGAGTGGGGGCTGTGCAGAGCTGGGGGCTCAGTGCCGGGCAGGCAGCGCTCTGCTCCCGCCCGGGCTTGTCCCCAGCTGCCTCATTCCAGGCATTTTCGTGCCGGGGCTCCGCTGGGGACTGCAGACCCCAAACCCCTCTCCCCAGCCATGAGCGCATCTTTAGGGCATCCCCACTGTGCAGAGCCTGACCAGGGGGGGAGCAACGGGGACAAAGCAGGGCACAGCCCCGCATGGCCCCAGGGATGGGGACGTCCTGCTCCAGCCCCGCTCCATCCATCACCGCTCCCGGAGGAGGCAGCGCCGAGCTCCACCGCCCTCCTCTCGTGTGTCCCCAGTGTGGGACACGTCCAAGAGGTGACACAGCCACCAGGGACAGGGCAGTGAGCACGGGGAGCCCACAGCACCCACCTGTACCCCGCAGGGTCTGGCCCTGGGCTGAGATTTGGGTTCTGCTCCTCCAGCTCCAGCTCTGCAACCCAAAGTCCCATGCTCGGGGGCAGGAGCAGCTCCAGAGTGCCAGACCCCAAAATGCCAGACCCCAAAAACTGCAGGACCCCAAGGCTGCACCCCGGGTCCCAGCGCCAGATCCAGATCTGCGCCCCGTGTCACTGAAGGGTTAATTAACCCCTTCCCTCCCACCGCTGCTGCCCCCCTCCCCTCTCCCCAGCCCCCCGCCAGCTCCTGGTGTTAATACGGCGCGGCTGCAAGCTGCTGTCTGCAGCCAGGGGGGGAAGGATTTAGGGATGGGCACCCTGCAGTGACCCCATACAGCTCAGGGGGCTCTGTGTTGTCCCCCACCCCGGTCCCCCAGCGC
>WBMW01000013.1:0-109685 GCA_013396635.1 Penelope pileata
ACCAGTGCCCGGGATCGCGAGGGCAATAATAAAAGGATAAAATAAGCAACACTGGTATTTTGATTGTTTATGTAACAATTACTAGCTATTGTACAATGTTACTATTAAGTAATTACTGAGTTAATTACTGGAATAACAACTTCTAAAATCCTCATTAAATTCTTTTTAAATGCGAATAAATGAGAGAGTAAGTGTAATAGCAAAGTACAAATTATACCAGTTCTGTGTGTTGCCTAAAGAATGCTTTGTGTGTCATGTGCCAATTTAAATCCTGCATGAAAGAAAGCAATAACGTCCTTTTGCAAAAAGTTGGTTGATGAAATACTTTGTAATATATATTGCTTTTGAATTATCCTAAAATTGTGATGCAGAAGAACATTTCAGTCATCATATCTCTTTCATTTGCTTTTTTTTCTTCCTTTCTCTCTTCTTCCTTTTTTATTTTTTTTATTTATTTTTATTTTTTCACCATTAGTATGGGACACAGTAAGCTAAACCCATTTGGGAATTCTTTACGCATAGGTTTAGAAGTTAGAAGAGGAAATAAGTATTCTTTTGTACTGTACACATTCAGTTCAATCACTAAAAATAAAATGAGAGAAACAGTGACATTTCATATAGAGAAAATGAGGACAGGTCTAGAAGTCTCTGTAAAGAATCAGTCAAAATTGAGTTAATAGATAGAAGGTTGAAAGGAATATAGTAAGACCATGCTACAGATATCCACAACAGGGAAGACTAGGGAAAGAATAAATGCATGTGATAAGTATAAATAATAATATATAATAATAGCAATATATTATATAATAATAGCATTGTGATGATGGTTGATAACACCTCTGTAACATTAATTTGAAAACCTTGGAGATACAATGGAAATAATAGCTATTGCAAATTACTGTTCCTGAATCATGTCAAAAGCAGCTTAAGCACAAGTCCAGCTGTAGCAAAGCTAGAGCAAATGCCGACCTGAGTAAATAAGAAATAGTTGGCGCATAAACATTTTCCTAATCTAGGAATTGAACCAATCTCTTCCAGAAAGATATGCATTATTTTAACAGCTTTTGTTTTAAAAAGAAAGTAATTGTCATGTGGAAATAGATTGGATCAACCTTGGCATAGCAAATAAAACTATAATAAAATGATGCTCATAAAAATAGCAAATTAGATACCTGTAGCCTGTAGATGTAATGTATATAGAGGGGAGTAAAGAGAAGTAAATATTCTAGAGGTGATACTGGGGGGAGATGGAGGTAGCAAAGATGTTAGGAAAAAGGAGGAATAAATAGACACCAGCACTTACCATACTAATCTAGGAATCTTATACTCTGCTACAAAAGCATTTGTAAGGAATTAGTTGCAGAAGAGAGGATAGGAAAGTCCTTACTAGGTCCTCTAGAGTTTGCTATTAAATAAATTTTTGGAGGTTTTTGGCAAAAAGTAGATAAAGGTGGAGGTAAAAAATCTGATCAGAAGGCTGGGACATTTTTCCTAGAGTTGACAAGCCATACGGCATGTTTTCTAGTATACTTTCCAAGACATCTATTATTGAACTGTACCAGAAAGAATACAGGATTGAGTCCGATACAGGAGATTACATTACTGAAAATGTCACACTGAAATGTGCTGTTGGGAGACAGAACCTGTTACATTTTCCCTGAATCTTATTGCATGACAGAAAAACATTGAAATAGTGGTGATGAGTTTGTAAACACAATACTTGATAAGTACTGCGTACCCAAGAACACATGTAAAATGTTGTCAGCATCTCCCTATTATGTCATACTGTATGTTTTGTTTCTTCTTATTTTTTTGTTTTACTGCAGTAATTACAGGTAAGCTGGTGAGTTTCTAGCACTGATTTTATTCTTACTAGTCACAAAATCAGTATTTTCTTTTCCAAGTCTGTTGGGTTCATTTCAACTTTCATTTAAAGCATTTCACTAAAGCAAATAGCCATTTTTAATCACATTTTTCAGCTGGGAGAGACTGAGTCATGAATTAATTTAGTGAACCACAGAATATTCCTTGCAGTGAGGTACAGGTAAAGTTGGGGACAGAACACAGATTTCTTCGTGGCCAGCTCCCCTTCCGCTTGCCTACTTCATGAGATTATTTCACAGCTGACTTTATGAACGCAGCTTGTAAAAGTCCTATCTGGAAAATAATGGAAACTTGTTTCAGATATGTAGTGGTGCACCATGTCATGGAAGGGGTGCTCTTCACAAAAAGATCTATGCTAGTGGTTTGCTCTATGTGAGCGCAGCTGTTCAGCAGAGCAGCATGGAGATGTTCTACATATCTCTGAGTTCTCCCTAGCAGATGTCCTCTAAACTTGTAAGCTCCTGCAGTGAGTCCATTATGTTCCTGTTTGGCAGCAAGGCGAATGCTGCTGTGCTGACATTCATCACTACGCATTTTATTGTGGGTCTGGTGTTCTTATGCTGACTTGCTTAGCTAAAATCAGCATGGGTGTGTGTTGGACCTCGTTCAGCCTGCCAGTCTGTGGGGAGAGCTTTTTTTCCCTAAATGCTTTTTCTTCTCTAATACATTATTTTCTGTCTCTGAAACCAGGCAAGAAATAGGGGTAACAGCAAAATATCACTGGGAAAGAAAGGACTACAAAGATGTATAGATAGATCATGTATGTGTATACATACTTTTGTGTACTGTCTCCAGTACATGGTACTACAGGAGGAACAATAGCCAGCTGTCACATTCTTTAAGCATTCAGTCATTTTGTTGCTGCTGTACCCACAGCAGCAGTGCTTTGGTTTGTGCGGAAAGAGCAGGAGAGGCATGGTTTGGTTGATTGCAGGGAAATGTTATTCTTCTGGAGGGGAGGTGGTTTGAGTAGTATGGCAGTTTTGCATTATGATTTCTATATAACCAATTGTCATGTAACAGATTAGAAAATGCTAGGAAGTAGGATAGCTGTTTCCATATATAGACCACAGACACTAGTAGAATTTCCACTGACGAAAAGTGATTGCTGCTTATCTCTTGGATCTACATACTCCTTTCAGCAGGAATGGCATTTGAAAAAAGACTGGCTTTAATTTTCAGACATGCTAAATTTCTAGCATCTGACTTCACATTATCCTGGGGTTGTTCAAAACTGCTGAATATTAGGACCAAAGCTCTGTAGAGTCTTTCTTTTTGGCAGCAACTGAGACAGGCTGTCTTTAAATATTCATATTGTCTCTATTCATTCCCTTTAAGTCTGTAAATACACTCATTTTAATATGCTAATGACATGTACTAGTACTGTTTACTTACTTAAAACATATTTATTTGGTTTACTAAGGTACTAATGGATGGTTTGTCTAATTCTTAAATAAAGTTCAATTCACAGAGCAGGTGAACTACTTTGCAGCCTCAGAAAGAGTGGTGGCATCCATGCATACTCTATAAGCTATGGAACTAGCATCCTGTATTATCTATAGTATCCTGTAATACCTATAATAGTAGATGCAAAGACTGCAGATGTACTCCATATGTAAACAGTAAACAGGAAATCCATATAAAAGAAAACATGCAGGGCGTTTTCTATTCTGCATTTCATCCTCACTGGATTTGGTGAAGAAGCATTCTCCTTGGAATTGAGGCCTAGAAACTAGTTCATCATCTTAAGAGAAATGCCCCCAAAAACTCCTGGCTATGAACAACAGCAGTGTTAGGTTGTCATGCAAAATGAAGAGATAACTGATGTGTTGTTTTCCCAGCCTGAAGTATTTGTCGGAGCTGAACACAGCAGCTCTGTGAGAGGTGGGAAGTATGCTTTTTTATCACAATGTTCTCTCTTAGTCAAAGCACTCAGACGTTTATTCTTAGTATTTATATTCATTTTTGTTGCTGATCAGACATTCACTGCTCTTTCAAATCTATTTTCAGGAACAATCACAGGAATTGCTATTTCATTCTCAATGTGTTGACATAAGTCTTAAGAATGCAAGTAAAAAACAGAGTTGGTTTAATATGAATGACTTCCTCCTTCCTGCTTTATAAATTGTTGAACGTTCAATCAGGAAGAACAACCCTGCTTGTGATCATGTCACAAGCAGTGTATTAACTATTGCAAGAAATACTTAAGTGAGAAGGACTTGAAAGCAAGTTACATTAAAATGTAGTTGGACAAGATGTGAATTTAGCAATTTGGAACTCTCTTACATAACTGTTTGCCTCAGTCTAGCTATGGTTAGTAGCCACAGATCACCTTGTGCTTTTATATCCTCATGTATTTTCCTCAAGTAACCGCACCTAAATCTCTGCAGGTGTTTTGATCTCTATTCCAGAGTTGTTCAGTGTTATGTATTTCTGTATCAGAGAAAAATAATAGTAATCCTTGTTATGTAAGCCAATATGACATGAAAGGCAGTGATAAAAGAGAAAAGGTGATAAAAGTTTAAGTGGAAGATGTGTTCTCTGCAAACTGCTGTGCCTTGTAGCTAAAGATATTTATATAGTGACTGTTGAAATCTCCTTTGGAGGAACCCATATTGCAGAAGTGGAAGCGTGCTTTTTCCTCTTAAGGCTATAAATAAATAATAAAAGAATCTTGGCCAATTAATAAAATCTTCACTTTTTTACACAAATTTGGGACTGTTTGTGTGGGCAGCTATTGTATTCAGGCAGTTACCAACAGTAATTTTACCCAGAAATGATTTTGAAATTAGAATCTAAAGGGCTATGGAGTTATAGAAAAGAATATACCACTTTCATTTAAAACACTTTAATAAAAATCATCCCCCTACTATTTATTAGAAATGATTTGACAACACATAGCATACCGGAGCCTAGAAACAAAACACTACATATACCAGACCTGTTAATGTTAACTCCTGCCTGTTCAAATTCACATTCCTTTTGAATGTGTATTGGATTCTGAAACAGTTGTTTTCTGATTGAGATCCTTTATTTCTTTGATAAAAGTACGGAAAGGAATACAAAATAGAAATGTGTTAAGATTTGTTAATGTTTTCTCAAGGTACAACTGTTTACTTTATCTAAGATTATGAACTTACATCCTTCTTTGGACACAACAGAAAAAGATCTTATGCTAAAATTAAATGTTATATTTGCAGAATTTTTTTTCCATGAAGGGCAGTGTATGTAGTGAGAATTTTGTTTTATGATATTTGCCTACAAATTAAAAATAAAAACTTTAGGTAACTTTCAGTCTGTCTCTCCCATCTATAGTAGCGCTGTGTTGAAGGCTTTCCAACACAGCTAAAGTATAGTTAGTTTTTGGGTAGTAAAGTCAACAGCTAAGGGGAGTAGTGATGAATATCATAACATATTATTATTGTTATATCAACTTGAAAGATAGTGAGAAATGTAGTTGAGGAAAATTATCTTAGTTAAACGACATCTATTTTCTATTGAAGACTGAAACATTTTGTAGGAGGAGAAAGAGACAGTGAAAAACATGGCCAAAAATGGCAACTAAAATGGTTAAGGGCTTGGATTCACCTGTACATGGGACAGAATAAAAGAAAAAGGAAAAAAAATAGTAATGGTTGAGTTCAGAAAGAAAATGAGTGAAAAGATGGTTTATGCAATCATGATGCATTAGGTATGCTGGGTGCTCATGTTTGTGCTTTCTAATGTTGGAAGAACATACTTTAAAATAAGTACAAATGATTAAAAATGTTAAATACCACACAGAAAAAGTATACGAGCTCATGAAACTTCTTGCCACAGTGTACATTTAAAATCAAGAGTTTAATAGGTTTAATGTTTGTGTTTGCTTGTCTACACTTTATAAAAAGCTTTATTAATGTGGATATGCACCTTAACAGAGATGAAAAGAATTAGACAATATAAAACTTGGTGCATTCTGCCTGGATCACTTTTAAAACAAAGTGCTTTTCTGATCAAG
Organism: Penelope pileata; assembly: GCA_013396635.1. Taxonomy (NCBI): domain Eukaryota; kingdom Metazoa; phylum Chordata; class Aves; order Galliformes; family Cracidae; genus Penelope; species Penelope pileata. Next base: position 5,882 of record WBMW01000013.1, read on the forward strand.
TGTGAAATGATGCATGACAGTGGAAGGCCTGTGAGCTAATGTACTAAGTTAGAAGTTTGAGCAGTAGACAGGTTAATATTTTTTCCTTGACACCTGTAGTTACCTTGCTTTTTCCACATTAAGAAACTGGAACAAGGAAGGACTCGCATCAACTTTGTGTCCGAGAGATACTAAACAGTCAAGACCTGGCATATGACCAGGACTCCCATTATTTCTGGGCTTACATCTGTAACCTTTCTTGCAGGCTTCTCTCTGATGAGTTTTACAGCTGTTGTTAGTGGTCTTAGCAACTCACAGGGGCAGTGCTGTTCAGCAGTGTAGCAGTGCTGGTTATACCACAGTATCAGCTTGGATAGAAACTGCTTGCCTAGGACACTGCATGTTTTGCTTTATTGCAAGAGCAGCATGTATGCTTCCAGGAAATGGGTTGAGATGTTTGGTTTTGTTTGCTTTTGTTTTTTAAATAAAAATGTCAGGACTTGATGTAAATGTGCAATCAAGTGGAAAATGTTCTGTCTGCACTAATACCATGATGATCCTTGGGTAGAATGAGAGAACTTAATGTCAAGATTCTTACATGTACAGTGGCTACATAGAATCTAGTGTTCTGTGTTTATAAAATATGCAGTCCTGCAATGTAGGAGAAGATATGTAGAGAGCTAGTGTTTTCATCTGTGCTGTTATGATCTATCAGACAGCGTTGGACCCCAAAGACAGGCAGACAGAAGCACAGAGCCGGGCTAAGCTATCACTGCTGGGCTTTGGGAAAGGGCTGCAGACCTTCCGCATCATGTTTGCTAACTGTTACTCCACAGCTGTAAAATAAGTGCCATTTAATCACCACAGTTTGGGAGGATGCATTTTCAGAGTGGCTGTTAAATGGACTGGGAGAATGAGCTGGTGTGACCACTGAAGATCCATGCAAGTGATTAAAGTCTTTCAGCTCATGTCATTTTTCCAAGATTCTTGTTGAAGGAAGTGGAGTCTGAGCAAAGTGATTTTGCATATTCAGTCGCACATTTGCAAGCGTAAGAAAACTTGAGATTGGAGAAAGTATGATTGTTTATAGGCTTTGTCTGCAGTTTGGACTATGAGAAAACAGCTTGAATTGGGCTAGACTTCATAGTTTCTATGCCAATATAAGTATTTTGGAATACTCAACTTTTTTAAGTTCTATACAGTTTAAAGTGGCTTAGGTATTAAACTAAACTAAACGTACGCATCATGAGTAATAAACTCTTTCTAAATAATGCTAATAACTTTATTTTTTCAAGCAATGAATCATCAGCATATTGCTCGTATGCTTCTGTTTTTGTTTATTAAAAATTATGAGGAACACATACAAGTATGTTCAGTAAATAGTGGAAAGATTGTTCAAGGTGGTCTTTGGGAGCTAGATCTCATTTTATGTTATTAGGATTGGCCCTTAACTTGCACTGCATTGGTTGAATCTTCAGTAGTTTGGAGATGGTACAAAGCTTCCCCTTGGCCAGACCGGGGAGCAAAAGATTCTAGTTGGTTTTCCTGGTTTTGGCTGTGATAGATGTACCACCACAACACTGCTTCATAATGCATAACTGTGAGAAAAATTGTGAAATTAAAGACATATATTGCAGAGATTGCTGGAGTAGAAGTAGTTTCCTCTGTCTTACACCTGCTTATGACTATTGTGAAACAGTCGAGCACAATTTAGGAATACATTAGAATTGTCCTTTACCAGGATATAAGGCTGAATGTTCCTATTTTGCTTGCTTTATTTCCCTGGAACTTAGCAGAGAAAACTGAGACTTTCCCTCTAAGGAGCAGTCTTTCCCTCTTGGAAATGGACAGAGAGCTAATTAATTCAAGTGTTTGCATGAACAAGAAGAGTGAAGGCAAATCAAAGTGACTGTCTAGGACACCACACAGGATACAGAGAAATGACCCATCCCTTACTTTGTCCATGCTGAAGCTGGGCTAAGATCTGCTGCAGGAGGGGCTGCTTCTTCTCCCTGCTTTGCTCCTCATTGAACCCCCTCATGCTGTTTTTCCAAAAATAACAGGAAAGAGGCTCTCATCTATTGTGTTCCCATCTCTTCTTTTTCCAAGCAGCAGCAGTCCAACCTCACTCGTAGTTTGTAGCGTAAGAAGCCTTGAGCCAGCTCTGTCCTGGAAGATTTATGATTGCATTTCTAGATTCCAGTTTATCTCTTGATCTTCTACAGTCTTGAAAAGAGCTCAAGAATTTGGAGTGAGAGGAGGAACATTTGTTCTTTGGTCTCACAAGGCATCTAGAGTCATTCTGTATTGTTAGTAGCGGCTCTCTTTACCAGGGCTTTTCCTCTGAAGCAGAGAGACCTCATTGACAAGGGAGAGATTCCTTTTGTTTAGCTCTTGCTCTTCTGGACAGAAAACTGGGGCCTGGATGTGTGTTAATAAATTGCATTCATAGAAGTATTTTGTTTACAGTCAACTCCAAAGTCCAGAGCTGTTAAAGGCTCCATAATATTGCATGGAGTACAATGGTCAGCAGCTCCCACCTTTTCTGTGCACTGTGGTGATAGTGGTTTCTTGAGTTTGTTGTAGTGTCTGAATGTCTTCCAGACTGTGGCTGACTTGTCCTGCTCAGGAGGAGTTACTGGAAGGAGTAACAGAGCAGCAAGAATTGGAAACCAAGCCAGCCCATTTTTCTATCAAAATAGACAAAAAGGTGAAAGCAAACTGGGTCTAGCTCTTGGCACTCTATCACTTCCATGTCTTGCTGTCCAAGGGACAATAAATGTTTGGGTTCAAATCCACTTTGTTGGACAGTGCAAATGCCTCAAAACGTATTAAAGTCGGAAATGAGATCATTTTTCTTTTTTTTGCCACATTTGCCTCAACAATGACAATGACATTTTTCTGAAAAACTTTGAGACTGGAAATCATTTTCTTTGCACTGTATTAGAATTTCTCTTCCATTTCCATGTATAGCTAGGTTGTACCAGCAGGATTTAGTAGTGGAGATTCAGCATTGATATTTGTACCCAACAGATGGACTGGCTCTTTATAAGCATGAGCAGGGATCACTCTCACCCAATGAGAAGTGTTTTCTTTGAACTTTCATCTTTGCTTCCCTAAGAGAACCCTCAGTCTCATTGGTTTTAACTTTGCTTGAGTTCAAATGTTCAAGTGTCTTTCTGATTTTTCAGTAATTTACACTATATCCCTGTTAATAGTGCTGGCATTCTGGTACATTCTCCCGTTCTGATCCAAAATGGTACCATTGACTTCTCCATTGAAAAGAATATATGCACGTGGGAATTCTCTCACAGACAGAAATTGCTATGCAGCTGTCTGCACTGTCCTTTTCTTTGCTGCTCAGGTATGTTCTTTTCATGAAACGCAACCCCAAAACTCATTTTTGTTTTGTGACAAAACTGATAAACTTGTCCCCAGTAACTTGTTCCCCCTTTTTGTTTCTCTTGATCTGATTACAACTAGAGAGTCACAAATTTTTCCTCATACTTTTTGGCTCCTAATAGGACAATGCAATGTGACTGATTTGTGCTTATATGTTACGCAGTGACAAGTGAAAACTTCTTTTGGAGTAGATAGCTGTTTTTCCAGCAGCCTGTGAGCATCTCATTGAAATTGGAACAAGTATCTTCATTCAGAGACAGAACCTGGTAGCATAGACGGAAAGGAGATGGTATATTTGGTGGAAGACATGAGGGAATGTTTTAGCAGACATTATCACTAACTACATTCAAGATTGAGAATTTAATTTTTCTTCCAAAGAAAGATCATGAGAGTTGCATCCTTCCTCTGAATTTGGTCCTGAAAGATGCTCTTACTATAAATGATATTCTGGCACAAGAGAAATGTATCCCAAGGTATTCCTTTCATGTCATTGATTAGAGAGCAACAGTGCACAGAAGTGACAGCTATACCGTTAGGGCACGTTCTTGACTAAGACGATGAATAGATCTTCATGTTAACATTGCATCTTTCTGTAATTTAATATCGGACACACTCAACAAAATGTCTTGTGTCTCTTAGGTATACATCAGCAGGAGCCTCATAAGAGCATTATCAGAATTTTGTTACTGCTGCCAGATTACAAAGAAGCATTTTTAAAAACAGGTGTCCATGTAATGTGTGCACCTGTAATGATTTGCTATAGATCATTTTGCAGCATTTATCACCTCATAAACTGACCTGCTAAAGTAGTGAATGTCATTATACCCATTTCACAGATAAGGAATCTGCACTTGCATGTACAACAGCTCAACTTTAGAATTAAGTGGCTGATCAGTCACATGGCAGGTTTACAAAGAAGGTAGAAAAGACTAAACCCAAAGATAATTGTTTCTTTCAAAACAGTGTATTTGTAAGCAGCAGTTTTTAACAGATTATGGTTAAGGTAGAACATTTTTTTTAGAGTGACCAAAAAAAAAAGTCCTAGAGTTACCAAATGGCAAGTCAAAAATATTAAAAAGCTATAATTTCCTGGGTCCTTGATATTGCTACAATGAGAACAATATAGAGACCGAGACACCATCCTGTAACCAGAGAGTGTTCCTAAAACGTATGAAGTACTGTTGCTCCTGTATTTTTTTTGTAAAACAACTCTGTGCTTTGTATGTGTAAGAATTGAAAGGAGTTTTGATTACTTTTTCTGGATTTCATGCACATAGAGGAAAATCTTGAAAATCTGAGTGGGGGATACTGCTAAAACAGAAGGGAAATTTAGTCAGTTTTAAAAATAAACTTTGTGATTAGCTTTATGGCCTATACATCTGAATGTTTGAAGATAGCAAAAGTCTTGAATCTTACTTGGAAGACAAATGGAAGTGTTTCAGGTATGTGTTGAGTATAACAAGATACAATCACTAACTTGCTTTCAGCAGCACCTGACAAATCCTTGGGAGGATGACAAACAGGGCAGTCCTGTCTTTTCCCACGTCCTATGTGACTTACAGCTTTATATAACAACCAAGCACAATCTTGCAGCACATTCACTGATCAGCAGACAGTCACAGCGAATCACAGTGTAGATGTCACTGAAGAGCCTGGACAAAAGCCCTTGATCAGCTGTGCTGCTTGTTCTACAGCAATTGTGGTGTCTGAGTGTTTTTCAGGGGTATACACAAGTAAAGCACATTACTGTAACGCACAGATAACACAGCCACTGTCATGACACAAATACGTTAGCCCTGTGTTTAAAAAGCACATGATTTATAATGTGTATTTTTTTAACCCTTAAAAAAAAAGGGTAATAATCCATTGGTAAACATGGATTCATCAAAGTCAAAGATCAAAATCTAAAGAACAGAATCAGAAATGCAGACATATCAGTTATGGAAATGCATCTGACTAAATAAATAATATGCATTCAGTAGCTGTTTTAAAAGTCTTGTGAAGGGAATGGTATCACTGTTGTATGTATGCCTGGCTGCCTATGAGACTTTTTCTGAAAATTATAATCAAGACTAAAGATACAAACAAAAAATATTGTTAGGGCAGGAGGCAATGAAGGAAAAGAAGTTTACTGTTCCTCCTCATCATACAACAGGGAGATAGTTTGTCTTTGTAATGATGAGGGATGGACAGGCTTTTTTTTTTTTTTTTTCAGGGTTAGAGTTTTATTGTATGGAGTTTTTTCTTTCTTTCTTGTTTTTTTCGTTTTTTTTTTGAGGTGATTAAAAGGCAAAGAGAGAGTACACAAAGTCATGTATTGGCAGTGAGTCAAAGCAGATTACAAAAGACAGTGCACACAGAAGAAAAGAGGATAAAAGAATACCGCTTGCCTTTTTATTATTTTTATTTTTTTCCATTGAAAGGCTTAAAAGAAGTTCTTTTATCTCAAAAGAAAAGAAATAAAAACATTTGCAGTTTCTGGGTCAGCACAAAGGTCTCTCCTTGACCTTACAGGTGAAGGAATTGCATCCTAGAAGGAAGAGTTTTGCATTGGGCAGTCTGACGACTTGTGTGGGAATCTCACAGGCTTCGAGATGAAGTGGAAGCTCTTTAGGGAGATTGTTTGCTCTTCCTTTTGCAGATAATCCATTTATAGCTTCTGTATTGATAACGCTGATCTTAAAAACCAGGAAGATCAACAATTATTTGGCTCCTTGAATAACTGCAGCAGCAAGAGTTAAGTGGGAGATAGCTCTCAATCTCATTCCTCTGAATCACTTGTTTCTATAAGTTGTGTTGGTTGAATTAGTTGATTAGTACAGCATGAAGTGCTCTGCCACCAACAGCCTCCTCTGTTGAGCATGCAGAAACTTCACTATAGATGTATGGAAGAGGAAAGATGTGATTTATCCTATAGTCATGATTCTGCACTTCAAGCCATGACCTTCTGTTCTTCTATTTCCAGTTTCAATTGTTCAGCTGATTAAAAGGCTTAATTTGAGCCATGGGAAAGTTGAGAAAACAAGATACCATCCTTGACTGCAAACTCAGTGTGAAGATACTGAAATACTTACTGAAATTAAAAGAATATATGTTGGCCAAAATAAAGGTCTACTAATATAGTCATTTCTGGGAAACTTTGTAGCTTTTTTTTGTCCAGCCTGCTCAGATCCAGGATAAGGGGTAATGGTTATAAACTGGAAGAGGGTAGATTTAGACTAGATATAAGGAAGCAATTCTTCACTGTGAGGGTGGTGAGACACTGGAACAGGTTGCCCAGGGAAGTCGTTGATGCTCCCTCCCTGGAAGTATTCAAAGCCAGGCTGGATGGGGCTTTGGGCAACCTGGTCTAGTGGGAGGTGTCCTTGCCCATGGCAGGGGGGTTGGAACAAGATGATCTCTAAGGTCCCTTCCAACCTGAACCATTCTATGATTCTATGATTCGATGATCCTAACATTGCAGCAGTAGAGTTAAGTGAAATAATTGTAACATCTTCTGGGGATGGGAAACTAGCTCCAACAGACTGTTTCTCGCTAGGTTTAAGATGGTTATATCTTGCACCAGATCAGAATTGTATACTAACTGTTTTACAGGAATGTTTGTGAAAAGACAACACAAAAAGGCCAATCTTAAACCTTAAGAAAATTATTATATAAAATAGAAAATGGCCCCAAAAATCAACAAGGAAATTATTTCTTATGCTGACCACACAAACTGAACAGAACGTAATTCTGTACGTGGAGCAGGGATGATTAGTACCACTCATTGTGGTGAACATCAGCCATTTTATATTGTGATAGAGTTTGTGCTCTTCCTTGCCTTCTTATCAGGGTCCTGACTGATGGTCATGTCTTTGCTCAGCATTTGAAAACAGTCTGTCCCAGCTCAGGCACTCATTTCCACTGGGCAGCTATATTAAGTTCAAGAAAATAGAAACCTTCATCTAAAATAGATTTTTCAATTTACTTTTTATTTTTCAGAAAACAATTGTTTACGATCGCTACAATTGCTATCAGTGATGATTTTCTAGCTTAGTTTCCGTCCAGATTCTTTGGAGTTCTCAACAGTAAAGGTTTAGCATTGCTAGGATAATTGGACATGGTTATCCTGACTTCTATGTCCTCTCATATGGGACTTTAGGACCAGAATGTACAAGCATAGTGATGGTGAATCCTGGTACTACTAGGAAAACAATACTGCCAGGAAAACATACGTTGTGTACATATGCCTCACAGACTTGTATATGCAGTACAACATCAACAACAACATCTTGAAGCATCAGAACTATTGTAGTATAAGTAATTTCTTCATCTTAAGCTGCACCCAGATGTGCAGCCCACAGTCTTGGCCAGGAGTTTGCTCTTTCATCACAAGAGCATGGTGAGAAGAATAAAATTTTTGCAGTACAAATGTTGCCACAATTAGCCACTTTTCTTCTCTTTTTTTTTTTTTCGCACTTGAAACAAGATTGCTCTAATCTATTCTGCATGTGGCTACAGCCTGAGATCATTTAGAAATTGAAACTAATAGAGAATGTCACAACTCATGTATGTCATTCCACAGAGTTCTCATTACACTGGTCTCAGGGGTCTGCTCTGTTTGCCAGTAACTTTTTGAGTAAAGTTCTTGGTTTTAACTTTCTCACACCAAACTGTTGCTATTAGGATTAGTGGATGCAGTAGCTCAGAGGTGCTGCCTGTGAAAGGGTTGCAGTTGTAGATTTCAGCTCCTTTCTTTGGGAAAGGTGAGGGAAACATTTCCAATACTGTTCTGTCATAAATATTCTGACAGGCCTATTTATTCCTCTTCGTTCTTCATAGCTTTCTACAAGGTATGCTTTGTACCATCCTGGCAGTTTAGTTGTTATCTACATATAATTGGTGATGAGAGTGAAATTATCTGTACTACTTGATATTGAGTCATTTTCTCATAGGGTATGCTCTGTCACTCTGCCTTGTGACATGTTCTTTCCCCTGTCTGTAGCAGTTCAGGATGAACTGCATTTAGCTACCTCATTTTCCCCACATTAAAAATTCTGGCCAACTTTAAAAAACATACAGCTTTGTGTTTAAAAATAATAACAAAAAGTGTAGGTAAAAGAGAAAAATCATGTAGCAGTGTGGATGAATTATGAATACTGCTCTGAAAAACTAAGAAATTGTACATTTTTCTCCCGTTCTGAAACTTGAAACAGCAGTCTATCAGGGGACACAGGTGGAGGATGTTGGCTCTATTCAAAGGCAAAAGGAATTTTGTGATCTGGCATCTGAGGAGAGGGCATATAGTCTCACAGAGGAAGAATGTAACTTTGTAATACATTATCACCACTGCTCAACTGAAATTAAGCAGTTTTCTTAAAACCGTTATCCTCTCACAAAAAACATTCCCACAAATTTTTCATGACTGTAACGAGTTGCCTACTTATAGGAACTCCAAAACAGGTGGAGAAGAGGGAGAAATTTCTCTCCTCGGGTCTCCTTGGTACTGAAGATCCACAAGACAGGCATTCTTCTAAAACTCCACATGATTAACCGGAAAGGGGGACAGGAGTCAAGTCCTGATTACTTAATTATGTTTTTTGATCCTCATGTTAGATTGGATTCATCATCATCAGTTTTTTGTGTTTTTTTTTTGATCTCTTGGATAATCTGTATGTATTCAGTCCTCATCACATTTCCCTTTTTGCAATTTAATTAGAATAGATGTGTATAACAAAGCACAAGATACATGCCAACACTAATTGTGCAAAGAAATATATAGTTTATCCTGGTAAATGTATTTGTTTACTTGAAACCTTCTGCTTTGAGTGATATTTATTTTTCCATAATAGGGTCAATGCATCTTGTCCTCCTGTTGGAGAACTAGGTAGTGTTTAATTGCTGTTCACTTGAAATATTATTTTGACATAAATTACATTTAATGTTAATTGATTTATAAAATTTGAGTTTATCATATTGAACATTTATGATCTGAGGTACATATCCTTTTTGTGCAGAATTAAGGAGATGCTATTAAATGCTTGGTCACCTTCGTTAAGTGTTATTATCAATTATATTCTTTATTATTATTATCTGTCAAGATATGCATTATGAATAAGCATAAATTAGGGTTGAGAGATCATGTTTCTGAGTCATTAAATTAAAGTTGCATACATTCAGTAGTGTTTGGAAAACTAGTCTGTGGTTGTACTTTTCTTCCAAAACAATTCATCTGAATGGATTAAGGAGAGAAGTAGTAGTTAGCTTAATGATGAAAAGTGGAGTTCTTTTAAAACCTTTAGTTGAGAATAGACATTTCCAAAATATGTGCTATGAAAATGGTGAATAGAAGTGAAACATCACTTGTACATCTGAAGATACATCTTCACACTTATGAATCTGAGGAAAATATAAACAAATTTGGATCAAAAGTACCAGAGAGGAGCCCAGGTTTTTGACTTCCATGATTTCAAAAGATACGCAACTGACAGTTTGTGCATGCTGTCTGATTATTTATGCTAGTAAGGAAGAGATTGGCAAGATCAAAAGCTAAAGGGTAAAGTCAACCTGAGCTCTGTTAAGGCCAGCAGTCTGAGAGCCAAGGTTCATTGAGGACTGAAAGATAAGCAGTTTCATCTTTTCATCTTTTCCTGAGGAAACTCCTCAGGAAGTTCAGATAATCCTTTGGTTTAGAATTGTCCCTTTTAAAATGCAAATTAAATCCTTACTGAAATTTGTCCATAATGAAATAGAATCTGGTACTTTCCACTGCTTTATGTTGTTTTAGTCAGAGAAAACTTCACTTTATGATGAGGCAAAATATGATTGTTTGAATTTTATATCATGGTAAAGACCAAACAGTCAGATGAGTTACTGCACAGCTGTCCAAGTATTGCCATTTTTCAGTCATACTACCTTTGCTAGGAAATGGTATTCAGGCAAAGTCATTGTCCATGTTGTATGTCATCAACTGATGAATCAACTTCCTTCCACTGCAAATATTCACCTCTGTGTTGTGAATTTGGCCAATTTTTTTTACAGAGCGGTTATAGATTGGAAGAACACCACTGAAATAAACTGTGAAATTAATCTGATTGACAGCTTCTTTGCAGCTGTTGCAAAATGTTAGTTTGGAAGCCACTATATGGTACTGTCAATCCAAACAATTCATATGTCTGAAGTATACTTATGTTATTAAATATTTCACTAAAATTCTTCACAGTGTAAGGCAAGGCGGTGCTATTGTTTCAATCTATGCCTAATGGCAATTGAATTATTAATCTTGAATTTACCATACTGAACATTTAAAATCATCTTGTTTCTCTAGAATTAAAGCAAGTGGAAGAGAGAAATTATTAAATGCTTGGTCAATTTCAATAAGTAGAATTATCAATTACATTCAACAATTATTATTATCTGTCAAGATCACCTTTATGAATATTGAGACTTCGTGATGTTAATATGCATATTAAAATGTATGAAGATTTCCAATGCATGAGCAGTATCTGGTTTTCATTATTTTTAATTCAAATACTTCCATTAAAAAAAAAACACAACTGTGTGGTTCTTACTAAGATATCTACAGCTAACAGTGTTTTAAAATAGCCAAATGAACTCCAATGAGTATGCTAAAATTAAAATATTCAATTAGTGCTGAAACATATAATTTCCCCTGCCAGATGGCATTAGAAGGACTGAACTAATACGGTGTTGATGATGATTTGTTTAAAACATCTAAAGTGGTTACAGTCCAGCTACCTGATTATTTCTGAAAGCATATCCACGTTCTGTAGAATTCAATGATTGTGACCATGACCACATGAAACCAAAATATTAATTGTCTGAGAAAACACAGTACAATTACTTTAAAAAGAAATGATGAATAAAGAGAGATTATATACAGTTGTCCTGCTAACTGTGGTCCTCTCTAACCTGAAATGTTCTCATACTCTGGGGAACCTGCTTTAGCAGAGGAGTTGGACTAGATGATCTCCAGAGCTCCCTTCCAACCCCATTTCTGTGATTCTGTGAAGACAGTCTTTTAAAACTTAAATTCATTAAAAAAAAAAATTATATAAGAATTCTATCAAGCGCAGTTTGACTTCATCTACTTCAAATGTTCCTTTGCAGCAGTCTCTTATACAAGCATATGCCTGTCTAACTTTCCTATCTTGCTCCAGTGCCCTTAGAACATGGACGTCTACAGAAAGTCCTTGTAGGCTTTTGTTTAGTCCTGTGAGTAATTGTTTAGTCATCACTAAAGTTCTTGTCTCCTGAGAAATTACTCCAAACAAAAATAAAAGTAATACCATTAAGAATATGTAGCACAATTTTTCTCAAGGTTATTGAGTGCAAATCCCTTAAATGATGTGAAATTATGACAGATTAGTGGTTTCTGGAGAGGTTAGTGTCATCTCCTGTCTTTTAGGTTGATATTCTTGGTGGGCTATAAATACTAAAATGAAGCTTAAAAATGAATCAACAGCTTGCTGACAAAGTTCCTACTTCATATAAACACTATTTCAGGGAAGAAATAAAGAGATTAACACTTAAAAAAAAAAAAAACGATTAATGGGTTATGATTTTCAGCTTACCTGTTCATGAAAGATCACTTAGGTGATAGCTAAGACATATCTTTCCTTTGACAGTTACAGAAGCTGAATGAGGCTTCACATAATTTAAATTTCCAATCAAAGTAAAAAAAGTAAGGTAAGGAAAAAGCATACTTGCGGGCTTCCATATGTTGTAGGCAATGTCATTTCAGCAATAATAAAGCCGCAAGCAGAAAAGACTACCTTCCGTTGCAGTACTGCATTGTAAGTTATTAATAAGCATAAGCTCTGCATGTGTGTGCATATATATTGAAAATATATTGTTTGGTTACATCTAGTACATGAGACCCTGGATACCCCAGTGTATTGTTAGAACTCTGAATTTGTGCTTATGGTATACTACATCAGTTGAAGTACTGTGCTGCATTGGAAAGAGCTTTTAAGAAATTAGCAATCATTTTTGTCCAATATTTTGATACGCTATCAATGCCGCATGAACTCCTTGGAGGAGTCGGTAGGTGTACAACCCATTTTTCTTCAGTTTTGCTGAAGTATCTGTGAATAGCTCTGGTTTTGAGTTTCCTTTTTGCCTTCCCATGGACATTAAGGTAACGAGTTCTTTAAAAAGACCATACTGTATGATTGAATTGTCAGATAACTCTTAGTTGTTTTATGTTTGTTTGTTTGTTTGTTTTCAATTATGTCTTCAGCTAGTCTTTCCTCATCACCACTATACCTTTCTTAGCAAAGGAATTGAGGAAAAGCAAAAATATTCTGTCCTCCTTTTTACCTCCTTTTGTTCAAAAAACCAAAAATCCAACAGTTCCCTCAATATCTTCAATACATCGAGGAAAAAAACAAATCCTCTTAAATGTATCGTTTGCAGGCTCGCTTTCACTTTATGAACTAATCATTTACTGATTTTAGAAGAGGAGCTGGTAATTCATAAGTAACAGCTTTACAGGGAGGTGCATTAAGTTAGATTCTGCCATACTCAAACTAGCCTAGTCTTGGTAACTGCACCTTATGATTACCTCATCTATCTCATGACATTTCATGTCAGATCTGAAAGTACAGCAACAGTAAGTTTTTTTACTTGCTAGCATTAACCTTAGAACTGAAGATGACAGACTGCATAACCTCTTGTGTACTTTGGAGCCCTTGTTACACCAGTTTTCTGCCCATGCACAGAAGTAGTACATTTTCCTTAGCAGCACCAGACACAGCTTTAATATTCCTGAGTGATTACAGCTAGTGAGATAAGACACAAAAGACTCTTCTGAAGTGACATTGTCAAGTGCGTTTTAGTACTTTAAAAATATGTTCATAGAAGGACATGTACATAAAAGAATGAAAAGACAAATTCAGAAGCAATCAATTATAAAGATTATGAAAAATATCAAGCACATGCTGTATTTCAAATAACCTATCAAGTATTTGAAAACTTAATTCATAGTCAACAATAATAGACTATGATGCGTGAAGTATACAAAAAATTACATATTTTACAGATAAATCAGTGAGAGTTTTTGACAGTTACACTAAAGGAAGATAGTGTTTAATATTTCCTGTGAAGACACCTAAAAATATTTCACTTCAATTGGAAACTGGAAGAAACACAGATGTTTAAAAACTAATAATATATTAAAAAGGGTTATGCCTTTCTATAATCTTATTAAAATATTTCCTGAGCAATCTGTACATTTACATATCTTTTAACATGAAAATTGCCCTGAAATTCATTTAACTCATGATCTATCTTAGAGTTTGGTACTGCAACCCCTCAAAAAATTTTATATTATATTTTAGGAATTTGTGTTACTCATTAGAAAGAGGGGTTTTCCCAACTAAAGTTGTGAATGTTTGCTACACGCTATAGTTTTAGAACAGTTCTGTGAACATTGGCTGTTAGGCAAAGTTTGCAGATTGTTTGCAGCAAGTAGATTATTGATTATTGTGCACTCTAAATCTGCTTTTGAAGTGTTTGATAGCTCAACCAAGAAGAACACGGAGCATGTTGATTTCCCTCTCTAGTGGCATAAGAGGAATACTTCAGAAAATTGGTTGGTTATGCTTGCATGCCTGTTAGTTCCTAAAGCTACTATTGATTTATATAACTTCCTGGAAATATTAAAGAAAGTGTGTATACAAATGCTTGAAAGATATAGTAATGTTGAATATTCAGGCATATCTATGAATAATTTTTTTTTCTGCTGTGAATCAGTTCCAAAATTGTGTGAAGTCGGTAGGAAGACTCCAATGGACATTTGGACAAGGGCCTATTTGTCCAACTACATAATGTCAACCTTCATGAAAGCTTAATCCAAAGACAGAAATTCAATAATATTTTTGTATCTGTTCAATTCTGCTATTGATTTCTTTCATTTTTTCAACAATCATTATTCTCCTTCACTTTGGTACTGCCAAAGAGAGGGTCTGGCTATTTTATTCTATAAGTAGAGCTTTAAAATCTCTGGTGGACTTCTTGATTTACTGTCAGTATCTTTTTCCACTGGCATGGTGAAAATCTTAATGATCCTCCTGCTAATTTCTAAATTATTTAAACTGGCTGAAGCAACATCCAGTTATAAAAAGCACACCTATTTGTAAGAAAAATGCAGAAGATAGTAATGCTTTGTTATTTAGTCACCTTAGACAAATATGATCTCAATTCATTATGGTACTTATAATAATAATAATAAACTTGTTTGTGTAACTCCTGAAACTATGTAAGTGTAAAAAGGGCATTGAATTGCCATTTTGACATAACTCCCCCTGTCTAAAGCACATAGCGTTTAAAAGAACTCAAAAAATCTTCAGCCACTTTGTACACTTGGACTGGGTATAATCTTAGGGCTGGAGAGCTCTTGACTTTAAAAATAAACAAAAATTGTTGTCTCTTGAAATGTGGGTTTCTTGCTCTTCAGTTCAAGTGTTGATCTGCATTGTTGTTTTTCTCTTTGGATGTACGGAAAGAAGAATGTGAAAAGGTCACTTGTGAGTTTAGGTTATTATTATTTAATTATTTACTGAATTATCATCTTTATGGAATTCATCATTGTGGCGATCTCTCTCACAAGCTCTCTGGCATTGTCTTTGAGTTCTGCTTGGTGCAGAATACAGGTAGTTTATGATCACAGAATCACGGAATGGCTGAGGTTGGAAGGGAACTTTCGAGGTCATTTGGCCCAACCCGTGCTCTATCAGGAACACTCAGCAGGATGTCCAGGCCCATGTCCAGGCACCTTTTGAAGATCTCCAAGGAGGAGACTCCACAGACTTTCTGGGCAACCTGTGCCCAGGGTTAGGGTTAGGCTCTGTAACCCACACAGCACGGAATTGCTTCCTGATGGTCAGATGGAACCTCTTGTGTTCCAGTCTATGCCCATTGCCTCTTGTCCCCGTATTGGACACCACCGAAAAGAGCCTGGCTCGGTCTTTTTTGCATCCTCTCTTCAGGTAATTATACATATTGATCAGATCTCCCTGAGTTTCCTCTTCTCCAGGCTGAACAGTACCAGCTCTCTCACAAGAGAGATGCTTCAGTCCCTTGATAATCTTGGTAGCCCTCTGCTGGACTCTTTCAAGTATGCCTATTTATCTCCTGCACTGGGGACCCAGTACAGGTGTGACTTCACCAAAACTGAGAAGAGTGGAAGGATCACCTCTCCTGATCTGCTGCTTGATGGGTCAGTTCCTTCCAAGGATAAAACTTATAAGCCTGTCTTTGTGATTGAAGCTAAGTAACACAACTGTAAAGCAACATAGTAATCAAATGTTGGCATGTGTGACTTACAAGTAGTTAACACTGCCATAAAATCCCTGCACTGAATATTAAAAAGGAATTTTAAAATATTTTAAAGGTGACTAATGTAGCACAGCAAACTTATGCAGGACTGCCAGCTGCTGTAGAAGTCTGACAATAGCTGTGTAGACTGCTGCGATCTACTAACATTCGATATGTCATCTCATGAGAGTATACAAAATTTTCCAGCTTTATTTCAGTACAGTAAAACGTCATAAATTTGCTTCCATAAACTGGCTTGCCATGCTGATAATCTCAAGAACAATAACGCGTTCTCATCAGCTGTTTGTCTGATTGTTATGCTTATGTTGCTTTTATTTTAACTGGTTTAATAGAAGAGTTAGCAACATCAAACATAAACATTCCTGCAATGACAGAACATTATACCAGACAAAGCAGTGCTTCTCCAGAACAATGAGATTTATGCTATTACAGGGAAGGAAGAAAAGGAGTTTGAGAGGGCTCTTCTGCCTAGCGTGCAAAGAGATAGCAATACCCAGTAGTAACTGATGAACCAGCAAATTTGTGTTACAGTAACGAAAGTGTCTAGATATTAATGGTTGTCCAAAATTGGATTGTTTAAATGCTCTGCCTCAAATAGTAAGTTCTACAGCTTTTGTGATGCATTTGAAATCTTTCTAATTTGGCCTAATTTCCATATAAGATATAATTTGCTGCTTTGTTTGGCAACCGTGCTTATATTGAAACATAAGACAGTCGATGACGTTTTTCTAACTTTTAGTTTGCAAGATTTAGCTATTAATTTTCCCTTCATTATTTTATACTTTAAGTAATGTAAGTATTTAAAAAATTAAATACATTATTTGTAATGCGTTACATTCCCTGATGTTCCATCATTTTCATCTAACACCTTCTTTTGCTGCTGAGACTTAATATCTTCAATTTCATGATTAGTTCTTGCTACCTTAGATTTGATTACCATGACAATATTCTTCTGTCTTGTCTCTAAAGTAGCAAAATTCTAGCCTAATGTTTGTCACAGTAGATACTGTATAGGACTCTCTCACAACACACCTATCAACCATGTTCTATAAGACTGTCTTAATTATAAGATTGTCTTAATTATAAAGTATGCTTCATAAAAGCTAATTATGTTCAATCCTTTTTGAAGCCTCTCTGCATTTTTTGTTGTTTTTCTGATATATATTAGTTATATATTCTTCAAGTAAAAGAAGAATCTGTTCAAAGTCCTTTGAATGAAGTATCGTAGTTGACTCACTAAGAGTATTTAACAACAGTTAGGTATCCAGATTGCAGTGAATTTATTTAAATTCAACTGAAATCTGGTAGCTCTGAAAGAACTAGACTGAAAGAAGAATTTTTGTATGCACTCAACCATTTATTTTGTTAGTCACAAAATTACTGTAAATGTATTTATTAGTTTATTAAGGTACAGAAAATACAATTTGAATAGAATAGAATGTGGGCTTTGCTAATACTGGTTTAAGGGAGAAGCTATCTAAGTGGAAAAAGTAACATAGACAATTATTCTATGAAAAGAGCTTTTGTCCTGAAAAAAATACTGAAAATATAATGAACAGGTGAAATACATGATGTCAAAAAGTTATTCTTCTAATTTAATGAGTGATGCAGGTAAGTGGGAGACAGCACTGGTAACACTTTCAAAATTTCCTACCACTCTTTTTCTGAAGTTTAAAAAAAATTTTTTTTTTCTTTTATTCTTGCCACCTCATGACTCTCATGACTCATAACAGTCTGGATACTTTTTAAACATACTATATATGAAAAAAGAAATTGCTGGCCAGCTGAGACCATGTAGACTGAATTTCAGCCTGGAGTGAATTTGACAACTGAGTTATTGCAGACAGTGCTGTAATAGCAACATTACCACCCTGACTGGATACACACATGGAATATTCTTTACACAAGAACTTATTTGCAATTCAGAAAGCTCAGCTTGAACTTTAAGCACCACTGAAATGAATTACAGCTTCACAGTGAAGTGCCAGAACAGGTTTTCAGTGGTTCAGGCAACCTCTTGCTTAGTTATGTTTTAAAACTTCTGGAAAAGTCACTCCTCCCTTTGATATTATAAAAATCACCCTTGCCTGTGATTACCTGAAGAGATGCTTTTTGTCTTCAGAATGTAGCTCACAGCTAAATCGAACAAATGTACTGACTGCACTTCTTCCTCAAGAACATATGAGAGTCAAACTACCCTCTAAAAAGTCATCTTTCTCTCTCACACATATACTTGCACACTGGGCAACAGTGCACACTTCACATTGAAAAGAGTACTTCATTATAGTAAAAAAAAAAAAATACATTTTCAGAAAATTGACTGAATTTGATAGAAGTCATTCTTTTAATACTCCCATCTTGTCCCTTCCCTTCCCCTGCTTTCCAGCCTTTCTACCACTGGTTGTGAAAGCATGTGTCTGTATGACTGGAAAATGGTTATGTCTTTTTTAGTCATTCCCCTCGTAGAATGGGGAATTTTACCACAAGCTAAGTCAGTTATTGAATTGATGCAAAGAGCCCCTCGTACCATCCTTAATTGTGGTTAAACTGTGAGTGAGGTTCCTGAATTCAGTCAATACAAACATATATGTTCTCTTCTATGAATATGTGGAGTGCCTTTATTGTGTTGAAACATTACCATAGAGTGGAATGATGTGGGATTCACCTTCACCAATTGCTTAGCAATATTTCTGTCTTTATTTTAAGACTGATGCGTGTGGCAGCAGTACTTTGATGAAAAGTGCTTGCTGTTGCCTTCTATTTATATATTTGAAACTTATCAATTTAGAGGATTCCATTTGCAAAACTGAGCTTTATTTTCTATGTTGGGGGCAAAACAGATATATGTGAAAAGTCACCCTCTTTGAGCAGCTGCTATACATAGAATCATAAAAGCTGGAAAAGACCTGTAAGATCATCAAGTCCAACTGTCAACCTATCACCATAATGCTCACTAAACCATTTTCCTAAGTGCCACATATACCCTTTTCTTGAAAACCACCAGGGATGGTGACTTGACCACTTCCTTGGGCAGCCTGTTTCAATGCATTACCACTCTTTCTGAGAATGAATTTTCCTAATATCTAACCTGAACCTTCCCTGGTGCAACTTAAGGCCATTAACTTTCTTCCTAAGCAGTATATTTTTATATTAAAAAAAAAAAAAAAATCATCTTCTTTGAATTTTTTTGAAACTTGTGATGAAATCTGGAATAGATTCTTGCTGTTAGAGTAAATATTGCTCTTGGTTTCCTAACTTCATTATTCTTGATGCATGTGTTACTTGGGTCTTACGCTCAAGCCATGTGATAATGCAAGCTGCTTGTCAATAAAGGTGATATTGCTCATTCCAGAAATGTTGGTGGCATTATAATGTGCATATGAAAGGCAGAAAAATGTTGGACCTCATATAAACACACACACAAACCCAGAAAAACTCTGTGGAAATGGCAAAAGTGTTGAATTTATTGTAACTTCAGTTTTCATTTTGGAAAATACGAACAAATATCCAGGAGCTGCCTCCAGGCAGATCTCACTTGCAAGCTGAGCCTGTACTACTATCATAAACACCACATCACAGGAAACCACTAACACTAATGCTGACCAAAACTGTTGTGTCTTTCCAACATTTTCGGTATAATCTCTTGAAAGATCTCATGCATTATTAGAGATTTCCAGTGTACAGTAATTCACGATTAAAAGTCAGTTGGGACATACAATAGGGTTCTGTTTGCTCACATGTCATTAGGAGCTCTCTGCATTACTGTGTGGGTCATAACATTGCCTGAAGTGACAATTCTTTCCAGGAGAAAGTTTTCTGCATTTGACTGTAAAATATGGCGCACCATTTGTTGGGAGAGATTAAGACTAAATGAACCCAGAGGAAAACAAAACTGTGGACAATTTTGTAAGTTTTTTCTTCCCTTTGCCAAAGACAGAACCCTCCATACCTGAGCACATTTTCTAATGATCTGTGAAATTCTGCTGAAGTACCGTGTGACGTCACGATAGGATTCTCTCTGTTGCTCTAATGGTAAATATTTAAATAATTTTAATAATTATTTCAGCAAAAATAATTGTTTCTGAAGCAAGAATTAAAGGTATATTGTTCTCATTATTATTACTACTATAACTTGCAGCCCTTTATGGAGGGCATTTCCATGCTTTTAAATAGCATCTGGCAGAATGGTTTTTGATACCAAACATGTATTTTGCTGCCCAACTAAAAGATTTTCCAAAGCTGGTTATTCTAAAAGCGAAAAATCCACTGTTTGAAAGTAGTTGAAGGAGTTGGAGCTGAAGTCCTTGAAGACATAATCTGTATGGATCATGCTAATCCTTACCAGGTTTCAAGTGTTTGAAAATTCTGCAAATTGCAGCAGCTGGGTCCTCACTTCCCAGTGGCTGCTGAGGCATGAGGAGCAGTCATTTTAGGAAATGCAGAGATGACTGCAGGTGCTGAAGTTTCTCTGGCTTGATGAGTTAGCATTCATCTGCTGAAATGCTTCAGTTAATGTGAATGGTTACAGAAGTGACAATCAGCTAATGAGTTATAACTTATTGTGTCATCACTTAATAATTTATACACCCAAAAGCTGAGTGCCTTCCATGCTCTCCAGCTTCTTACTGGAGAGACGTTCACTGTCAGGGTTGGATTCAGAGGAATGGTAAGACTTAGATATGAAGGAGTGGAATGAAGTTACTAGGACATGTTCAGTTTCTCAATTTGTGCTGTATGACATGGTATTTTGAAGAAATCGTGTGCGCTTATACCTGTAGATGATCAATGTGAGGAGTTCAAAACAGGCAGCATGAGATCCCATGCAGCAGTCTCTGAGAAGCACTATGCATTTTGCATTAGGCATCTAAAATCAGCGAAAAATCATAGAATCATAGAACGGCTTGGGTTGGAAGGATCCTTAAAGACCATTTAATTCCAACCCCCCTGCCACGAGCAGGGTTGCCACTCACCAAATTAGGCTGCCCAGGTCCCTATCCAGCCTGGACTCCTGGCTGTCCTGGGGCATTCACAACTTCTCTGGATAGCCTGTTCTAGTGCCTCACCACCCTCTGATTAAAAATTTCCTCCTACTAGCTAATCTAAATCTCCTTTCTTTTATTTTAGAACCATTCCCCCTTGTTGAACAAATGTTGAACAATTCCTCTGCACCTTGTTTTTCCATCTATAAAATGGCAATATTACTTCTCGTTTCATCAGAACATTGAATGAAGATGTGAGGTGTGGGAGAATTCTTGTACAATAACAGACATGTGAGCATGACCATACTCACATTGAGATCGTGTCGTGACTCAGGGACCAACTTCCACTCCAGCATCTGGTAGCAGAGGATGGACGGAACCAACTCTGACTACTCTCCGAGTCTGNAAACGGGGGATATGTGGGAGAATTCTTGTACAATAACGGACATGTGAGCACGACCATACTCACATTGAGATCGTGTCATGACTCAGGGACCCACTTCCACTCCAACAGTGAGGAATTTAGTTTCTAGAGTGATTGAAAAATCTAAAAAATTGATGAAAATAAGTTGATGAGGTCTTTCTTACATTCCTAACGTGGAACTGTAGGGATGAATCAAAATGTATAATACTCAGTTTTTGAAATGAATATCACTTCTGCTAAACATGGGGTTAGAAATTCTTAGAAAAAACAGTATGTGCTTAGGTATTTAAAAACAAAATTATAATGCAAATACACAAAATAATTGAATCTCGATGATTTTTGGCACCTCATTTAAACACATGACTTTCAGAAACAGTATTTTGCTAACATATAGTATTTGCTAACACCATACATAGGAAAGAACAGTGTGTATCGAAGCACGCAGCAATATGCTCTTCCAAATTTACAGGAGTGGTGTTTGTTATACCATTACCTTTTGAATTTGTTGCAAATAGCACGCAGAGTTAAAGCCTTTCTAAAAGTGACCTTGATGACACATTGCACCTTTTGAGGCACAAAGGATAAAGTAAAGATATGCAGGTGTTAGGTCAAATGGTCACAATATAATATAATGTAACACTATGCTTTATGGATGGTGCTTAGAGTGTGTTTTATATGAAAGCAACTTAGGTAAGGGAAGAAATATTTTTAAAAAACACTGACCTTAACTTTGTATCTAACTCATTCTAATAACAAGCCATTTGTCAGAACCTGGTTTTGTTGCAAACGTTTCAAGAACCAATTGAGAAAAAAATACTATCTGTTGGTTTTTTTTAAAGAAAAAAGAAAAAAAATCAGATATTTGTTTAATGTGGTCTAGTTCCCTTTAGAATTACCACAGAGAAATTCTCCTTTAGATAAATTGCTATCATTAACTTATGAAATACAGTTGATAGGCCCATTTATTTCTGAGGTAACATTAGATCATTATTTTATTCTACACACATACTGAACTGAATTTGTGTCATTATTCTCCCTCTTTTTTTCTCCTTCTATGGAAAGGCTCTCCAATTAAAGGCAGTGGTAAATTCCAGCCAAATGTCAGCTTCCTGTCATTAACAAAAAGATGCATTTGGCAGGCTCAGATCTCACTTCAAATTTAACTTAATTTATTAAAGTTGTATTATGATCATTGCAGAGGTGGTGCACTTGGGAGCATTAGAACACGGACAAATAATAATCCCTTGTGAATGCTTTTATGCCAGTTAGATGTGTCTGGAATTAAATAGCAAATTTTGGTACAAATCAATTACTACCTGACTGTGTTTTGTGAGTGATCTTCAGTTGAAAACTATTGATTTTCCTTCTAAGGTGTGCTTTTGAACTAATTCATCCATGGAACTCTGTTCATAGAAAAAATAAATGATAAAATTATACATATTGAAAGAAGTATTATTTTAAGACTGCTAAAAATTGGATTAAAATATTTATCTTGGGATTAGCAGTATGATGTTCAAGACTCATGGGTTTAGCTAAATACTTGATATAACTGATCCACATATTTAAATTCCTTATTGTTTCTAATAAATCATAATTTAAAAAACACTTTAGAAAATATGTATATTATATTATATTAATATAAAAATAATCTTTTACATTTTTAGTAGGAAGAAATTATACCTAATATGAACAAATATTGTTGTAATTGGTAATACCAGTTGTCATCAGACCTCAAAAGAGGAGCTTAAACATCCATTATAGCAAAACCTAATATTATAATAAGTTTCTGTACGTATAAATTATGTAACACTCAAAGTCTTTAATCCTTTCATTCTGGTATTTTATCTACGTAACTTCACTGAAGTCAATAAGATTGCATACAATTAACATCACAGTTTCTACCTCGACTTTCATTACTCAACATGATTAAAAACGAGGGTAGACTTACTGCTTTTGGTAACTATCTGGAATAGTTCCTAAATTTACAGCTTATGTAGAATCTGCATGCCCATAAAAGGCTTTCCTTCCTGAATCACACTGTCTTCAGTAATTTGACTGAAAAATAATAAATCTTAGGAAAACCTGGATAAAGTATGGTAAGTATACTGTAGTTTTCTTCAGTTATTCAGAGTAACTATTACCCTTTTGTGTATGCAGTCAGTTTGTCTCCCATTTTGGAATCAGATATATGTCTATGTACTTGGGTAGATAGCTTTAAAACCAGACCAGAAAATCAAGCCTGTACATACTGGCTGTTTATGATGTGATTCATTTTCTATTTGGACCTCCTGTTGTGTTCACAATGAAAACAGCTTAACTGCTCGGTTCCCGTGGAACTGGTGTTTGAACAAAAATCAAATACTGAAGCTGTGTAGAAGAGTATCGCAAAAAGCAAATCAAAGTTCACTGGGGCTACAAGTATTTGATAAGTCACAGGATCAGTAAGAATATTGTGATTTAGATGATCATCCATAATTAATGAAAAACGCTTTTGGACACTCAGTATTCAAAATGCATAGTAGAGACCCTGTTCACTTCTCAGGCCCCTAAATACAGTGTATAATCTATTCTAAAGGATGCTCTGCACAAGAAATTTGTGTGTGCAATGCATAAACACATTCTGCATATCAGTTCATTATTGGATAACATAGCTAGTTATTTCCACAAAAGCTGTAGTTATTCCCACAATTGCATATTGTGTCAAGATATATACATGTGACTCTTCAAGGGACAGATGATTCTGTAAAAGTTTATGGTTGAATGATGTCAATTATCAATTGGATTGGTAAATCCCACAAGACCAGTTTAGAAGACCTATAGAGGGAGCGTAGTCTGTGCACTGCTTCAGTAATTAGAAACAGCTGACAAGGTTAGACTACACATGTAGTCTGTCATTGCTCTGCAAGCACCAACAGAATAGCTAACTAGGTTGGGAGACAAAGCATACCTGAAGGGTGTTTAAGGGACTTCTAGAGGAGGAACAATTGCAACACCCATTTGTTTCTTGTCAAAGGAAAACATCCTTTGAAGAAGGCTATGGGCTTTTTCTGTTAGATCACTAGTCACTGCAAGAGAGACACTTTAAAAAGTGGAAGTGGTAAGGATGATAATACGAAAAAAAATGATCTTGAATGAAGCAATGAAAAACAGTCTATTTTCAATGTAGCAGCAAAAAAGTATGCACATATTACAAAAACATAGAACTATTCTGGACCTTGCCTGGAATTCTTGACATTCATATTTATTTATGCAAACTACATTAATTTAAATTCTTTGCAGACAGGACACATGAAAATTTTTTGGAATTAGGTTTACTTTTGCAAGTGAATGAATTTACTGTTTAATATTAACATATAAATTTACTGGCCTTCACTGATGGCTTGGAGAGTGGGAACACCATTATTATTAGAGAAAAGCTCTCTAAGCGCAGAGAACTTGTATGTGTTAAAGTTGTTCAGTAACTAAAGGTAGTTATATGCTTTATTTTGCATAGGAGTATGCTATTGATCTCTGGAATTGCTATGGTATCTGATAATTTTTTTTCCCCTTTTCTTCTTATAACCAAAAGTATAATATATGCAACCTTTGACCTTTACATTTAATTTCAGCATATAGAAGCATGTAGACATATGATGAGTGGATCTGAATTCAGATAATGCTAATTCAGGTTTTGAGCATGATTTTTTTCCCGTATTCCCACACATCTGGGAGAATAATTTTTTGTTCAATCAAAATGTCAGCAAGCCTGCAAGAGGAAAATCCTTTTCTTCCATACTCCCTCCTTTTGTTGTAAGGTCCTCACTAGTAGAAATAAGTGGACCCTCCATCTCTGCCTTATCTTTAATTTTAATGGATTTGAGGACTTTAAAGGGAATGGATCTGTGTTAGATAAAGTAAATGAGGAAGGGCCCAGTTAAATGAAAAGCAGATTTTCAGGGTGAGAGATTAAGCTTCATCTCTGGTTGTGGTCAATGCTATATGGTAAGTGTCAGAGACTTCCTGAGGGGGAAGCTGCTGACATGGAAACCAATGAATAAAGTGGGAAATAGTGAGATCATGGACTAAGACTGTCAATAGGTTGCATTCAGGGAAAGTGTCAGGGTCTTGGCTGGCAGACAAAATATTTGTCTTTCCTCAGTCTTGGAGTTCTGTCCTTCAGCAGCTCTTTAAAGGCCGATTTCTTTTCAGTGGGTTAAACACTGGAGGACATAAGGATCAAAAGTGTGTGATGTTGTGGTCAATGAAACCCATCATAATTAGCAGGGTGATGCTGAAAGAGGGGAGATTAATGACTTCTTAGACCAAGTTCCTACATTATAGGGTCCTTCTTCCCATAATCTGCTTGGCAGCTAGTCTCTCGTGACAGGGAATTGCATCACACTGTTCTCAACAGCTCAGGAAAAAAAGTAAGGTTTTTGTACAAATTGGAAAAGCTACATCAGCATTTTCTTACCAAGAGAAATGATCATGCATTCCTGAAAAGAAAGAAAAAGCTAGCGTACTTGAATATGTGTGAATAGGGGTGCATACTTGAATTAGTATGAATAGGGGATGAATTTTCTTCATTTTTTGTCTGTTGCTGTAAACATGCTTTCAACATCATTTGTACTGAGCAAATGTTAGGGATAACCACATGTATATTCCCAGCCATTTGCTGCTCTCTGCTGTATTTTGACAAATGGGGAGAAGTGGCTTGTGTCATGGATATTGACAGCATCAATCACAGGGCTGTCATGAAATTAGAAAAGACCATCAGGAGGATAAAGATCCATGTGTGTTTGCGTTCATTCTGCTTCTCCATATTTCATTGTCAAGAAGTGGTTGGTTGAATTGTTATGCTGCTCGAAAAAACACTGGAAATTAGCTTTCGGTATGACCAGAAGAGGTGACAGTAATGCTTTCTGCTGCATGTATTGATCAGAGTGGACATTAGTGCTCATTAAAAGAACTCTTTGGTATGAAGAACAAATTTTAGGAAAGAAAATGCCTAGGGGTATCTCTCTTAATGGCTTTATATTCATAGATTCATACCCACAGGCACTGCCTTTTTATACTGCTCATCCCAGCTTTATTGCTGTGCAGAAAGCCCATAGCAAGGATGGACAAGCCCTCTCCTGTAGCTTTACACAGAGAAGAACACTGAGAGATGTATAGGATGAGTACTCTACAAATGAGTATTGGGCATAGGTAGACAATTGTGGGCTTCCAGCAATGCCTGTTTAAATTAAAAATGGTGATTGCTGGATTCAATCCATACATGTGTTGAATGTGACCTTACATACAATGATATTTCATGCATCGAAGCTTAGCCTCAGTGTAATTTGCAATTTGAATGTGCTTGAAAATCCCAGTGTACATGAGGCTGTGCATTGTGCGTATCCATGTACATACACATGTGTAGTTACCTCCTCGAATACGATGAAGAAAAAGTGAAAAAAAAGTCTAGGCAGCTAGCAAAATAGAATTAATCTGTGTTCTCATAGTCACGAATGAATGGGCATACAAAATTTTAGAATTTTAAATAATACATCATTAAATGTAAATCATCTTTAAAAAAAAAAAAAAGAGTAACACTTAGAAATTCCTGGGCCTACCGTATTTTTATCCCTCAAATGCTTTTCTGTCTGTCACTTTCAACCAGAGAGATTCAAAGGTGTTTAAATACCACTTTTCACATTTTTGCTGCTTACAAATGTTCGGATAGGTTACCTAACAGGGAAACAAAAATCATTTATTGCTGGTATGGTGTTTGTGTTTTTTTTTCTCCTGTCTCTTTATTTTGTTGGTTTTTTTTCAACATAATATCAATATTATTAATAAAAATATTAATAATATTTTTTGTTTCTCAATGACATTCCTTACCATTGTCTGCACAGAAAGAAATACTCTTAATAGTGATTCTAGAGATACTAGGGAAGTAAAATGAATGTATTCCTAAGTAATGTAGAACCTCTGTACTAAAGTTAGGAAAAAAAGCTGCCTCATCCAAGAAATATCATTTAGTTGTATATAAAAATCCATTTAACTTTTCAAAAAGTGTGAAGGTAAAGGAAGCCTTGATGCTGAAACTGACTCAAACATATTATCAAAGCACAATTAGTGTTTTGGTCCACTCCATCAGTTTTTTTTCTTTTGTGTGTGTGGTTTACTTGTTTTTAAAATTGTCATGACTTCAAATCATTATTTAAATTCTTTGCTGCTATACATCTTTTATTTCTAATGAACTTAATCACTGAATCTTCTTAGGTTCACTAACCTAATAGTAGCGCAGTCCTTCTATGGCCATATGCAGGATGTGTTACTTTTTTCGAACTCAAATTTGTAGAGCTTTGCTGACTTTTGTCACTTCTAACAACTCCAGAAGGGTATAAAATATTTTAAAAGGTATAATTCCAATGGTGGTACAGTGCACCACAAGTCTGTAAGATGGCTCTTGAAAACCAAGGTATTGTTACAGTATATCATTATCTGGACGTTTGTCATAGAAGAGGTTTTCATAATAAGCTTCAAAGAAGGTGGAAGCCTAGATCTAAGCTTCAGGTTTTTCAGAAGTACGTCTATAACAGGAGCTTTATATTCTCTGCACTTTGACCAGTAGTCTCCACATGACCATTAAGGTTGATATAAAGCCAGTTTCTCTATCTGACAATATAAGGTGAAACTAAAAAGACTGAATTTTAAATCTTTTATTCTATTTTATGCCATTTAAATCCCTATTGCTTCCCTGAATTTCCCTTAATCTGTTATACTGTACTGAAATTAGAGGTGGGGCATAATTATCAGTGAGACACTGAATCCCTTTCACTAGGTTTATTAAAGATAAAAGGATATCAAATCTGAAACAGGTTAAGGAGATCATGGAGAATGCTGGACCAGCAAACCACTTTTGTACTTTGGATTCCAAATAAAATGTCATTAAAATAGCCTTTTTCATAGCTTTAAAACATGAGCCAGGACCATAGTTTTTTTCAGAATGCAGGCTGAGTGAAGTCTCTCTGTTCATAATGCAGTTAGCTGGTATTTTTCATGGGTACACAAGTTTTCAGATTCACCCAGCGTGCCTCCAGGAGCTTTAACTCTAATTCCTCAATATCTCTGATCTCCAGACAGTCTGAGTAAATAATAAACAAATAACACATTTCAATTAATTATCTTACATTTCTTACAATTGACACATACATAAAGCACTAAACAGGTAAAAATTTGAAAATTTTTTTGTTTTTTGTTGGTTGCTTTTTTTTTTGCCTCACTCAATTTTTGTGACTCGATTTTCTTAGAAATAACGAGAAAGATCTATGCAAATTTTATGTAAAATTCTTAGTCTAAGTCTAAATGAGTATCTTCTCAGTAATTTCTTCTGTAGACATTTTGGAGAAAAATACTTTAACGGGATAAAGTTTTTCACTTTTTCAAGAAAGGGTGTCTTCCTCTAGTGATTGTATAACTACTACAAGATGATTCTGGGTCATCAAGTAATATTTCAAGTTCCAGGTCTCTCACCTATCTTTTTCTCTTTCTCTTAGTTCTTATAATCTATACATTTTATAGATTATTTATAGAATATATAGATCTTAAAATCTATATATTTTATGCAGTTCAAATAATCATATATATTCTTATAATCATACATTTAACCAAAGGGCACTGCAGAAATATAATTATTAGACATTTTTACTGTCTACTATTATGTACTTCATTTTTCATGTTTATTTGAAGTCTTGAGTTTGCACATTTTTTCCCAGAGAATACTGCATGCAGTTTTAGAAATACACAACTGCAGTATCAGGTGGTCTTGCAACCAAGAGGTCAGACGAGTGAACTGACATAGCATTTTTAAATATGCTGCTTTGTCAAGACGAGTGACAGTTCTCCTGTTATGTACATAAAATCACATATTGCTGTGAATGCTAACTTGGCTGTCAGGAGCAGTTTTGCCATTCTTTTTAGCCCATGTCATGTAAGATTCCTTTAAGCAACTGAAAAAACAACCATAATCCATTTGATTTTCTGTCTTCCCATGAGGAAAACTTTTGACAGATGATAAATAGCAACTGCTGACAATCATCAACATGAAGCTATCGTGCTTTTACATTAAATACGAAAACAGAGTTGTAATGTCGCTAGGGATAAGACTTTTGACACATAAGAGACAAATATATAATCCTCAGAACTAAATCACTATTGGGATCTAAGGAAGTGCAACAAAGCACAGCTCCTTTTAAAATCTTACAAAGTCGAACTAAAGCTAACTTTGATATCTGGAATCATATGCATGTTCCAACCCAGAGTATCTTGCTGTTGCACCATAAGTTGCTGTTATACATGCAAACATCACTGGATGTATGTGCACAAAGTAGAAAGACATTTTACAGCACTGTCTTATTTAATTAGGGCCAGAAAGGGACCAACACTGGAAGAAAGAATGATATTTTCTGAGCAAGTGAAAAAGTATAATACGAGCTCTTTCAATGGCTAAAGCCAGTCACACTAGTCATATTTAACTATTGTGTTCTATATAACTTTCCTTACACCTATATTTTGCCCATTTACTCATGAAAGAATTATTGTTAAAAATATAAATGGTAACTTACAGTACATTGTACTATCTGGAAGTTTTAGCAACAAAATCTGAATTTTGTCTGACTAAATATCTCTAAAATTTTTCATCTCTCCAAATGAGAAAGTGTTGCCAACATAGTGATACTTTTAGCCTAGTATCTCTCCTAATGAAAACCGTAGTGTGGTGTTTTACAGTGATTTTGAAAACAAAAGCCATTCTGTCTTTATTACTATATAACCCTCTTTCTATAATTGGCATGAGTGTGTTTATTCACAGTATACACTGTAGTTTCTGCTTCATTCTTAAATGTGGAAATAATGATTTTTGAGAGGAATTGAAAATTCTCATATTAAAAGGGTTGCAATATGAGTCCTGTAGTATCATCATCCAACAAGAACTAGGCTAGATGGGTCAAACAAAATAATTTGCATAGAAGTGCTAGTCTAGTTGAAACATATGGGCTAAGGAAATTCTGTGATAATGAGAACATTTAGAAAAATAAATGACTCAAATATATGTGTTTATACCATGTTTATAATTACAATAATGACTTGACAACGAAAAAAAATCAGAAAGAGTATAATGTGCACCAAAGCACCTTTACATGACATGCAAAATGCTTTCAAATGATATCATTGTAAAATGAAAGTCAATAGATAGCACTTGTATGCATATGCCCTTTAACACAACAATTTTTCTCCTCTTTTTTAATAGTCTCTTGCAGTCTCTCTGCATTTCTTGATGTAGATATCAGTTCATTGAGGCTTATTTAGAAGACAAGATGTGTGACTGAGCTGGTGAGATCTTTGAGACTGGAATGTTCCTTAACCAACACGAGATGCCTCAATACTTCGTAATCCTCACTTACTTGGAGAAGAATTTTTTTATAGTAACTGTAATTAATCTTTCTTTTAAACTACAGGATTCTAAGGCATCACTACTGTCTTATACTGTGACATTTTTTTTCATAATGGAGATCTTCTCTTGGCCATTCTGACTAACATAAAGGAATTTTTACTAGCTTGTCTACATCTCTTAACCAAGATCACTGTTGTCCTGCATTGCCTGTATAGTGATGTCTGTTTCCCATTCAGGGGCAGGATTTGATTGAGATGCATAGCCTTGAATGCAAAATTTTCTGCATTAAATTTAGTCACCTATTTTACATAGCTACTAATATAAGGAGATTGCAGTATCCTTTTTGCTTTTAATATCAGGGAATGTAAATGGTCTGTGTATTTTTTTCAGAAATGTATTTTATATCTATGACTTCCTAGATGTTTTAACTGGAAATGTTTACATTAAGCCAATGGAAGAGTAAGTTTAGGGAAGTAGCAGCCAATACCATTTGTACCTTTTAGATATAAATGGCTTGCATTAGTGTTCCATCATGTCTTAATGTGACAAGCTTCAGGTTAAGACAAGAAGGAATCTATGGAATGGATAATTTAAGCAAAAGCACCCAAGTGTAACAGACAGCAGAGAAACTGTATTTCCAGCTCGTGAAGTCCCAGGGGGAAAGGGGGAGGAGAAAGGTTTTCGTACAACAAACAGAACATTGACCATCAAACATACTGTTTCATCCTTCAGGGACATTGCGTGTTCACCTTTTAAGAGATCTTGGAATCCTAATATTATGATCTCTAAAGTATCCTTTTCCTGTCACATTCTATGTCTTGAAGGTCTTACAAAACTAAACTTTGAAATCTAGAGTTTTAGAAGACAGTGCATAGGGAGTGACATAATGAAAATTTGTTCTGTTAAGAATTTGCTTGAACCCTGGAGATTTAGAGTTATGTAGTGAATAAATCTAATGAATGCATCAAATACAAGTGACAAATTTACGTCTGAAATAAGCTCTTCCTTTAAGCTGTTACTTTGGGTGCATTTTTTTTTCCAAGGAGGAACCCTTAACAAAAGCATTTTTTGTTTCAGAGGAACTAGAAGGAAAGCAAACTAAAGAAAATTATATGGTCTGCATATTATTTCATCCTATTTTAATGTATGTACCAAATACATTGTTAATGTCATTTAAGTTTATTAAAGATTTAAATTCACATCAGCTTTGCTAGATCCATGAGCTCCAGATTTACATAACTATATTTTCAGTTTTACATCCTGCCAAACATTTTCTTCCTTTCAGGCTCTTAAGTAACTCTGAACAAGCCAAAAACTTCACTGGATCTATCTGATGAGGGACTCTGGTCCCTCTTATAAGGAGTTTCTGTAACACTATGACTCCATTTGGCTAGTCTCAGACAGCTGAGCTGTGATACTGTTACAGGAAATAGCTTTTACTGCAGGGGAGAAATCAATCATTGTTAAATCAGTCGAGATGGCCTCATATATATCTATAACAATAACATAACTGTATTAATTGCCTAGTTTCCTAGGAACCAAGAAGCACAGTGTTGAGAGAATACCTAGGAAATCCATGGGACATTTGTGGGCATGTTAACAATTTATCTACTCAGTATACTGAGTTGATACTCAGTATACTGAGTATTTCACTTCAGTCTAAGCGTTGTTGAACATTGAACTGTACTGGCACTTCTTTTTAACTAATATGGTCCTACTAATTTACACGTTCCTTTTCAGTAATTTCTATCCTTCCTGAGTATACAGTTGTTAAAATGCCTAGCTTAACTGATGTTACGTTCCTCAAAGATCATAAGAACCTGAGAACCACATGAGGAGGAATGATTTGGTACTTGTGGCTACAATATTTTTTCATGAGAAAATTGTAGCTTAGCACATGTAGAGGTTCTGTATATTAATTTGCTTGGCTGAACATTTGTTCAAGTCCTTCAGCTAACAACCAAAAAGAATAAAGCATTCCAGACTACAAGGTAGTTTGGTAATTAAAATGTTTTCTGGGGTGTAGGTAGCTGGCTATGAGTGTTTAATCAGAAACAAAACAAAGTAGAATCCAAACCACTGTGTTAGTCTGTTACAGCTCTCCCTTGATTTTTCACGGAAAGGTCTGGGTAATCTGTGGTGGAGAAGAACAAATTCTTGCTGAATTCTGATGACAAGTGTTTAAAACTAATCTTTACACAGATAGAGTTGTCTTTCTGAAAAGACATTCAAACACATAAATTGTTTTCTCTAGTTTGTTTTTCTTTCTTTAGTGCTTATACACTATCCATTACTACATATATGTATAGGATTCACAGAACTCTATAGTCCAAACTGATAAGAAAGAAAAAACTGGGAAAAACTATTCTACTATCTACAATACTTTTAATCATTGTAAGACCACTTAGTGCATTGCACCTTTCTGAGTAAGAGAGAGGAGAAACTATTTCACTTATGAAAATAGGCACTTCAGAAAAGTGAGATAATGTTCCTCACTTGCAAAACTGTCTCCTTGCTGTCATGAGTTCTCTTTAATTTTGTTTCGAGCATGTTTTACAAGTACTGATACATCATTCTGTACGTTGTGTTAGACACAGCACTATCTATGATGTTCAGGAGAAGCTGAATGGGAGGCAAAGTACAGCAAGGGTATTTGAGAGAAAAGCTTTAAATGCACATCTTGTCACATAGGAGCTGAGACTTGGGGACTTCACACACCCATAAGTCTCCTCTCCAGAAGTTTTGGATGCTAAGCCTTCAAGCATTTAAGCAAAGCAGTCTCATGTCTTGTCAGTAATCTGCTCAGGAATTCGGACTTTTATTTATTTTTATATATGAAGATAGAAGTGTAAGACTGAAACAGTTTTAAGCTTTTTTTTTCCATCATACTGCAATCTTCCAGGTTTTTCTGATAAATAGAAATAAGTTAAAGAGTATTTTTTAGAGGGCAAATATATGGGGGAAAGAAGGAAATGCTTTCTTTACACTTTTCATCTTTGTGCTCAATGACTCTCATATACTCTGCTTTCTCATTACTCATTGCCTTCTTTTTCCATCCTTCCCCTTCATTTGTTACACTTGTATGAATTCTTTTTCTGGAGGCTTCCCCCAGGCTACTCTCCATCTCCAGAAAATTCTGTTACTTTCCATTTGCATCCCATTTATTTGATTCTTTGTTCCTTTATATGTTCTGCATCTATTTCACTTCTACTTCAGCTTCCTGGATTTTTCTTTTTTTTGTTTGTTTTCATTCTGCTCCTAGATTTTTGGAGTTGAGTTTTCTCTGCATAAGTATGATCCTTTGTTGTTCTCAGAGAATTTCTACTGGATGAAGTGTCAAAACATCAGACAGTGGCATTTTTTTAATCCAGGCTTTATTGACAGAAGATTTTGGTATGCCTTGACTGAGAAGTAACTACTTAAAAACCCTCAAAATACATTTATTTACATATATTAATTGCTTACAGCATCTCAATATTGGCTTGTAGAAAGACATAAAATGTGTTCTTTGCACACTAGTTGATTTGCTGGCAAATTCTAATGCAATGAATATCATAAAAACAGCTTTGCATTTATCGCAGAATTTTTGCAAGCTGTTTAAATTATTGGTGTTTATAAACAGAGCATCTCTTGACTAATAAGACTGTGCAGTAATTTAATAGAAAAGCACTTGATAGTATCTTTAACTTGTTTTTTATGTCTAAAAAAAAATAAGGTTACAATTTCTAAATTGCTAATGACTGAAAATAAAGAGGAAGGTGTGATCTAAGTAATTTTTTAGTAACATTGATATATATTTACTTAGAATTTATGTTTGAAGACAAAATGTTTTATGTCATTTATTGTAAAAGTGCTTTGGTACAGCATCTAACCACCACGTTCTGCTTTCAGATTTTTTTGAGAGATTTTAAAGAACATAAACTAGACAAACTTTTCAAAATTATTTGAGTAGCTAACATTTTTTATAGCAATTGGTGACTCGTTTATTCATTTATTTTTCTTGAAGCATTAGGTATTTTAGTACTATTAGTTTCCATGGCCAAAACTTACTAAGTGGTATATTTTTAATCCTTAAAAATCTGTATTTTAAAAATTTAATTGAGTTGTCCCACAAATATTTTCATATTTTCAACTTTAACATTGGAATTATTTGTAAATGGACACATAAATAAATATGTATTCAATTATTCTGTATTTTACAGCATGTATACATGCTGTAGAATACATGAGAATGCGCTAAAAACCCACCACCCTGCAAAAGGTTACAAATCCATTTTTTACATTTACCTGCAGTCCACCGTATGTTTAAGCGGATACTTACCTTAAATGAAATGAGTGGTTTCACTGACCACATCACTATCTGTTGACTGTGTCAAATTAAGTGTGTGCTTACATATTTCACTCAATTAGAGTTGGAGCCTCTTACAACTACATTTCTAATAATTTGTGCAGGAATTTTAGCTATAAAGTTACTTTTGTTGTCAGTGTGAGCTGTATCTCATAACTTTGTTCATCTCCTTAAAAAGCTAATGGATTATGCTAAGTATTTCTCATTCAGAACTCTTACTAAGTTAATAGAATATTTGCCTTTTAAAAGTTGCAGAATCAGACTTAATTAATCCAGTCTGCATTTGAATACCTAAAATAAACAGAAATGCTGCAGTCTGCCATGACAAATTATCACATTGTCTTCCTGAATGATTCTTTATGCTTTCTAATATCTAATTTAGCATTTTATTTTAATTCAGTATCAGCCTGTCATCATTCTATACTCTGCTTCTTAGGAAGAGATATAACACTATCATGATTTCTAAATCATCTTTCTGAAAACCTACAAAAACTGAAACTAGCTAATCATTCTTCAGAATGAATAACATATCCTCCCAAATTGTAAGATATCTTGATGTCCATCTAGCACTTTGTTTCATCCTAGTGATCTCCTTTCTGCAGTGTAATGTGTAATGTGATCAGAATGGCATACAATGTCCCACGTATGGCTTCAGAATTCTTTTATATAGTGCCATAATGCCTTCCATTGATAAATTATAATTCTCTCTTTATTTTTTCTCATCTACCTCATTCAATTTCCTGCTCCAAACTTTTGTTTGCCTTTTTATTCCTGCCAAATATTGTGCATGATTGTGAAAAACACTTTAAACTATCTTATTCCCACTTCCTTTTCCTGGTCTATATTCTGTGTTGTGCTTTAATTTAGACTTCAGTCTCAATGATTATTTTTGGTCCCTAGTCTCATTACCTTTTACTTCTTTACATGGAACTGCATAAACTACTTAGCATCCCATAAGCCTAATTCTATCCAAATCATTAAGACTTTGTTTGCTCTGTTCCTCTGTATTTACTACTTCTCAGCTTTGTGTCATCAGCAGATTTAGCTACTTTTGAAAGGATGTCCTCCCACAAGGTTGTTTCTCTATTAGCCCAATAAAACTGGTCCATTTGTGTTCATTTGCTGCATTTTTCTTGTTCTGTGGAGACCTTTTCTTGGACAGCCAGTTGTTACTATGGCTATTCTCTAAAACATGTGCAATGTACATATCTTGGTTCCAGAGGTTCACCTTATGCATCATTGTGGCAAGTGGAGACTTACAGTAGGATGGAGAAACATACAGAATTCCACAGTTATGGAAACACAACTTTTAACTTGTCCAATAAGGACCAAGTACAGCTTTTATCATTGGCTGGATTGCTGCAGTCAGAGAGTTGCAGCCCGCAGCTCCATGTCCATGTTGAAGGCCGGTGACATGATTTTTACCCAGTGGTCCATCTTGGGACCTCTGCTCTTCAACATCTTTATAATGACATAGTGTGATCAAGTGTACTGTCAGCAAGTTTGCTGATGACACTGAGCTGAGTGATGCAGTTGATACAACAGAAGGAAGGGATACCATCCAGAGGGACCTGGACAAAGTTGAAAGGTGAAAACCTTTCCCCATGGAAAACAAATGAGATTCAACATGGCCAAGTGCAAAGTGTTGCACTTAGGTTGAGGTAATCCCAGATTTGTGTGCAGACTGGAAAAAGAACTCAGTGAGAGCAGCCCTGCAGATAAGGATTTGGGGGCTCTAGTGGATGAAAAGCTTGACCTGAGCAAGCAGTGTGCTCTTGCAGCCCAGAAGGCCAACTGGCATGTATTCTGGGCTACATGAAAACAGGGGTGGCCAGCAGTGCATGGGAGGGTCTTAGTTTCCTGATACATTCAACTGGAGTGGTTGTATATGACCTATTGCAGACAAAGTAGGTAGTAATGTTTAGATATTTGCATCAAAACTTTCAAAATGAGCTGGGAGAATAATGAAAGCAAAAATATAAAACAAAATAGTAAAAGGGGAAATATGTTTTAGCATATTTATCCTGGCTGGCTGTACTCCTCTTTTTAGGTTTCTTACTAGAACTTTACAGTAGTCAATGATCTTAATTTGAATCTCTTTTGTATGAAGCTTGCTGTGTGCTATAAAGAATTGTTGTTCTTTCCTAGAACTACTTCATTTACAGCTCCCCAGTACATTATTCTTATCAAAATCGTTTATAACTAGCTTCTTTCACTATGATTTAAAGTAGATGACTTCATAAAAGCAAGATGCTAAATTTTCTAAACTTGATGTGTTAGAACTGTGTTCAGTTCACCTACAGAGCAACCCCTCTTTGGTATTTTAGACCAGAAGTTATCTCCTGGTACAGTTAAGAGCCATCACAGGCCTCTTCTCATTTAAGTAGCCTTGAACAACCTCAGCATATATAGAAGCTGAATCAGAGGTATTGTAACATGGCACAGATACAGTAATTCTGAATAGCTCAACAAAGTGACTTACATTTTGACTTATATCCCCGTAAGTGAGAGGGAAATCTGTCAAACAGAACATGTTAATGAATTTCTTACATATCTCCATATAGATGTATACACTTCACATAAAACAGCCAGGCAAAGAGACAGTATGGCTACAGAGGGAGAGCATAAGGTTCATTTAGCTGAGAGCAAAATGAATTCTTTGCCTAAGTATTCCCAAAAGAAGGGTAAGGCAGCATTCCAGAATCTGCAAAACACTCTCCTTGGGGAAAAGTGAAATGTTAAAAGGTTTTACCATCATACTAAAGCAGATAATTAGGCAATTATGACTATTAACTTTGACAGAGCACCAGGCTTAAGTGCATTAGATACCGGAGTTTTGATGTAGATAGCTAGTGAAATAGTACGGTCTTTGGTGACTGTTTCTGAGAGCTCACTTAAGACAGGTTAGCACTGAAGAGTAGAAGGTATGAAAATAATTCCTATGTATGTGCAAAAAACAAAGAATGATTCTGGAAAAGACACAGTAGTAAATTTGTCTTCAGAACATAGATATTATTAGAAACATTGATAAGAATTGCCTCAAAATATACTTACCAGTGAATAATTTTAGCAGTGCAGAATCAAGTTGAGTTCTTAAAAACATGGTTAGATTTGTTACCTTAATCTGATTTCCTCGTGTTGCTGTGAGGAGCTATTTAATACTGTCAGATAAGATGAAGAAGTCTGTGAAATCTTGACATCTCTCTTCAGCTGTTGATTGCTGCGCGGACATACACTGGGTACGTTTCTACTTTTCCCCCAGGGCATACCAGATCAGGTGTATGGATGACATGAAAAGAACAGCTTCAACCAAACTACTACTGTGATAGATGAGCAAGAATCACCTAAAAGATGAAGGAGGGAGGAAGAGCTATAAACTCCATTCAGCTTTTGTGCTAGCCCTAGAACTGTATGTGTGAATAGGAAGGATTATTCATCAAAAGCAGATAACTTCTGCCACATGTTTAAGAAAACTTGTGAGTGAAGAGAGACAGCTGTTGTGCTCTGGTAAAAATTAAAACAGGACCTCCAAACTTTTGGCTCTGCAGCAAAAGACAAAACTCTTATTCAGTTTATTCACCTTTTTTGAATATGCCTGTTGATCTGAATAGCTGCAATTTACAGTTATTTATAGCTGACTTTGGTAAAATTATAGGAGGAAGTCTATTTATGCAAATAATATACAAAGTCATGACAATTTGGTGAAATATAGATTCAAAGCAAAACTGTCCCTGTTCCAGAATTAACTAACAATACTTGATATTTCTGATAGCTCCTTTCGCTAGATATCTTCAAGAAACTGTATCCGAGACTGAATTCCAGATTCAGTGGCTTCATAATTTGAATCAGCTGTGAATCGATCTCATCACTTCTTCCTGTATCTTGCCTTTGTGCATACTTTTGAGAAAAACTAGGTCAAATTCTGCTCCTAAATGGTACCTATTTAAAATGAGCAAAAATTATGCACAGTCCACATGCTAAATTTGGCTTGTAGTTATTCAAATGAGCAGTGTGACAGCTGAACAGAAATGTTTTCTCAGCTACACAGGGAAATCCTATTTTCTTAGTTTTATGAAAAAGCAAAATGTTTTTCTTTTCACCTTGGGTTTCTAAAGAAAACTGAAAACAGTTTTCACAGATGACAGAGTTATCTTTTATGGAAATATCTGTGAGGTGAAAAATAGCTTCTTACATATATTTACATTGTAGTCTCCACCTTACAGCTCATGCAAGATGTATGCTTACTTGAGGTGATACCAAATTACATAACAAGTTGTCCAACCTAGGCTAGTGTGAAAAATTTGCAAGTGCATCAGCAGAGTCCGGGATGGAGAATTAGTGTGCTTATGTAAAGTATTTTTGAAACTTTCAGCTATATAATTGTACACTTACATTTGAATACTGGGTTTATAGACCTAAAAGATTTGAAAGCATACAGAGCAAACAAAAAGAGACGTTTGTGCGATGAGACAGGACTGAAAGTACGTGCCTTTGTAACGGCCTACTTACAGGATCATCAAATTGACTCGGTGTAGCTTAACTAACTTGGATCTTTTATCCTTTGCTGAGTTCTGCACTAGAGTTATAGGCTATGCTGCTACTGACAACATAGTCACAGGATACACATGCTCTGACAAGCAGAAGACCTGTATTTTATTCTCCAATTACTTACAGATCTGCTGTATGACCCTAGCAAGTCACCGTACCTTATTATACATGAATTTTCTTAGTATCAAATTAGTTTTGTATTCTCCTTTGAAAATATATTAAGATCTATGGCTAAACAACATGTCACTGCTAAGCATTGTTGTTGTTGTATTGTAACTAAGGCAACTAGATCAGAAAATCCAGCATATAAAGCACAGAAATCTATTAAAGGGATTTACTCCACAATGGTCCATGTGACTATAAATATTGCAGTAAATTTTAAATACAAGTATACTACGCACATGCACCAAAAAAAAAAAAAGTAATTTACCAACTTAACTGCACTATTAAAATAGCTAATAATGAGAGCTCTTGACTTTACTGACATCTGATCTGTTTTTGAGAAGTGTTACTTTTATTGTCCAACTCTACCTTCTGTCTAGATATGCATATGTGGACAAATGTAAATGGGGTTCATTCACCTGAGAGGTAACTTAGCCTCACTTGGTCATGCACTTGTCAGCCTCAATCCCAAACCGGCATAGCTGCTTTAGCATAGCATTATGACAAATATAATGGGACAGTTCAGCTCTACTGTGATTGTTATATGCCTTTTTAAGCCAAAATTGGCTTATGTCACTTCATGCAGAATACGTGTTGATCTTA
The DNA here is from genome assembly GCA_013396635.1 of Penelope pileata. Taxonomy (NCBI): domain Eukaryota; kingdom Metazoa; phylum Chordata; class Aves; order Galliformes; family Cracidae; genus Penelope; species Penelope pileata. The sequence continues at coordinate 46,084 of WBMW01000013.1, forward strand.
CAGGTATGAAGAAATTTCCACTATCTGTCTTCTGAAGACCTCAATTTTCTTCTTTAAAAAAGATCAGGTAGAAGCAGAAGCTGATTCATGAGGAGAAATCTTCATACAGAAAATGCCTGGAAACTGATTTGCTTTCACAGATTCTAGGTAACATATCGTTATCTTTGTATGGATTCCAAGTCATCTAAGTCTAGATTCTAGTACTACGAGCTTCTCATAGAAATCATCACATAATGTTTGTTTTGCTTTCATCTTTCTGCAAAATGTATTTATAACATCATCATTATTAATCAAGAACTATTTCCAGGCTTTGCCCTGTGTTCATGCAATCAGAAATTTATTCATACTTCTCAGGACCTGAACTTTGAATTCACTTACTGCTTTTACTTATTCTTTTGCATTCCTTGCACCACTTCTGATTAAGTTGAGGACAAAAGCTCATCCAAACTGTTCTGTTGCAATAAGTCACCAGAGAAACAAGAGTGAGTGTAAATCCAGGGATCTTTGAGAGCAGAACAGCATGCAGACTAAATCTTGGACCTGACCTATGCCGGGCCTTCCTATCTTACACCACCTAGCCCTAAAACTATGTGAGCAGTAATATAAAGGGTGTACCATCACGTTCCTGTTAATGTAGCCAGTATGTCCAGGAACAGATATGAGGAAGTAGAAAGCTCCGGCATTACATCTCCTCATTTTCAGTCATTCTGGGAATGCATTGAGGGAATGAGGCTGCAGCCACTTCTCTTTTACCATCCTGGCCCTTCTTTTTCTCTGTGGAGACGTAAGCAATACTCAAGGCACACCTTCTGAACTCTTCCTTGCTCACTTCACTGTCATGACAACCTCTCAGTTTTCTCCTTTAACATACTCTTCTCTGTTAGCTCAGTTACATCCTGTCCTTTTGTACCTTCAGGTTACTATACAAATGCTTTATTTATTTTTAACAGGTAAACAGTTGATTCATCCATTTGTCTGGAGAAAAGTATTGTGTAGTATATTTCTTTCTTTCTAATATTTTGACTTTTATAGGTTTTTTGGGACATTTTCACTTAAAGTAGTACTACTATATGGAGTACCTCAAGTATATAAAAATGAGATCGAGATGAAAACGTAATTTTATATTTAAAAATGAAAAATAGAGAAATTTGGAATCCTTACCATTATTAGAAATGTATATGTGCCAAAAGGAATGTGATTTCAAGGCTACTTAAGATTTAATTTTAAGTCTTAAAGGAGGAATATAATGTCTTGGTTGAAATCACAGGCTGGCAATCATGCTTTTCAACATTTTACCTGAAGTATTGTTTTGAAGACAGTTTGCAGGTCTCACTTATGAAGAGGTAAATGCATGCAGTGATGATGACAAGCAAAAATCCCCAAAGGAGAAGATGAAAAATGAGTGTGCCTAGTTTACATTGTTTCTTCTATTGCAAAATCCTAGCAGAGAGACTGATATTGGTTGTTGGATGAGATAAGGAGTGTTGAAAACTTTAGTTGATTATGTCTGCCTCCACCATCAGTTGTCTTTTTGACACTGGGTCTATAATAATAAATGTTTTAAAGGAGACAGTATCAGTCCAAGAGAACTAAAATATGTTGCTTAAAAACCACATTTCCATCTAACATTCTTATATTGCTTCAACATTAAAATATGTAAGTCTATTATGACTGCGTGGGTGCTGTAAAATATGCCTTTCTAAACCACCTACAGGTGGTAATATATCACCCATGTCTCCAGGTCCCTTGAGAATTTCATTAATTACTTTTCCAGAAATATATAGGAGGTCAGTTGTCTGCTACCTTTTATTACTGCTTATTCCAGCAACAGCTTTGAATAGTTGTCTGGAAAAAGAAAGAAAAAAAAAGTGTGTAAAAAACCTGGAGGGAAATGTGCTTTTTAAGTATTTGATCCATGGTTCAAAATGTAAACCATAAATGCTGCAGGAAACAATATAGAAAATATGGTAATTGAGAGAAAATGAGAAAAGACAGTCCAGGGTGGAGAGGGGAAGAAAATTCAGCTTTACCTCCAGTCATCCTGTGTGCTATGAAATAACTTATTTGTGTAGTGGATAGGCAAATCTAGCAATAAAATGTTGCTATTTGTGATTATATATGCTATTAGTGACAAAAGATAAGTTTCTGTTGTTACACAACTTCTGTTTCAGGCTGCCTTAGTAATTAGGTTCATCTTTGCACTTCATCCGGAGCTGAAAGGCAAACCCAAGTACAGATGAACCCTGTTTGTTTTTTAAAATATTTTTAAAATAACGAAGGAAAGTCAATTCACATATAGGAATAGACCACTGTGATTGTTGCAGTAGAAGACTTTACCAAAGCTCTTCACACAAAGGTGAATACTTTTCTCTTTTGACCAAGAAGGTCTGAAAGGAAAAAGTGTTTCCAGCCTCTTTTGTTTGAGAAACTAATGTGATACTGCTATAATATTCTGACAAATTGTAGATTCCCATCAGGGCTGCTGAGTGAATACTGTGAGGTGCAGAGTGTCCTGACCAGCACCTGAAGGATTTCTGTGTTTCCCAGGAAGTGCTCAGAGTTGCAGCTATATATATACACACTGTACTGTACCTTTACAGCCCAGAGTGCTCATTTCTGCGTACTTCATGTGGCTATTCATAAAGGTTTACAAGCTGAAATAGTAACTTTTCAGTTGGTGTCTTTGAAAACCAACTGGTTTCTTTGAAATAAAAATATTACTCATTAAACGATAGCTTAAGGCTCTGCCCTGCACAAAGGAAGTAGAGGAATGATTCTGTGAACACCCTCAACCTGGAGATTGGATTAACCAACCTATGGATGGTTGTCACAAGGGTAAATCCTATCCATATGAATGGGTCTCTAATGTAATAAACATAACATGCTGGGGCCTCAGCTAATGTAAATGAGTTTGGTAGTTCTGCTGATTTACACCAGCTGAACATTCACCCATATGTTCGGTAGTAAATATTTGCAAGATCAGCCCATAAATAATATTTTATTTGCAAGCGAACATGGACATGACCATCCAGACCCTAAATGAAGCTTAACACATGAATGCTGAAAAGGTTTCTCCTGCAGAGACAAATATGAAAATATATTCTGGAAAACCAGTTGATGTTGCTGCCAGCTCCCCTTCTCTGTCTTCTGTCATGTGGATACATCAGTGAGTATTCAGTATAAAAAAAACTATAAGTTTACTCTGCCCTCTCTTCCTGTTTGACTTTTTTGGTAATTTAATGTTTGCAACTGTTAAAATCAGGATCACTTAGTGATGCTGGATTATGATGGGAGCAATGACTTATTGCCCCTGCCGTCTGTCAGAAGTTGTTACAGCTCCCATCTCTGTCTTCCCTGCAGCTGGGATGCAGTAGAATGTGCAAGCAGTGAGCAGGCATGCACTCATACCAGCATTGTGTGGTGGGATGTGCTCTCACCCACCTGCAGGCAGGGCACAGAGTTTCATGGCCTCAGTGCTGTACCATTCTGCGTGGATATTTGTTTGGGTCTCAGAAGTGATACAGGCTTCTCCAAATGGACTGGACCTATGTCCTAAACTGTTCGTGATTTGGCATAAATTTTAACTTCCACTTCTTTAGCCTCAGTGGATACTTCTCTGAAATAGCTAGACTGGTTCTGATATAGGCAGTGAGCTTGCCTAGACTGTGGTCAGGGGCCTTTTAGGCACAAAATCTTTCAGGTACTTGGCCAGTGTTACACCAGATCTGATCAAGGAGAAATTGGCTGAAACTTGGGCAAAATAAATCAAGCCTTAGGTCTAGAATTTAAAATAATCAAGTTAGCAACTATTGAAGATGGCAAATGATTTTGTTACTGCACTTTACTAACTTTTTCTGTTCTGAACTTTTTTTCTGACCTTTATACTTGCAAAGGACGTGATTGTGAATAGTTCAGCACTGACACTGCAGATTGTCAGTTAAACCATAGTCTGGAGATGGTAAGTGTTTGCTTTTTGCTAACTAGAAGCGTTACAACAGCAGTTTGAATATTATCTATTTAGAGGCCACTCCTTCTAGCGCAGTATTTCAGCTGTTACAAAATTCTAAGTGAAGTATAATTAGCATCTGTACTAATAAAAAAAATAAAGGTCCAAGAAAACTGATAAAAGAGAAGACAGTGCCAGACTAGATATTTGCAGGCAGGTAAGGTGTATCTCTGACAAGGCAAGTTAGGGGAGTTGAAGCTTTTTTCACAATTAAGTTCTTTAAAAATACAGCATCCTTTGCATCTGTTAGTATTTAAGTTGGGATGGGGTACAAAATAGCAAGATAGCATATTGATCTTAACTTCCCTCGTTCAAGAACTTTTGATTCCTGTACACTGGCCACAAATCCTTCTTACTCTGAAAAGAATATTTATTATTTATTAATTTATTTTGATTTAGGTTTCAAAGGTCTGCTTCATCACTTTATCCTTTGTGGAGGCTTTTGCTTGTGTGAAAAACAGGAGGAAAATAAATGGGTACCATGTGTTTCTTTTTCAATCTGACATATTTCAGTTTTTTCTGTACAGATGTAGGTTGACTCTGATTTGGAAAGTAGTACAATATTAGAGGGCAGTGGCCCAGTTCTCATTTAAATGTTAGCTACTTTATGTTTCTTGGCAATAAAAGGACTTAAATTGGGTGCAAATAATCTCTTTAAGTTATATTGGCATAACTTAGGCAAAAGAAATGTAAGTGATAGTGCATCCAATGATATTAAATTACAAATGAAATTTGTATTAAATATGATATCTTAGAATGAGAACAGTTTGACTTTCCTTTGCAATCATAGTGCATCTTTTCTAAATTTTGTATTTATTGTTATTGGTAAAGAGGGAGATTTTTCACTATACAGCACAAGGAATGCTGGTGGTAAAACACCTACCAGTAGCTCTGTATCTCATGCTGTTTTATTTGCCAGGTGAATTTATTTTTCTGTACTCTGTATGATATCATGCAGGCAGATATCAACTGGTGTGTTGTTTTCCTATTTGGTGTGCAAGTAGGAAGTCAGCATTTTCTATCAGCATACAATTACTATGGGAATAACCTTAAAACATATGGGAATGGATATGCAAATAGGGTGACGTTTTCTCTGCGTAATCTAAATGGCTAATCATATGGAAAGCAGCTACATATGCCTAGTATGGAAAATAAGTGTTTCCAGAAACATGAGCTGTTCACATCAAGATGCATACTTCCATAGTTAATAAAAAGTGCTGTGGTTCTTTTACTAACTATTGCGACTTAAGAGTACTTCCTAAATGTTATAGGCTGGAGATTATTTCATTTCACACAATCTACTGAGCAGCCATCAGATGGTTATCTGGGCTGTAGTTAAAATTTGTAAGTGAACTATTTTCAAAGTGAAAATATCAAAGGTTTTTTTCATAGCCTTCAGAGAGATCTAAACTTCAAGAATTTTTTTATTTTTGCTAGCCTTGAAGTGGATCCAGAACCTCGGTTGTTAACTTTAAACTGGTTTCTGTAGTTCAGAAATGTTTCTGAAACTTTACATGGTAATAAAAATGGCTTACAATCTCAAATATTAAATAAAACACACCTTTTTTCCTATTGGTCTGCACAAAATACAAAACCTTATGCCGTATGTTGACAATGTTTTTTTCAATTTGAAGTGTGATACTATGCTATTGCTTGTAGCATTTAACTAAAATGATTGCATTCATTAGAATCAAAGTTACAATGGAAAAACTGCTATATCACTGTAATATGTAACAACAAGGTGGTCCATATTATTCTGTTCTACTTCTGAGACTAAAGGAACAATATTGCAGTAATAGTTTATATGTTAATCTCTGTTACAAGATTGATATGATTTGGTTACTAACTTCATCAAGGGTTGCAAAGTTTTTTTCTTTTTATCAAACTGAGAGAGTATAAGAATGTAGTTTGACAGCAACAGCTACGTTTCTTCATTTCATATTTTCTGTTGTGCAAATGGTTGGCTCCAAATGGCATTTTAACAGGTACCATCAGAGAACTCTGCTATAGACATCAAAGATGGTCCCAGGCTAAAGAATCAGTACCAAAACTCAGTCTCTTCTGAAGTATGTGAAGTATTTTTATATCCTTAGCTTTGGCTAATGTCTCAGAGAAAAGTAAAAAATGTTCAAGTATAGATTCAAATATGTTTCATCAAGTAACCTACATATTTATTACCTGATATTTTCTTTATTGACAATATATTTTAAATAGAAGTCTGTACAACTTTAAGTGCAACATAAGTAAAACATTAACATCATTATACGCTTTGTTTTATCACAGATATCTTTAGTGGTATGCAAATAATTTATGGCCAAATCCTTTTCTTTAGTATTATGACCACCAGATAAACTTCCATAAATTCATTCAGATGCATCACATTTGCACATGTGGATCTGAAAGGAGAATGGGGATCTTTTTCAATTTGCATTGTATCTTTTAATTACATTTGTAGTATACTATTTTGCATTACATAAATATCTCCCAGGAAAAAAAAATAATACAGATGTAATTCCTAGATTAAAATAAAACAGATGAGTGTGATCTAGAAAGCCTTGCAGTGAAAATCTGCTTATGGGTGCCAGCTTTGCGCTAACATAAGCAGGCTCAGCCCTAGGGTCCGATCTAATAAATGGGACGTAGAATCATAAATTCATTAAAGTTGGAAGGGACTTCTAAAGGTCATCTGGTCCAGCTCCCCAGCAATGAACAGGGACGTCTACAGCTAGATAGCTCAGAGCTCAATCCAGCCTGACCTTGAATGTCTCCAGGGACGGGGCATCACCACCCCTCTGGTCAACCTGTTCCAGTGCTTCACCACCTTTATCATAAAAAACTTTTTTCGTATATCTAGTCTAAATCTTCCCTCTTTTAGTTTGAAACAATTTACCCTTGTCATATCACAAGGGACCCTGCTAAAGGGTCTGTCCCCTTCTGTCTTATAGCTCCCCTTTAGATACTGAAAGGCTGCTATCAGGTCTCCCCAGATCCTTCTCTTCAGACCGAACGGCCCCAGCTCTCTCAATGTACATAGGAGTATATCTCCCTCAAACATACAGTTCCCTTCCCTGTCTTGTCTGATGCAATCACGGAGCTAATTAGTGTTCAACTGTTGTATTATTATGGAGAAGTGTTGATTTAGACTGGCCCTCATGCTGCATTGCTATCATCCACGGGCATGTATCAAGGTTCACTTGCTGCTCACATGAGCCACAAAGTGGAAGCTGCTCATAGATTTGCGTTTCCCAGTAGCTGTCATTCTGTTGCTGGACACACATCTGGGCAGGGCATATGTGAACTGTTTGTAAATTTTGTACAGTTCTAGAACCATGGGTTTACCAACCTTGTTGTGCTGCCCAGACCATATTGAAATAATCATTTAATATTAAAATACTTCCAGATCTCTTATTTTAGGTATAAGCAAATTATTATTTAACTGGAACAAGAATATACAAATATGTTTGTGTAGAGCTGTGGTGCTTGTTTTGCTAAGGATCCAAAATAATTGTATGTGTAGGAAAGTCTCATGGAGGGCATAGAATGTAACGTGTTTGAGCTTGCTTTGTTATTGTGAAATTTACCTATGGCACGCTGGAGGGACTTGAGCAAGGGAGAGATTACCCACAGTGTTTGAAGAAAAGAAAAGGTAATACATTTTGCAAATAACACCTCTCTGTGGGGGGGTTTAAGTGCATCCTACGTATTGGTTAGATAATACAAACTAAAAGTAACTTTTCCTGATCTTTGTGAGAAAGGTAAAAGTGAGCTAAGGAGACTGGAAGAAAAATGCAAGGGAATAAACATTTTCTATGAAATTAAACCCAATACAGTTGAAGCTGCAGGGAAAATCACCAGTTAAAATATAATAAACACTCTTGAAGTCTTTAAATTCCCACAGGAAGGAATTGTTCTGTTACAGGAATCCAGTATTATTAAGTGGAATTCACCCGACAGGGCAGGAAATCCCCTGTAGGACAAGCAGAAGTTTAAAGCTCAAGGCTCTGTATTGAACTTCCACTGTGTGCTTTTCAGTTAAAGAGAGAGTATTAAAATAAGAGAAAGATAAGGCAACAACACTTCTCTCGTTATCCAAGCATGCCATGCATCCCATCTCTGCCCCTCATTAGTGGACTTATCACCCAGTTAGCCTCTGTGGGATTGGAAATATTTTCTTCTTTATGAACAGAATATTTAAAGAGGAAAGAAGAGTTCCTGGTGAGAAAATATTACAGGAGTGATTGAGAAGCAGAGCAAGATGAGTTTGTGTGATCGTTCAGGTGCAAACCAGTACTGACATAAAGCAGGGATGGGACACAGGTGTGCTTTTTGGGTTTCCTTGGCCCTATCCCTGTGGGGAGTCATAAGCCTTAGAGGTAGGGATAGCTGCTGGGACGCATATCATATATGCCTGTACATGTGTGGTACATTCTTGTTAGCACATGTGATGGCATTAATATCGGTGGAAGAAGCTGTCAGAGACTTAAAACTGATGGCAAGAAGGTCCCAGAGGAATCAAGGGGCTCTGTGACAGGAAGAAGCAAAGGCCAGAGAAAACATCTGTTACAAACAGCAATATAGGGGACGGAGAAAACAGTGTGGGAAGCAGAAGCACATACACCTTGCTGCCAAGCACACTGAAAAGAAGCTAACATGTCGGATTTCACCCCCAGCCCTTTGACAGAAATGAAAAAACAATGCAATCTGCCACAGCTGTAGAAAGCATCAGTAGAAGGAAAACAGGTATAGGAATGGTGCTTCAAAGAGCTGACATACAAAAGTGTGAGACAGATATCTGCGGACGAAAGGCAGCGTTGGTAAAACACAAATTAAGTCCATGTCTGTAGAAGGACATAGGAAGGTTAAAGCAAATCAGCTGAAATTGATTCAGCCATGTGGATTATCTCATTCTGGAGCAAAGCAGTCATAAAGCTTAGCTGCATTTCACTCAAGGGTGGGAAAACTGTCTTTTGCATGCTAACTTTCAGCTGAGCTGCCTTTTCTGAGTGTCCTGTAGTCAGAAATTACAATGTGAGTATAACTTGTGCTTTCAAGTCACTCCTGGAGGAGTGTGTCGCAGGTAGCGATGTGACAGGCTTAAAGTGTATGCAAATTGCCCAATTAGATATAACCTACTATTGAAGAAACTGTTGCGACAGCAACAAAATATATCACAAAAAATTGTGCAATATAGGAGTGCTGATTCAAAATCTGTCCTATGAATACATATATAATGTACTTGACTTTCCCATTTATTTATTGGTGCACTGAAATGCTTCTGGATACAGTGAAACATGCAGTTCTGAAACATAAAGTACCTCCTCTAATAAGATGTGATGGATAGTAATGTAGGTAAGAAATGCGTCTTTATTTCTCAGTCCCAGTAACACAGAGCATACAAGGATTAGTTATAGATTTTCACCCTGAACTGCAGCTCAGGTCAGTGTCAGTTTAGTGGAGGCTTATACTATGTATTGTCTGCTTTTCCACTGGTATGGTCTTGGAAGGAATATGTAACTATGGGAGTGTATCTGGAAATTAAAAGTCTCCAAATAACATGTGTAAATGCATTAGATTATAAGCACTCTTATCTCCCCCGGGTTTACTTTGAATAGCAGAGGGAAATGACAACACTCAGTATGTTTCTAAAGGTGTGGAGCATCATTCAGTTTCAGATGGAGTATCTTTATTTGATTCTGTCTAGCAAGTTGCAGCTAGATTTATCTGCTATGCTCTGGCATAGGAGTGTGTGAATGTGTTCCTTCTCTCCTCCAGAAAAATCTCACCCACCCACTGGTGAGAAAAGTAAATTGTTCCTTCTCTTGGAAGCCTTCTGCATTCTAATGTTTTATTCACCACTGTGGTGTCTGGAAACTTTCTGAGAGTGAATTAAGTGTTGCAGCTAAAATCTGGCATGCGTGCCTTCTCGGCCATTTTGCCTTTTCACCAAAATGTCTTTACAAAGTAAGTGCCTTTTTTATGACCCCATACTGGTATGTTGTATGAGACAAGATCCATGCAGGAGGTGAACTGGTGTTTCTTTTAGCGTTCAGAAGTCTCATTGATGTGTCTTGCTCCCATCCTGGAGGTTAGTTCAATTCCTAAGTTTGATATCAAGAATTTTCACAGAGATCAGACTGCTCAGGCCAAATGTGGGGGCTCGTTATGCTTGCCTTGCCCATCAGGAATTGAGACGCTCATCCAGAAATCACCCAGCAGATCCAAGTGGGAATTTAGGATACCTATTCTCTGAATCACTGTTCCTTCACAGCATAGTAGATTAATCATTTTAGGCTTTTAAATTACGAATCTTATATTTGTCATAAGTTGGGAAGAAGTCTGTGATGTGTGGATGTGGAATGCTTTTTCCACGGCTCACTTCCAGACTAAGCAGCTGCTATTACATGATTGCCTGAGATTTTGGGAACTATTTGATGATCTGTGTGACCTCTTTTAATCTTATTATAATCATTGTTGCTCTCTGCTTTTTCATGCTTTCTGATGGTTGCTATGGAGACATCGTACTCTCCTTCATTCTTAAGTGGGAGCGCAAACGAAGGCAGCGTCTCCAGCCTCCCTCTCTTTCTCACCTTCCTCACGCTCTCACACTTTCTGGCTGTCACTGGGAATCATGTCAGCTCCTTTTCTCCATCTCCAAAAGAAACATTGATGGCCTCTTAGCACCAGCATGTTTGTTCGTTCAGCATTTTTCACTGTTCCTTGGGGAGAAGTGTGGCAACACAGGCTGCATCCAGTGCATGTGCCACCGACTGACGGCGTTTGCCCTGATTGGACGTGCAGATTGCCCAGGCTCTGTGTAGCATGCCATGCAGCACAGCTCTCCAGCAGTCATCTGGTGTGGGTGGGCCCTCTCAGAGCACGCTGTTCTGCCAGTTCAGCAGCACGAAGACTGGATGCTGCATTCTGTTTGCCATGCAGTAATAAGAGACTCAAGCAGAATAATATTAAAATGTTTATGATTGATTCAGAATGAGAAAATCAGATGCTTTTAAACATTGCAGATTAAGTGGGAGTTGTTTCCAGGGGTTGTGTATGGAGTGCATTTAAATTTGTTTTTTTATCGTCCATTTCATAAATTATATTCCTTTACAGGATAAATTGAGTGGATTAGGTATGGAATCATCAGTAATTAACTGGGTGCTAGCTACTTAGGAGGGCACATACAGCTTGTGTTATTAAACAGCATCATGTCAGATTTAATGGATGTCATTACAGAAGTACCTCAGGGATCTATCCTTGGACCATTGTTATTTATGATCTCTATAAATGAACTGACAAGCCAGTGCACTGAGTGCAATGTTCATTTTTATTCTGATGACACAGTCATGTCCTGAGCTCCTAGTTGCTAACTGGACTTGAAATTGCTGTGTGTGTATTTTTGAGAGCTCAACAATGGTTAATTCTCAGTGACGTTGTTTTAAGCAATGCTATGGCAGGCATCCTTACTAACATAATGCCATGTTGGATCAGGCCTTCTAGTAGACCTAAATAGATCTAAAATCTTCACACAGAGGGGAAGAAACAAAACCAAATTTACTATCCTATATTCTATCAAAAATTGACTAATTTTGTTTTTTTTTTTTTAATAATATATGATACGTCTTATTGATTGTCTGAGGGAGATATAGCTGCTAAATATGGATGTGCAAAAGGAATCAGAAGAGAATTAATGGAAACATATTTCTATTTGCATTGTGCTGATTTCTAATTTTCTGTTCATTTGATGCTTTCTTTTTTTTCCTTCTGCCTTATTTTTGTAAGAAAGGAAAATAGTATGTGCCCTTTTCAGATATCTTTGCAAATCTCTCTATGCTGGAAATCTGCTTTTGATAGTGCAAATTGCTTTTCATCTAACGGCAGTGATATGACTTATATAGATCGTCTGCTGATATATCAACTCTTGGGAGAAAAAAAGCCTGAAGGTTAGACCCAGATTCTGCCCTTGGGTTTGGATTAAGATTACCCATGGGGGAAAGAGGCAAGTTCCAACAAGTCTTTATTTCCGTCTATAAATTGAACTACAAGGCACCAGAGACAAAACGAGGAAGCTGAGCTAATGCTGCTGCTCTGGAAAATTGTGTTAGTGGCTCTGATAAAATTGAGGGTCTGACATGGCAAACGGAATTTAGTATACAATGAAAATGACTGAGGGGAATGGGTCAGAAGGTGATTCATTCAATAGAACGTAATCAGCAGAGTATCATCATAAGTTGCCTGTCCATAAGCAAATGAAAAATGGCTGGTGTTTCTTTTATTGTCTCTACTCTGCCTGTTTGTCTGTCAGTGGGTCACTATACTGAGCTCGATGCTGGAACAAAGGTAGAAAGGTAAGGAGTGTGTTTCCTCTGAGACATCTCTCAGGGACGAATACTGCGTGCAGGACAGCTTCCTCACCATGGAAAGGCTGTGGAGCCCAGGAGCCAGTTTGCAGTGCCTTTTCCCCACGAGTATTCTTTGCAGATTCCTCTCAACCACAGACATACATGGATCCCTCAACAGAGCTTTGCAAAAGGCCTTTTCACTGGTCCCCACCTACTAAAGTAATCTTTTTGCCTGTAACTTTTACCAATCTCAGAAACAAATTTCTGTCTGCTTTCAGTTTCACTGGATTTCAGCAATTTAGCTGCCAAGTGAAAAATTAAAGTGCTAAACCAACTGGAAGTACCAGTCCTGTGACAAAGCAAGGTTTTTCCATTCAAATTTCTACTCAGAGAAAAATATTCTCAATGTTTAGTTATAATCTTGTAACTCATTCAGACAAATCCTTTCTACATTATAAGTTTCCCAGGCCCTAAATGATGTCACTGTTTAAAAGAGATATATTGTCCTGATTCATTTTCCTATGCCAGTTTAGCATCAATTTAAGTTTGACTTTTTTAATCACCAATGCAGTCTAGAGTTCCAAGTCGCTGAAAGGAAGATGATTTACTGTTCAGTTAATGACATGTGTCGTGTTCTTTTGTTACCTGTAACACATCATTGCACCTTTTTGGAAAAGTCAAAAAAAGAATGCATAAAAAGGATCTGTTTAAATTCTTTTTAAACTGTCAAAGGAATACTGAAGTTTCTTAGCTGGCTCTCTAGGGCTTTTATCATGAACTGGCCTTCAAGTTCCTACAGAAAAGATAGAAACTGGAATTGATTCTTTTTTTCTGAGTTCTGAGTAGCTGAAGTAGACTTTTCCTTATGCTTAATCAGTAAATACCATAATATCTTTCAAACGTGGCTCATATGGTTATTTAAAGCAGAGCTATGGTTGTTTTAATACGTTTATTGTAGCCATACATTCTGTTTTTATGAGTTTTTATATCGCACTATTACTTATATGCTAATCTTAAGGATATTGTTATAATTTGTTTTATGTGTTAAGTATTATAGAGACAGTTGCTAGTATCACTACAGTTTGGAGTCTTATGAGCATCACATCTGACAAACAATTGCTTGCTGCCAGAAGCCCAGTGAAATGGTTATACCCAGGAATACAAATCACCTTTGCAGACAGTTTACATAGATTTTCTTCAAGCAGGGAAAACCATCTAAAATGCATTATGTAGGAATGTTTGCAGTTCTCTACACACAGGCTTGCTTGTGTACCAAATTCCCCAGCTACTGGTGCTTCTCTATCGGAATGGTCATAAGCATATTCTTCACGGTTGCTTTGCCTCACCTTTTATCAAACATCTGTGTCATTTGATCCCTTTTTGTACAAGTCCCATGGAAGGGACATGAAACTCCATACATGCTTTAGAGGTTCCTTGTTTTCTTTCTGTGACATGCTCAGTGCTTTATTTTATTTGTCTCATTCTAAAAGCAAAGTGATATATTTCCTTTGAGAGGGACACTCAGAGGCAGCAGTGACAACTTGCTTTTCTTGACAAACTCCTACAGGAGCGTTAGTGCCAGTAAGTTCTGTGACAGGAATATATTCCTTATCCAGGACGTTAATGACATATGTGCTTTGTCAAATGTTGTCATCAGGCTCACCAGGGACTCATATGCCAGCGACTTCTTAATTTTTGCTTGTGTCTCTTGGAGTGACAAAGTAGATTTCTGCCTTCCTTTGCCACCTGGAGTTCTGTGAGGCAAGTTTAAGGATTCAATGCTTTTGACTGGCTGGGAATTTGCTAGTAAGGGTTGTTGTTGTTGGATATTTATCTACAGAAATAGTAGGATTTCAGTCTCTCTGTGTAAGTGAAGGGCTCATTTGTTTAAGCTCATTGCATTCAAGCAGAAACACTTTGCAGATTAAAGACTTGTTTCAAAGAGACCATCACACCAGCAGCACCCAGACCACCTCACTGTCAGTATTCTAATACTGAACTGATAGGGTTTTCTCTTGGTGAATGAATATGTAGCTTACATGTCACAGATGCAGTTTCAACACTGGATGATGTCCACTAAGAATGGGACATTCATATGTACAAATTGTTTGAATTCTCATGCACAAGTGAACATTAAATCATATAGTCCTATGATGATGCTATAATCACTGGGTTAGTGGGTAAAAAGCATGAGGAGAAAGATGAACACTTCTTATTCCACCTCTGGGGTTATATTTTGAAGGTGATCTGATCTAGAAAATATTTACTAGATAGGAGAGAGTTAGAAAATTGTCCTGGCAGGCTTTACCCATGAGGCAAGCAATAAGACATGCTGCCACACCTATTAGCACTTGTGCACCTAGTATACGGTTGTGGAGCACTGATTTTAAAGCAACAAGCACCAAAATTTGCGGTTTTCAGACTGAATCTTCTTGTGGGGTGAGGTTTTAAGATCACAGTTTCATTCTAAGAAATTATCCTCTGCAAAAACTGCCAGTTTTGCATTCATGCCCTGCTTAAGTACCAAAGGACACAGTGCTTTTAGGCACTAGTGTGCTAGGACATAGTGCTTTTAGGCACTAGACACTATAGGGTGTGTGGTGTCTTTGGCTAATGGTTTGAGTGATTTCAAAACGTGTGTATCACTTAAAGGAAATTAAATTGAATTATAATTATCACAGCCATTTATGCCCTAAATTAGTTATCTAGCTATTCACAGAGAGGTCAACAAGCCAATGGACTATACAGTAACTGGCAGTAAAAGCCTTACTAGGGTAAATAATAATTGCTTACAGCACTGTGGAGCCTGCAGACAAGAGGACAGGGATACTATAACTAGCATCAATTTTGTATGGAGAAGGAGCCATAAGAATGGTGGTAGCAGGTGATCTATAATAGGAAAGTGGCAGAACATAACAGACCCATTATGACACATTTGGAGTTTGAAACAGAACATGGATTCCACTTACTTTTAAAGATAAGAGACAAATAAATGGGGCAAGATTCTGTTAGAAGTTTTGTTGATCTTCTCTGAAATCCTGTCTCACAGAGCCAGACACAAAAGAAAGACAATCTTTTTGTATGAGTAGAGGTACCAAGGGGATGGTTTCCCTAGTGATTATTCCCATATGTATTAAGAACCCAGCTCTAATTTGTTATACAAGTTAGACAAAGACTGCATGGTGAAGTACCTAGATTATTACTTTTGGAAGGCTTGTAACATTTTTATATCTCTCTGATGAAAATATTTGACAAAAGACAGCTCTTCTTATTTGGAAGAATTGTGCTATTGCTGAGTGGAATGTCTGTGCTTTGTAGCTTGGGAAGGCATGAATCTAAAATACTGATACTATGTAAAACAGCCCTGTCACCCATATGACATGGATGCCACTACATGTTCTCTACAAATGATTGATGTGACAAACTCCATATGTTAAAAGGAGACTGAGGAAAATCTTTTTTTCCCCAGATGGAAAAAATATCTATGGTACAGATAACAATGGTAGACTCTTTGCAGAGTTTCTCTGTTTCCTCAGCAGTAACAATGTATCTAAAAATAAGACTTGCATCTGGAACAAGAAAAATATCATAGCCTACCACCGCCCTAATTTTCTGTGCAAAAGAAATGTAGACATTTAAGGGTGTCAAGGGAAAGTGGATTTTTATTTATAGTGGCCATGCTTATTATTATTCAGAACAATTATCTGGAGAGAGAATAAAGAAGAGTGCTTAAGGTGTTGCTTTCCAAGTAATTAACAAAAATATTTCAAACATACACAAGGACTGGCAGATCATTCATCAGTACTTATTTAGGGAAACAGCTCTCAGTACTTTAGCTATATGGGTTTGTGACTGCATCTTAAGGGAGCCTCATAATTAAAGAAAAGAAAAATAATTACAATTGTTAGGGATGAATATTTTATGATTTCTGGAAGAAATGATGCAAGACAAGTCAGATAAAAAGCAGTTAAAAGATCAATGATGATATCTTCAGAAATAATGTCTTAAACATGGTTCTAATTTGGAGATTATCTTTTTAAAAAATTTCAAAGGAGATTATACCTAGTGGAGACACTGTTTCTAGGTGAAATTGTATTGTTGCAAAACACAGATTTCTAAAAATTATGTATGGATTTTCTACAGCTTATATATTGGCAAAGAAATTTCATTCAAGGATTGATGAATAGTAGGTTATTTATATATTCTCTGTAAGATATCAGTTACTAAGCAGAAATATATGATAATTAAGACATTAAAACAGACAAAAATTTAACTAAGTTCAAAGAAAGCATTTAAAGAATAATTTTGAGATATATAAATTAACAAGCATTAAGGCATCGTGTATTTCAGCTAAAAGCCAATCTGTGCACTGAAGTGAACAGATGAAAGCTCATTTTTTTCCAATACATCTGAGAAGTCAGACAACATTGTTACTGTGTAGTCTTATTTTCAACCAATGTCATAAAGAAACACTACATTTTTAAGGCATTTGAGGCAAAAAAAATGTTTATATTGTTGAGAAATAAAATCTTCTGGAAACATTTTTTTTCTGTTCTTGGCGTTTTCTACTGTACTTGAGAGTGTAGAACTTGTCTAATGACTTTGAAAGAATTCTTTGTTATTAGCTCAAAACTGAAAGTTTGCACTACTGATTTAAAATACCGTTAACAAACTAATGGACAGTTGTATTTACTCCAAGTCTTTGCACTGTTTTACTTTACCTCTGTTTTTTTCTAAAGCATAAATGTTTTAAAGAATTTGTTTTCTGTAAATAAAGATTATGATCACAACAGCTGCTACCTTGTAAAAAGAGATAATGTCTTGATCTCTCAGAAGTTATCCTTGTTGATAGTTTGCCTGCAGCCAAACTTTCTCTATTTCACAATTCATAATATGTTTTTAGTGTGTAGAGAAAGAATACTGTCAAAGTAATCTGCAGAATGCATGAATCTTCCGTAGCATACATACTCACATTCTCCCAAAAGAAATAATAAAGTAGGAAGTAAGTTAGAAAGCTGTTTATTACATTCTGTGTAAGTACAATTGGCAGTAATAGCTTTGATTTTTACGGCTATGACTATTTCATACTTCTGGTGCTAATAATTTCTTAGCAAATAGTGGAACTCTCTAGGTATTTCCTAACCTTCATTTTGTTAAATAAGTGCTTACCGTAAGCATGTAAAATCTATTATCTTCAAGGATCACAAGCTTAATTATATGCATCACTTTAAATTAAGGATAGGTAAAATTGTAATAGCCCAAGATTAGAATACAAACATCTTTTGCATCAACATTAAGGGTAGTTCCTTATAAAGAAAGAAAGGACAAAATTGTCAAGTTGAATGAAGAGCATGTGCACTGATACATAGACAAAAATTTTCTCACAGAGAAGTACCCCTGAAAAACATCAAATCTGCAGTACTGAGAAGGTACTATCTATATCAAGAGGCCAAGTGATTTGCTATGAAAATGTTTGTTAGATGTTAGCTCTGAATTGCACGTCTTCTTCCATTTCTTTTTAGAAATAGTACTATGCTCTATGCTCATTTGCATTGGTTTCAGACTGTTTCACTCCTTTCCTAACTTATTTTACAGCTTGCGCGTTTCTCACAGCTGGATAACAAGCAGAAATCCCATTGCACGACATATAGCCCTTGCTGAAGAAAACTAATTCTATGCATGGATCATGCAGTGAAGCATACAAGAAGAAAATTTCAATAACATTCAAGTTTTCCAAGTTACCTACACACACAACAGGAGCAGATTTTCAGGTGGATACAGATCCTATTTTAGGACTTGCAAAGGGGATGGATTTTCAAAGTGGTTCAGTCCCAGCCCATTTCCCTCAGGAATTATCATATTTATGGCCACATTCCAAAAATAGATCATTCTCCAATGCGCTCACAAAATTCCAAGATCACAGTTGTTATGGTTTATGTCAGCAGATAGCTGAGTTCCGCACAGTTATTCACTCACTCTCCCCCCTCCCCAAATGGGACGGGGGAGAGAAGTAGAGAGATATGCAGTAAAATGCGTGGGTTGAGATAAATGCTATTTACTAAAATAGTAAAGAGAACAAAAGAAATAACAGTACATATATATATATATATTTATATAAAGAGGATACGCAGAGCAAGGGCTCACAGCCACTGGTGACCCTTCCTCCCTGCTAGCCCCCTTCCGTAACGAACGGAACCCGGAAAATGCAGCAACCAATCACATGATGTTATATGGTATGGAATAGCTCCTTGGTCAATTTGGGTCAGCTGCCCTGGTCCTGTCCCCTCCCAGTTCCCAGCTCCTTATGCCCCCCTTAACTATTTCACATGCGGAAGTGAGTTATGTCCTCGGCTCCGCTCAACACTGCCAGGATGTTATCAGTATCTCGGAGGTACAAGATAAATTCATACTAGACAGTACGAGAAGCGTAACTTCTGTTAGAAACTAGGACAACAGTTTAAACTTGTTTTCCTCCATGAACAACAATATGCTTAAGTCTGAAGTTCTGAAGGTAGACTGATATGTTTGGTACAGAATATAGAACTCAAAATTCCTAGGTCTTGTTCATGCTCAGTCCCAGCATGCTCATGAAACGGAGGGGCAGAGTCTTGGTCCTCTCTGAAAGTTCTGAAGGGCTTTATTTTAAAAATACAGCTCTTCCAACTTGATAATAGTTGGACAAGTGCTGTACCCAGTTTGATTTTCAACCTACATCAGAGCACACAGAGAAGAATTTGATTCCAGAGTTTGTCAGCTGAAGAAATCTTTGCAAGCTTGGTGAGGCTGAGTTTGCAATTGTTCAATGCTAGCACGTCACCACAATATATTAGGCTATACAAATAAATTCTTTTGCTCAATATGTTCAATATGCTAATGTTTGTTAGCATGAGTGTGTATCCTTTTGGATGATCTGCTATACAAGATTCTGTGGGTAGATATTACTTTCCAAATGGGTACCAAAAAACCCCACCAAAAATACAATCATTATTTGTGTGTTTTGGAAACAGTTAGTCACTGCAAATACAATTCACTGGCTATGGAAATCACAGTACATTACATGGAGGTCATATTATATCTTCAATGATGGTAAACTTTCATGCTAAGGCAGCTAAACATCTAAAAGAGCAATGAAGTACAAATCAATTGCAAGAATCTAAGAAAGAATTTAACTTTTTCTTCAAAGTGTGGCTCACAAATGACCTTAAAAAGTTTAGTGAGAGTATGTAAGATCATTTGGAGGGTTATGTATGTTGCCTTCATTTTAGTTGGGTTTTAAATCTTGATCTGGAAGAATTCAGAATAATTTTCAGATTGCTGAAGTTCCAATCAGGATCACGTGAAACAAAATGCACTCAATCCAGATACCAGTGGTTTAAATAACTATGCTGCTGGCAAAAATAACAGACTGAGACCAACTCTCTTTGATTTCCACAAGCTTTACATGCTCCATTCAATGCCCCAGCCTACTTAATGGGCGTTGAGGAGAGGCTGCTATTCTGCAGCAAGAGGGTGGTTCATTTTCTGTGACTGCTAAGGGAGGAATATACTCCAGACAACTAGTTGCCTATGGTCGGACACAGTTAGGCAGGGTGGGAGCATCAGAAAAAAGCACTTGTTCCATCAGACCAACGAAAGGTGTTGGGCTGCTGTTGTGGGGAGCCCAGCTGTCCAGTGCCTTTGTTACCAGCAGTTCCCCAGCAGCTGCTTGGCAGAAGGGGTGGCAGCTCTTCCTCTCAGACTCCTTTATCTCCTGGTATTTACTTAATTGTGTCATGCTAATGGACTTGGCTAAAGTGAAAATGACTAAACCACATTTGACTTTAATTTGTTGGGTTGACATGCACTTCTTTTTTCTCCCAGTGTGACGAATTGCTAAAAGAGCAAACCAAATAAAGTGTAATTTACAGTTAGTCTGCTGTTGCATGAACATGGAATTAAAAGCAAAATAATTTAAGAATTGCACAGTACTTTAATTAGAAAAATTATTTGTTCCAAGTCCCCTATGTTCTGTGTTCCAGCCCACATTCAGATATGGTCTTCCCAGAGTTTCTTAGAGTTGGACCTTATACTGTGAGACAGCTTAGCAGGGAGGCGTAGGTAAAATATTTTGATGATTTATGTTGCTTCAAGAAGTCTGGTGTAGCACTGTATCTGCGCAAATATAGATTTGCCTACTCAAACAAGTAAATTCCATATGAATTTTGAGGTGACTTTGCTTTAAAAGTCCTGTTGGACGGGTAGACTGGCACATCTATCTGATGGTGGCAGCTGGGAATAACAGCACTGGGATTTTCTCTATTAGTGT
The DNA here is from genome assembly GCA_013396635.1 of Penelope pileata. Classification (NCBI taxonomy): domain Eukaryota; kingdom Metazoa; phylum Chordata; class Aves; order Galliformes; family Cracidae; genus Penelope; species Penelope pileata. The sequence goes on from WBMW01000013.1 coordinate 66,734, forward strand.
CAATTAAGAAAACTTGACAAGAGTTAGAGGGTCACACAGAGAAAGAAAAGGAATATTTCATAAAGAATGAATAAAGGAGCTTAATCAAGATCTAAATATTATTACCAATTGTAGGTTTGTAAAGACTTAATATTGAAAGATGGCATTTTTCACTAATTTCATGGAGTGCAATAAAGCTTATTAATAATACAATGAAGAGAAAGACAGATGCAGCCAGTGAACGATTAATGAAACGTCCTAATTTGGTATTGGTAGGAAAAGGGAACAGGAGACCAGAGACAAGATTACTCAGTGATTCAGATAAGGTTGGATGTCATTCATACCAGCTGATCTTTTTACAATTTGTCTATGACTACACAGGTGATGAAAGTCTGCAAATGATGCGGACTGTATGCAAAATATTTATTGTTAGGAAACCCTAGAAATCTTGCCTATCATGCTCACAATGTTATAGGGTTTATCATACCTGAATTACCCAAATCTCTTACAAAGCCAGTAGAATTACAGTTATTTCTGTTTAAAGCTCTCTTCAGACATAAGGCCCTCATATCCTTCATGCCAAGGGGGTAGACTGATGTTAATCTGACTATATAGCCATGACTGAATTCCTCTTTAGAGTGTTGTAGAGGGCAGGGTAGGAGCATACTTGTGTTAGTTTGTTGTACGAATATCAGCATTAGCCTGGTACGAGCATCAGCTGGCCTTCAAAACATCTAATGCTTAGTTTTCTGAAACATTTAAGAGGGCATCAAAATCTGCATGTCCTGAGCTGTGATTCCCCTTATAAAATGACTGTGGTTTATGCCCAGAGATCAGATAGCATTGAGTTTAATAGTCAGCAGTGATGTTACTACTGTTACAAAAATTTGTGCTCAGGAGCATCTTGCTGATTATAACTGAATTAAATCAAGGCCTGAAGGTGAAATGGAAAGAAAAGAGACAATATTGAACATTTAAAAAATTCTGGGCAACATCAGTGCCAACCGTGCCTCTAGTCTTTACTGGGAGCGCAATTGAGAAAAGTTGTCATTACGACACCTAAAAGTTCTGTCAGGTTACTGGCTGTATCCGATAAGCCAGAGATCAAACATCTTGTGACATGAATTTCTTGTTCTTTCTCTCACTAAAGATTGGAGCACACAAAAGACCTAATGGTGAAGCATTCTCTGTTCAGTTATTCAGCTCAATGAATGATTTCCCACAAACTCTAATAAAGTATAGACTTTTTCTCTGTACGTAGTCAGCTGTGACCATATTACATCCTTGAACCTACACAGTCTGCAAAAATAGTTGAACACTAATTGTTAGCACAAAAAACTGGTTGGTAACCAACAGTTTTCTGCTGTCTGTGCTTATTGCTCATGCTATGTTCGTTAATTTTGTCTGGCCAGAAAACCTCCATATTTTTTTCTCTTCCTTGGCTGGCTGGCTGAGAACCATTTGTGTTGTGCAAACATAAAGGCATTGAAACACTTCAGTTCATTTTAAAAACCTTTTTCTGATCCTAATACCTCTGGCTACATCTTTGAAATTTACCTTAGTACACATTTATGCCAGCAAAATGCAAATGGACAAGTTTGTTGTTTGTTGTTTTTTTTTTTCTTTTTTTCCCAGAAAGCAAATACAAAAATGGCATTAACATGGCTTAAATAAATTCATCTATAAATACGAACAAATATTCATGGAAAATGTAGCCCCATTAACACTCCCCAGAGCTTGTCAGTCTCAGATGGGGTCAAGGACAGGGGGCTATAATGGTGTCAAAGAAAAACAGACGCAGGCGGATCTGTTGTGTGATTCAGAGATATAATTCACCTGAAGTAAGAAATGGGATCTGAAACGCTGCCCCACTCTCTTAAATAGAAGGCACTCAAGCTTGTTTTTGTAGCAGGTTGCAATTTTCTTAAATAGTCTGTTCTACGTGTCTTTTTCCAGCCAAAATATATTATATGTTTCTGTACTTTTCGAAGTGGGTAGTGTAGAGTGGTGTGATTACAGCTTTTAGCAACCACTTTTTGGCTGTCTGGGTATCCTTTGGTAATTGAAAACTTGTTTATTGGCATCATTTGTTGGACTTTATTTAATCACTGCTTCTCCTCTAGGAGCTGCTTTATCCCTTCTGAGGGCTGACTCTGCATAGGCTTTGAATGCTTTCTGACACTGGGCAGGCTCTGTTTCATGCTAGTGGATTTGTAATTTAGAAATGGTGAGGAGCCACCAGCTATCTTGTCAGGGCTTCAAGAGTCTCTGCTTGCCCAGGGATCGGTGCCAGCCTCACTGCTGGTGGCACTGAGTGGTGCCAGGGCAAGGAGAGGTGCATCCCCTTGCTGCTGCTCCCAAAAAGACCACCCTAGCTCCTCCTAACATGGCAGCAGGCAGTCTGGCCATGTTTTTCGTTGAGAAGAGTTTGCTTAATGTTACTCTGTTTATCAAAGTGGACTCTTGTTAACACTGATCACTTAGATTTCTATTTAATCAAATTACATACAGCGTATACTAGATTTTGCTGTAATTTAAATACTGCCTTTTCATCCCTGTCAGGATAATGCTTCAGCTTCACTTCCTATTAATCCTGAGAAATGGTATTTATCTTAGATTACTGTTTCTTTATGGGGCCTGATAGAGGCTGATGCTTGCTGGTGGAATGAGAGGGATGCTGCTGTAAGCGGCCTAAGAGCTTCTTCGCTGTTGTGAAAGAGATCCAGGGACTGCTTGCCTCAATATAATCACACTAAATTTCTTTTTGACCTCTTAGGAAAAGCTGCAGGCAAGATTCTTCTAATGGGATAGGTGCAAGAAGGGGAAAGAGTCATCAAGTCTGAAGTCCCAGCTGTCTGTTGCAGCTGAATTTTCAACTCATCAGCTAGGAGAGAGGGCTTGCAGATCGATATTGGATTGTTTCTTTTACTACCTCTGTGGAAAGGATAGTTAAGAGGAGATACTGAATAATTTTGCATCTTTTATAGGTTTCTTTGATTAGTGCTTTATGCAAAGGAGCATCATTCTTGTACTGACACCCATAAACAAAGATGCACGTGGTGAACATCTTCCTATATGTTTGACGAGCATGTACATTCTATTTTTCTGTCGTCAAGGTGGTGGCTCAGAAAATACAAACTCCTTTGTGTGGGGCTAACATGAGCAAGGAGTGACTAGACACCGAAAAAAGAAAATGAGAAGCAAATGAATGCAACCTATACATTTTATATTCCTGTGAACGGAATACAGGCTGTATATCCAACTGTGCTCGTGTTGCTTGTGAATTGCCAACAATTAATTGTTGAAAATTCAGGAGTGAATTTTAAATGTCCTTGTTTATTTGCACTAGAAAATGAAATACGTAGAGACATGCCCATACATATACATACATGCCTATTTATAGATGTGTGACACAGGATAGACTTTCCTTTCACTGTTCAATGACAGATTCTTCAGAGCTCTGGCACAGACCCAGTTAAGCAAGCCAGACAAGAGGATAACTGCCTTCTTCTGAGTTTATAACGAGCCCACCTACTCAATTAGGTTGTGTTGGTGACAGAAAAGTAGAATGCGTGCAGAGTGGATGGTTATTTCTTTAAGAAATCACATTATTCCTAATGCAGCAGGAGTTCAAGGTTCTTAATGCTCCTCCCCAAAAAATCGTACTTTCAGGGAACTGTCATCTGGGAAGGAACCTATTTATCTTGTCAAAAATTATAACTTATGCTGCTGCTTTTCATCAGTTTGTTCTAAGGTTTTTAAAACTGGATCTGCCTTAGCCAGTAAATTTTAGTCTATCTCCTTTTTGTACAATGATGAAGACAAAATTTTTTTTGCCCTGTATGGTAAAGTTTATAATATTTAGAAAAATCCCTGATCCTGTTTACCAGCTAGATCTCCCTCAGGTTCCTCTCCCAGAGAGTTAAAACCATGGCTCTTTAAAATAGGTTTGATATTATAAAAATTAAACTAATACTGTTTCTGAAGTGGCATGACACTCTATAGCTCTTAGCAATTTGGAATTTTTCATGCTGTTAACAGTTTTTAATAAAAATATTATTTTGATAGAAATAATGAAAATAAAAAATTCACTGTCAATATGATTACATTTATAAAATGCTGCTGACAGTCTATGGAGGCAGGAAAAGCTACGTTAGTTGAGTGTATTGCTGATTACAGTTGCTTTGCATTGTGTTTTGGTTTTTGTTTTCACTTGTAATATTAAATGATTGTATTAAAGCTTCATGAGATTTTAACAATTGTATTCTTAGTTTCTGCTGTCAGGCAACATTTTCTTTTATCAGCAAGTTGCTAGTTTACCTTTACATAATACATAAACTTTCTAGATTTGAAGTGCATATTCATAGAATCATGAAATCATAGAATGGCATGAGTTGCAAAGGATCTTAAAGATCGTCTAGTTCCACTCTCCTGCTGCAGACAGGGCTGCCAACCACCAGATCAGGCTGTCCAGGGCCCCGTCTAACCTGGCCTTGAATGCCTCCGGGTATGGGGCATCCACCACTTATCTGAGCAACCTGTTCCATTGCCTCACCAGCCTCTGAGTAAAACATTTCTCCCTACCATCTAATCTAAATCTCCCGTCTTTCAGTTTAAAACGATTCCCTCTTGTCCTATCACTATCAGACCTTGTAAAAAGTCAGTCTCCCTCCTGATTATAAGATCCTTTTAAGTACCGAAAGGCCACAATGAGGCCTACCTGAAGCCTTCTCTTCTCCAGGCTGAACAAGCCCAGCTTCTCAGACTTTCGTCATAGGAGAGCTGCTCCAGACCTCTGATCATCTTGGCCCTCCTCTGGACCCGCTTCAACAGCTCCACATCTTTCTTGCTTTGGAGACCCCAAGCCTGGATGCTGTGCTTCAAATGGTGCCTTAAAAGGGCAGAGTAGAAGAAGACTCTCTTGCCCTGCTAGCCACCCCGGTTTTCATGTAGGCCAGGATACAGCTGGCCTTCCAAGCTGCAAGCATACACTGTTGGCCCCTACCCAAGTGCACCTTGCAATTGGCTTTCTTGAGCCTCATATGGTTGATGTGTGCCTGCTTCTGAAGCTTGTCCACATCCCTTTCTTCTATTGTATCAACTGCAGTACTCAGCTTGGCATCATCTGCAAACTTACTGAGGGTTCTCTTGATCCCACTGTCTATGTCATTGATAAAGATGTTGAAGAGCACCAGTCCCACTCATCACCGACCTCCAACCTGGATACAGAGACACTGACCGCAACCATCTGGCTGTGATCACCCAGCCAATNTCTCAGACTTTCATCATAGGAGAGCTGCTCCAGACCTCTGATCATCTTGGCCCTCCTCTGGACCCGCTTCAACAGCTCCACATCTTTCTTGCTTTGGAGACCCCAGGCCTGGATGCTGTGCTTCAAATGGTGCCTTAAAAGGGCAGAGTAGAAGAAGACTCTCTTGCCCTGCTAGCCACCCCGGTTTTCATGTAGGCCAGGATACAGCTGGCCTTCCAAGCTGCAAGCATACACTGTTGGCCCCTACCCAAGTGCACCTTGCAATTGGCTTTCTTGAGCCTCATATGGTTGATGTGTGCCTGCTTCTGAAGCTTGTCCACATCCCTTTCTTCTATTGTATCAACTGCAGTACTCAGCTTGGCATCATCTGCAAACTTACTGAGGGTTCTCTTGATCCCACTGTCTATGTCATTGATAAAGATGTTGAAGAGCACCAGTCCCACTCATCACCGACCTCCAACCTGGATACAGAGACACTGACCGCAACCATCTGGCTGTGATCACCCAGCCAATTCTTTATCTGCCTAACAGTCTACCCTTCAAACCCATATCTTTCCAATTTATTAATAAGGATGTGGTATGGGACCATGTCAAAGGCCTTGCACAAGTCCAGGTAGATGACATCACCAGATCCATCAAGCGTGATCTGCCATTGGTGAAGCCATGCTGGCTGTCTCAGATCACCTCCTCATCTTGCATGTGCCTCAACAGAGCTTCCAGGGGCATTTGCTCCATGATCTTCCCAAGGCACGGAGGTGAGGCTCACCAGCCTGTAGTTCCCTGGGTCTTCCTTTCTCCCTTTCTTAAAAATGTGAGTGATGTTTCCCTTTCTCCAGTCACTGGGGACTTCACCTGACAGCCATGACTTTTCAAATATGTTGGAGAGTGACTTGACAACCACATCAGCCATTTCCTTCAGAGCCCTGAGATGCATGTTGCCTAGTCCCATAGACTTGTACACATTCAGCCTTGTGAGGCAGTCGTGGGCTTGCCCTTCTCTTACAGAAGGAGAGACTCTGCTCCCCAGACCCCTGCCCAAAAGTTCAGGGACTTGAGAGACATGGGAAGCCTGACAGACAGTGAAGACTGAGACAAATAACTTGTTGAATTCCTCAGCCTTCTCCATGTCTGTTGTAGTGAGTTCTCCCTTTTCATTTATCTCTCCTTGGTCTGTCTCCTCTGAATATTGTACCTGCAGAATCTCTTCCTATTATTTTTCACATCCCTCAAGAAGTTCAGCTCCATCTGCACCTTGGCTTTCCTGATCTCATCTCTGCACATCTGGACAGCATCCGTGTATTCTTCCCAGGCACACATCCCTGGTTCTACTGCCTATACGTGTCTCTCTTGTCCCTCAGTTTAACCAGCAGGTCCATGTTCAAACATGCTGTTTTCCTGCCTCCTCTTGTTGATTTCTTATGCTGGGAGAGGAAGAGCTCTTATGCTCTCAGAAAGATGTCCTTGAAGAGCTGCCAGCTCTGCTCTGCTCCTTTATCTCTAAAGACAGTCTCCCAGGGGACCTCATCAATAATTCCTTAAACAGCTAGAATTTTGCTCTCTTGAAGTTCAGGGTCCTGACTTATGTTTTTTGTCATGACCATATTCCTTGATATCACAAGCTCAACCAGGGCATGGTCACTACATCTCAGACTGCCTCCAGTCTTAACCTCTTCTTCCACATTAGTGAACACCAGATCTAGCAACATTTCTCCTCTGCTTGATTTCTCTAATAACTGGGACAGTAAGTTATCCACAATGCGCTCCAAGATTCTTCTGGATTGCTTGCAGCCTACTGTATTGCTTTCCCAGGAGACATTCAAGTGGTTGAAATCCCCCATCAGGATGAGTCTTCAAACATGATGTTTCTTGTAGCTGAAGTAAGAAGGCATCATCCACAGAGTCCCCTTGATCAGGTGGTCTATAGTAGACCCTGACCACCAGATTCTTTATTGGAAAAATTGTTCTGCAGAGGTTATGAATGCTGACAAAAGGAGAAAAGGGAATGAGGTCATGCTACTGAATGACCTTAGATGTAAAGCTGTCAAAATGGTAGCTGTTTTAAAAGGTAGACTAATTAGAAGCATCCAGAAGATGACTGAGAAGTAGATCAAGTAGACAGTTTTCTACAACTCCCTCCCTGTCCCTGTCCAGCTCCACTTTTTTTAAATAGTGCAGATCATTCTAATATTAGTCCCACTAAAATAAGTAGGAATGGTGACAAGCTCCATCACCTTTGCAAGAAGTACTTCATACACAGATCAAAATATATATGTGAGTCTGTATATAAATATATATCCACAGTACATGTGACTACATTATTCATGTGTACATATGTGAATACAAATATATATACTGAGAGCTTATGATGTTTCTCCTTCCTACTGTTTCCTTTATTCTCTTGGAAAACATTCTCTTGGAAAACATAACACTGGCTACTTTTGACAGCAGTCTGCTGTATTTTAGATAAGATCTTTGATATCTTGGAAAGAAAACTCCCTTATGTACCTTGCAAAATATCCAGCAGTGTCTTTCTCTTATATCTCTAGACTATATCTGAAAAGCTGCTTTGCCAGATGGCACTGTAGATCTATAACATTTAAACATACTTTTGGCAGCCCTGTGCATGCATAATGTAATATCCTGGGTGAAATATTTTTGCTTGCCAGGCTAAAAAAGTGTGTAAACTTCAGAACTGCATCCAATGACACCTGAATATCTATCTATATTTTCTTGTCCAAGTACCTACAGAGAACTTGGCTTAGCCAGTAATAAGCAGATAAAACAAAAGTCTAGTTCTCTACTACACCTGTTATCTGTCTCTTACCAAAAGATGTGACAAAAGTAGTGAATTCCTTTAAAAGTTCTAATGTTCTGGATCTGGGACTGCTGAGCAAAACGTACCTTTACTGTGCTGATAGTTATTTATACTTACATTGTTATACTAGAGGATTTTTTTTGTTTGTTTTAGGTTATAACTATCTGTTATTCATAGAGCTATTTTCTGCATGGTTGTAGCACAGGCAGTCTCCTCTGTATCACATGTGATAAACAATTTAAGACTTATGTAAATAGTCTGACCTCTTTATTTAGCTGAGGCATGCAATTAACATTATTTACCAAATACATGACATTTGGTGATATTTACCAAATAGATGGTATTTGCCAAAAAGCATACCATTAACCCAATGGAAATTCACAAAACATTTGGAATATAGGGAGCAGGCATAAAAAAAATAGTAGAAAATGCTGACTGAAATTTCAAACCCTATCAAGTTCCAGACATGGCCATAACTTCGTATTTATTCGGCTAATCAGTGATTAGGGCAACTGCAGAGCAGCTTGCAGAATGAGGGTGGGAATTTTGATGCCTCTACTCGTTAGTGGTATTGAGATCTTAAGTCAATGCTTTGGGTTGATTCTGTTACTTGAAGTTCAAATCATAATCTTATGTAAGTATATTTGAAGTGCTGGTAAGCAGTTCCACCGTCTTTTACCTTACTTGTGTATAAGCATACTGTTAGACTTTTTTTGTAGTGGAGAACATTTAAATAGGAGTACCTTTTGGGAATATGCCTACCAACCAACTAGTCAGCAGTGGCAGAGATTCTTCTCCTTCTGGTACAGATGTACCATTGTACAGAAAGCTGGTGAGTAGAGAAACATAAATCTGTTGTTTAGTGATCAGGACTCTTTTTCAAGAGGAGTGCAGTCTTGTGTTTTGGTCCCTCTCTATGTAGTTGGATTTCTACTTCTGTATTTTATATTAGGCAGCATAGCCTCTGGATCTCCATCATGATGTTCTGCTAATTGTCAAGCTGTTGAGCCTTATCAAGACTGAAATGCTCTGTTGATTCCTAAGTTTTCAATTCTAAATGTCTTGGGAAAATTGAAGTGGAGCCAAGGCAGTTTAAGCATCTCCAGGATTAAACAGAAGCTGAATAGTGATAGTACATGTAGAAATGCCTTATCCACAGCTTAAAAAATCTACCATCCAATGACCATTTCTACTTTCCGTAGCTACTTTTAGTGTTCCTTCTGAAGTTCCTTGATCCTGATATTTTCTCTGCAACTCTACCATAAACTCTACTTAAACCAGTTCATTTCAGGCATGAAATGAAATGAAAAGTCATGGTTAAGAGAGATATTTAAATCTTTAGCAAAAGCTGAGGGGTGGAATGTGAGTTTAAAGAAGTATGAAAAAATTTTAGAAAAAAAAACAGCAAAGTGTAAAACTGCAGAGAGGAGTGAAGAGAAAACAACAGTGGAGACATGAAAGAATTATCAGAATTTTGGTTAAAGTACAATTAATTCATACAGTGTATGGAACTTAAAAGAGTTGACAAATATTATAGATTAAAAGATTTGAGGAAGACAAAATGATCAGGCAATCAGGTTTTTTTGTTTGTTTATTTTTTTACTATTTGAATCTTGTTTGATGTCTTACCATAAAAACAAATTAGTTTTTATTCTGTGTTTATTTCCAAGTCCATAGAGATTTAATAACTTCAGAGTATATTTGTAAAGATTTTTTGAGGAGGAGGTAAGAAATATAAAATCATTTTGGACGCAAAGACAGATGAAGTATCCATTAGCAGGTTAAAACATGCCTCACAACTGATGGCGAACCTAAATCAAGAAAACTAAAGGGACTTTAAGTACTTCAATGGCGAACCTGGAATCTACTAACCTAAAGAAGTAATGTTCTTCCTCAGCTTATCCAATCACTGATTTGTAAGTTTACTTAATATGGATAAGTTTTTTAGACTGCTGAACCAGTAACCATTTTGGACAAAGATGGAATTCATAAGTGATGTAGTGAGCAATATGCCTGTGACTCATGCTTAGATTTTTGGATTTATTTTTAGCAAACCACAGAAGTATCATAATAAAACACATCCTCTGGTTGCCCTCCAGCTCTCACCTGTGTTTAGAATCCTGGTGTAAAATCTCTTTTGGAGACTTTGAGGCTTTTGACACACTAATGTCTAGGATCACCTCTTTTACTGGACACAAGTTGGTTACCTATCCTATGAATCATAGCATATAACATATACTCATTATATCTATGTCAGACTTACCTACTATTGCTCCCAAAATAAAGGAAAAGTTGTGTCTGCTCTGATATTCGCTTGGATTATGGGGATTTTTCCATTCAGCAAAGGGATCTTCCATATAGTGCTTCATATCTAGCCAACTTAGCACTTACTGGTAGATCTCAGAGGGTCTTTCAAACAATGTCAAGGTCCTTGCACATTTAGACTTTTGCCTTAAGATAAAAATGTTGAGTAGCAGTGTCTTTCAGCTACCACTCAACTCAGAATTAAAAGCCAGATGTGGCTAGTTTTCATCAAAGTGAGGACTGTGTGCTTTATAGTTGTGCATTCTGTGCTTGCCAGAAACCTCAACAGAAACCAAGAGGCAAGAGCCACCAATCTTCAGGAGAGGACTCCTTGCCTCTTCAGCATACACCGATTACTGTTCCCATTTCAGGTGTTTGGTGGCAATGTGGCTGTGCCTCGTAAGTATTGACTCTCTCTCTCTCCTTTGTAGAACTGATCTGGGCTATGCTGAGTAATAATGGCTCATCCTCTTGCCCTGTAGTTTAGAACTAAAGCAAAAAAACTTGTAAATAGAGAGTAGAGGAAATACAATTCTGAAGGAAAGGAAAATATTGTTTCCTGAGAAGTAGAGACAGAGATACTAGTGAAGTGTTGATGAACCAAATTCTTTGAGAATCTTACTCCCTCACGTCTCATTCTGTGACCTTGGTAGCCTTGCTCTTCTTTTGGGAATTCTTAAAAACATGTTGTGCTGTAAATAATTGATAGGTATGTGTTATGGTTTGACTCAGCAGATAGCTGAGTTCCACACAGTTATTCACTCACCCTCCCCCCTCCCCAAATGGGACGGGGGAGAGAAGTAGAGAGATATGCAGTAAAATGCGTGGATTGAGATAAATGCTATTTACTAAAATAGTAAAGAGAACAAAAGAAATAACAGTACATATATATATATATATACACAAAGAGGATACGCAGAGCAAGGGCTCACAGCCACTGGTGACCCTTCCTCCCGGCTAGCCCCTTCCGTAACGAACGGAACCCGGAAACGCAACAAACCAATCACATGATGTTATATGGGATGGAATAGCTCCTTGGTCAATTTGGGTCAGCTGCCCTGGTCCTGTCCCCTCCCAGTTCCCAGCTCCTTATGCCCCCCTTAACTATTTCACTGGCAGAGGAATGCGGAAGTGAGTTATGTCCTCGGCTCCGCTCAACACTGCCAGGATGTTATCAGTATCTCGGAGGTACAAGATAAATTCATATGAGACACTACGAGAAGCATAACTTCTGTTAGAAACTAGGACAGTATGTCATGTTTCCCTTAATATTACTGCAGATTTCTGATTAACCATGGCTTCAAAATCTCTATTTCTATTTGGGGCATATTACTTCACAGATGTATAATTCAGTCTGCTGAGCACAGATGTTACAATGGTGCTTTTTTGACCTCCAGATGTGTTTATTATAATCCACTCATTGTAAAGAAACAGCAAATACTGATAAAAGTTCAAGGTAGTAAAAATTGCAAGCAACTGAAAACATCACTCTTCTGTTCTGCATTCCACTCAGGCTCTCTTGTGAATATATGTTGTAGATTGTTTTATTCCCTGATATTCAGAGCCCCATATATTTTAAATATACTTCCTGCTATAAGCTCTGACAGCTGCATTCCATTGGACTCATGAAGCTGTGACCAGAAGAAGAAATCTCACTAGCACAGAGAGGAAAACTAAGCTTATGAAACTTTCCACAGGTATAAATAAAAATGACTCTCAACCTCACACTATTCAGCAAAATTCAGCTCATTGAATTGGCTTTCTCTCGTGAAATTTCTTATGCACAGACACAGACTTGTCTGTCTTCTTTTTCTGATCTATGGAGAAGAGAGACTTTTATCTTTAAAATTTTTGGGTGGAGCCTGGATAATGTGATGTTAATCATCATGTAAGAAAATAAAAATTCAACAGCTAAGCAACAACATCTTCTGTCTTAAGCTATAGAAAAAAATACATGTATGCATACACCTGACTTTCAGGGTCCCAAGGGAAGTAGAAGAGAACATGAAATTATCATGAAGTACCTCAGTTTAGTGCTATATTCATAGGTGATGAGAGGGAATGTAACAGCTGGAGATGGTATGGAAAACGTGACATTGGCTTAATCCTGTTTGACTTAACTTGCATCAATGTTTTTGGCATCTAGAAATATTCACATCCTGGTCTTTTCAAAGGCTACGTGAGAATAACACTTTGATCATTTTTAGGAAGAATGATTTTTCCGCTTTTGTTTGGGAAATTTTGCATGGTCTGAAATTGATGAGCAAAAGAACTTAGCTCAGTTTTCTGCTGACAGCTGGACTCACAATCAGAAACTATCACTGGAAAGAAAGATTTTTTACTACACCTCTTGGTGTGTCATTCAACTAAGATTTCCTTTTTGAAGTGAGGCTATAGATCATTGTCAGAAGTTGTTTCTGTTTGTACAGTTTTATTTTATACTATTGTGTACTTAGTGGCTTTATTGATTACTGACCATAGCTGGATATCAGCTGCTACTTCACATATATCGCTTTTCTCTTTTTTTGTAATGCCTGTAAAGACATTATCTGTGGAAGGATGTAGTGACAGAACACCTGAATATTTACCTTTAGAATACTTCTATTTACTGGAATCCATGCTACTGCAATGTCTTTACATCTTCTGAAAGTCCTGTAAGCAGAGAATGGTAGGAACTTTCTGTTCATTCCTTTGTTTAGAATTAAGAAATTATTTACAGAAAAAAAGCATTTAATCTGTGTAGAATGTGCCTGGTTTAAAATTCATTAGACATGCTATAAAACATCATTCTTTTTTGGCTTCAGCTCTTATGATTTGCTTATAATGTGTCTGATTCCAGTGTAGAGGTAGCATGATTGTTGTGATTCAGCTGTAGGTCTATTCCTAGTCTCTTCTGTAAATGTGGCTTAAATCCCACTTTGATACCATTTCTTAGATTTACAGACCTTTTCAAATGTTTCTTGTTTTCTGTCTGGTAGCATACAAAAGTACAAGAATCATTTCACTCCTCCTCACAAAAGTATTGGGAACATGGAATGGGAATTACATTAAGGATAAATTTCTCCGGTTGCAAGTTTTTGCACCTTGAAATGTATTGTAATTCTTAAATTTATCCTGACCTTCATGATTTTGTACTTATCTGACTATATTATGCTTCCAAGAATGGCATTACTAATTTTATACCTGAAATAAATTATCTAGAGACAGATCGCTTAAGAGTTGTACATACAACATTGTCAAAAATGAATAGTTTCTCATTTTTTCTTATCCTTATGATGCTCATTTGAAGGATCCTCCACTTGATCATGTTCATAAATATCTGTTGTTTTTTTGGTGGGTTGTTTTGGTTTAGTTGTTGGTTTGTTTTTTTTTTCCCTCTCCCCTCTTGCATACTCTTATCTTAGTGGAAAACATCAAGAACTATGACACTTGTCTCTGAAATATTTCAGGGTAAAGCCAAAAAAAATGTATCTTCTAATTTCAGAGCTTTCATTCATATTGCCACAGAGAACTGTTCTATTTGTACTCATCTGCAATACTTTCCCTATGCCAGAACGTTAGTTATCAAAGACTGGTACTTAAATGAAATTACCTGTTCAGTTTTCTTTCCTTTTAACAAACATGGTTATTTTTACTTTTTTATTATTTATTTATTTATTTTTACGTACTAATAACAGAACTTCAGGAGATTTGAAGACCAAGTCAGATCGGAATCCAGCAAAATAAAATCTTGGTCCATCTGTCAAGCTGTTGCATTTCATTTGTAATGCATTAGCTACATTTCATCAGTTAGTTCCTGTCTCAAGAACAAAATATCTGTCTGTATAAAATTAGCCTGTAAAATGATTTCCTTAGGGAAACGAAAGAGATCCACACTTTTGGCATTTGAAAATCCACATTCAGTACTTGATTGAGTGCCCGTGTGTATGTATCACCAGAATATACTTAGATACCTATTATCTCATGTGAATATTTGTGAAGATGGAACAAAAACCTTAGAAGTGTATTGGAACTCTTAGTAAAGTGCAGGCTATAGAAGTCATATAATTTCAGTTTAAATAAACATCTGACTTCAGTTGCACAAATCTCAGCCAAACCAAAAGGACCCTGGTAACAATGATAAAAGGCAATGCACTTCTGTAGAATTGTGAAAGACAAAATTCTATAATAAACAATCTCAATATCAGAAAGGCATTTAAATGTCTCTCTAGAATTCACACATCAGTTAAAAGTCTTTGGTTGTAAATCTGAATAATGCTAAATAAATCAAATATGACAGTCGTTTTTTGCTAAATACCTTCTGCTGTGATCTGAATACCAGCTGTCTGATACTTTCAAATATGAAATAGGTTATGGAGTTGGATTAACTTCATCTCACCTAGAAAGGTGCAAATGATGTTATTACTTCCAATTCTGTTTAGGTGATAATTAACTAGAAATAAAGTAGTAAAGATGATGCAGCTGTTGTATGAAATTATGAACCTGCCATTAGTCTGCATGTTGTATTGAAATCAATAGTGCTTTAAAGTCAATAGGATCTATGTGATGAACAGAATTTGATTCTCGTTAGACATTTTCTTATGCTTATAATCTTTGAGATTTTTCCCAAGGAAATATCTCTTAAGTTATACCCTGAATTACTTACTGGGGAAAAAAACAGCAACTATAACGTCTGCAGTAGCTTTTGAGCAAGGATATGGAAATGTTCTTTCTAGGGCAGAAAGAATATTCAGAAAGACATCTGGATTATCCACTCTGTATTAGAGATTGTCAAGGGTTCTGTAAATTTCCACTTGACTTCTAGATTCCACAGCTGATTTGTTGTTGGGGATTGTTGTTCTCACTGATGTGTCACTTTCCCTTGGAGGGACCTCAGAAGCAGTGCCCTGACATGATACAGTTTTTAAGAAATGCTCACAATTTCTTCCCAGGCTACCTCTCCATCTTCCATGAATCACTGATTTAGATGCAGTTTGGAATTATATTTCACCCTTGTCAGTAACAGAACTAATGCACAAAGTTTCAGGAAAGCCAAAATTATTAGTATTAGTGTATTTATTGGATACTTGTGATTTACTAGTTGTTATTTATTACTATTATATGAGAACCAGAGTTGATATATTTTTCTTCAAATAGCTGGTTGTGTTAATAAGTAAGGATATCATGAAAGCAGGACTTCATTAAATATTGAGAACTCACAAAACTTGTCCATATTTTATTACACAAAGAAATGAAAAATTCCTAAAGCTCTTAGTCTGTATGAACCATTCATGATTTTGATAATAATTTTCAGGAACACTGCTACTGTCATGCCACCTTGGGGGCAACCTCAGTCATTTATTTACTTTTTGATGTGTTTGATATAACATTGTCAAAACAGAAAAGCTGCAAAGCAATTAAAAATCCTCTCTTTGCCCAACTGGAGTAATTTACCAACACAGAAGCCCTTTGATGCGTTCAGTTTTATTGGGAAATAAAAAACTGTATATTTCTTACAGCTTTTGAAGAGATTCATTTTGAATTTTTGTGTCAGGAGATGTACAAGTGTTAACTGTAAATGAGAAATGTATGCAAGGTAGTCAACTACTGCTGAATTTCAATGAACTTTGAGGTTCTAATGTCATGAAGCTCTGTCAAGTGTTAACAGAAATTAAAGATAAAATTCATATGGAGCTTTCACAAATCACAGCCTTATCTGTCAACATTTTATAATAACCTAACAGTTATGATCTATCAAGGTATTAAAGTGCAATTCTAAGCCCCAAAGGAAAAATCATGACATTCTCAGACCAATAAAATAACAATAAATATTTTTATTGAACAGCATTGTCAAGCTTTCCTTTCAAACTTTTCTCACTAATTGCATTTCAAACAACTTCTATTACAAATTCTGAAAATCGATAGGAAAAAACACTGAGACTGTTATAACTTTGAAATACTTTAGATGCCACCAGTTTATGTTTATGTAATGTTTCTTTCCTCTTGTATTTTTTTTTCAAAGCCAATTTTATATTTTTTATAACATAGTTTTCTTTACAAGCACGTTAAACTGTGAAACTACAATTCCCATTTAGCAGGGCAGGAGAGACATTTAATACATGAAAGCATTCCATCTTCCCTATCAGCACTTAAATTTCTATAAAGAGCTCTGTTATATAAATCCAGAAATGTAGCTTTACATTCAACTACTTGGCCCTAACTTCGAAAATCTATCAGGTCTATGAAATTCATTATACTTATTCAAAACTGTATTAATCTTATTTTCCACTGTTGAAAACACAAAGGATTAGAGCCAGATTCTGGTCTACATTACAGCCTCGTTTTGCTGCTTCAAGGTTCAAAGGGCCAGAAAGCCAATCATAATAGTCAGCAAAGGGTTGGATCAGTTTCATCTGTCTTCACTTAAGTTTTCCAATGCAGAGTCATGCAGAATGTTTCAAGTATTCCCTGTTATAAGAAAATCTGCTTGGCATTGTCTAAATAAAAAAAATATTCAGGAACATTGTATCTTAATTAGTTATCAATTTGCCATTGTGTTTTCACTGAATGGTTCAGAAGTTACATGTTTGTTCAGGGTGTAGAAAATCAAAGTTCTGTTCTTAGGCATGTATGTGTGCATTAAACATACCTGTCTAGGAAGATTAGAAGTCATATGCCAAGAAAGTTCTCTGATGTCTAGGCTATCCACAACTCACCTGATATTGAAACTGTTTTTTCCTTACCTAAAGTAGTCAAACTTTCAAAAGATCAGGGACAGGATGGATTACATTTGACCCTATCCAAGTGCCATAATAATCAAAAGATTGTTCTTATTTTTTGGTCTATTAATTGCTAAATGCTTTATACAAAGTCAAACAGAAGAGGACTACCTTCAAATGCATAGTTTTTCATATACAAAGTAGAACACTCAGGTTCAAATCTAATCTTTTTCTGATTTTGCAAAATGTATGCTTACGCAAGCAAGTACTCTTAGCTCTTAAATGGGTACCTGAGTATTGGAAATAAAAGTGCATTTGGAAAGGAATCTCTTACAGTTGATATATGAAATTTCTTTCTGTTTGCAGTGAGAATCTAAGGTGAAGGCTTACCTTCTGTTTTTGTGGCTAGGACATGTGCTTTAGAAACATGGGTTCAGCTCTCTCTAGCTGGAGGTAGATCTTGAAACTGTATTTCCCATGTGTCAGGTAGACATTGTTACCAACTACTGTATGTATTAAAAAGACATTGTCTTCTGCTGTGGGTATCTGTCCTTTCATTTCCTTTGCAATTTTATACAAGAAAAAAGGAGGTTTGGGGGCTTTTTATTTCAGCAGCAAATCTCATTTTAATGTTTTAATCATTTTAAGTTTTGTTTGCTGTGAACTGTTTTTAGAGGGATGTTTTTCTGTTTCCGGTCAACTGCCAAACCACAAATAATCTCTGTCTCCTTATGTCATAAAAACCTAATTTTAGGTTGTGGACAAACTGTAATAGCTATAATAGTTTAAGAACCTTTGAAGAGCTGCCTTTTTACCATTTCTTTTCTGTAGGAATACCAAACAAATTTTTCTTACCGTTGTCCATTTAGTTTTTTTTTTAACTGCATTTTTTCGGATAGCTTCTGCACCCTGTACAGAAGTTTTGACATAGTTACTATGAATCACTGTTTTATCTCATATTTAAGCTATATGCTGCTGTCCTCAGTCCAGTGGAACGATTAACTTTGTGTGAAACATGCTGTTTAGGAGAAAGGCACAAAGCATTCTGCTTCTCTAGGAAAGAGTGTTCCGGTGGTTCAGGAGGGTGACTGGGGCTTTCCTTCCTTAGGCAAGTGGGACAAAGATCATTGCACAGGGATCCTCTTGCACGGGACTGTTTGCATGTTGTGGAAAGTTTTTTTCACGTGCTAATTTCAGTAAAACATGGCTGAACTAAGGGAATACTTATGCCGTGGGGAGATTTCTTGCTTTCATTATAAACTTCATTAGCTATAAGAAAACCTCAAGATGTTTGCTGCAGTTGCCGACAGCCTCCTCATCTTAGAACCTCACTATGACCTCATTATTGCATTGACTGTTTTCAAATATACTTGCTTTTTAGACCCTGCCACTTAATATTTCTTACTGGACTTAAAGCCAGTTCTTTGACTTCGAATAGTTATTAGTGCTTGTTTGTAGGGAATGATGCTCTGTAATCTCTTCACTGTGTGATTTTTAAAATGATTTCATGCTTAGATTATGTCTTTCATGCAAAAGGAGCGCATATATTCCTAGCACTGACATTTTTAACTTACGTGAATGTATGAAAGCAAGACTAGAATCCCTGAGGAAAACTCCCAAACTTTTCATTTAAAATAATTTAAAAAAGACAGTTTTTCATCATTAGCTCTAGATTATGATACTGCATTCCAGCTTCTAGGCAGGAACACTGGGACAGAGAGAATTTACATTAGCTTAAATCTTGGACAGTCTTTCTTTAGAAAAGAGCTCCTGTTGAAGGAGAGCTTGTAGAAGGAAGGAGATTGCTTTCATGCTGTGATATCTTTTTTTGTCTAGGAACAGCCTCAGTTCTGCAGAAGTACTAAGAACTACAGAAACAACTACAAATACATTTCAGAGTCTGTTGTTTCAGATGGAATGTCATATTGTCATTGGTAATCTAAAGATATCATAAATCTGGTGAGTTTTGGAGAAACCAGTGTCAAGCATATTTTCAATCCATTTCTACCTGGCGAGTTCTCATTCTGAGATTACTCCATTTGAACAGGAGAAAAATTTTGCTTGGAAAGGAAAAATGGAGTTCAGAAGTTAATAGGATCTAGAATCCAGGAAAGAAGGATACATTTCTTTGGACATTTAAACATTCATTAATTGAGAAAATTATATCATTCAACAGAAACATTAAATCCCAGTTTAAAAACCCTCCTCTGCTTTTGTGGAATAAATATTCAAAGTACAATTATGGTCTTAAAATTACTTTTTTGTCCTTCTTACCATTATATTTTATGTCAGAATTGTGGTGTAGCTTTCCAATTTTATGAGTTTTATGTAATACAGATCATAAATTAAATGCTCAATTTTGGAGTATTCTTTTTGCTTTGGTAGAGAACAGATGTTTAAATTTTATGGTACCAGGAACTAGTATTTTGTGGCAAAATTCTTTCAGAGCTAACTTCTCTTTCTTTTATGGTATTATTGGAGATACACGTGTCTGTAAATACAGAAGACTATATGCTATTCTTTTATTGTAAGAAATGTCCTCAGCTGTAACAGATAATACTGTATGTAAAATCCAGAAGAGAATCTGTGGGTAGTAGGCACAGGAGAACAGTATCTCTGTGTGGTGGTTTCTAGAGAAATATTTTTCGTTTTGAGTTTTCACGCATGCACACATAATTATTATGTTTACAGAATTGGGTTGTTGAGAATTATATTATGCCTCACTTGCTTGAGATCTGTCTTGAGCTCACATACTTTGATTTGTTGAACTTCAATGACTCAAAAAATCAAAAGTGTGTGTTCTGGAACAAGAGATTATGGCTTTGCTTTTGATCACCAGAAATGTGTTTTGAGGACTTGTAGTATACAGAGTTTTACTTACTGTCTTTAAACTGCAGTGACTTGGAAAAAGCTTTCAGTTTGTGAATACAAAACTAGGTGAATTTCAGCTATTTCAGCTAAAAGTTTATCCTTTTACCAATTCACCTTGATTTTTCTTTAGTATTGCCTTTTTAAAATTAGTTTCATTTTAATTTCCTGATTCATATCTACTGCATTCTACTGAACAAGATTTCAATGAGCTTGAACACAAAAGATAAACATACAAAATAACTTAGTGATTTTGGTGCCCCACTATCATTAGGATTAGATGTTTCTAGACAACTTTCAAAAATCTCAGCTTTACACATGAATTGCTCCGAAAGTAATGCCTCCTATTTTTTATTTCCATAGAAACTACATCAGCTACATAGAATACAATAACACTATTTGATAGAGCAAAATCTCAGATACAAAACACTAGTTTTCAACATAGCCACCACCACTAGCTGATTCATGTGGATAGACTGATCAACACTCTTCATTTCGTGGTGCGATACCTGTGCATGACTGTCTGGAATGTGATGTGTATTTCATGTTGCTGCTGCCAATGCTGAAATGCACAACCTACTGCCTCAGTGTGCTAACATCCATTGTTTGGTCTCCATAAATGTTCAGCAAGTGTCATGAATCTCAATGGGTGCAATTTTTTCCATGTGGAAGAATTCAATTCCACACCTTTGCTCCGTCTGCACTTCCATGTCAGACGCCATTTTGTCAGAGTGTCCCTCTGTTGCCATCTGTTGCATGGCAGCGTGTAACAGAATATTGGCGGAAAGGTTCAGCCTCAACTGCTGTACCACCAACATCTGCCTCTGACATCATGGGCCAACATAATAAAATAGGATGCATTACTTTTAGCGCAGCCCCCATAGTTGGACAACATTAAAAATAAGGCATTGACTCCTGGAGAAGCTCTAGAACCCAATCATTCCCTGAAGCCCTCTTGCTGTCATTAGCTAAGGGCTTTCTCCATTGCAGCCCAGTTATCTTCTTGAAACAGGGAAACCTCCACCCTCTGTAACATCATCCTATCACTATGGAAACTAATGCATTGCTACTAGTTCTGTGTTGGGGGGCATCAGGTAAGTCACTAATGTGGCAATATGGCTGGAATAATTCTGTTTGTTCCAGAGCTAAACCTGAAATCCCTTAGCCTTCTGGAGGTTGTGAATAGTTGGAGTGTAAAACAGTAAAGGCTGTATGTAAACATAAATGTTTCCAGTACTTAGTAAATATCTTTTGTGAAACTGCACAAGAGGGAGAAATGTTTGGTATGTCTTTCTTGGTGCAAGTTCTTTATCAGCATGCTTTGGAATGGAGGTCTAGCTTGATACCTGCTGTAGTTTTGGGTTTTTTTTTGATTTTGAACCTCTAAGTCAGTCTAAATCCATTTCTCAGCATGTTCGTAAACAAATCTGTATCTTATTCACAGAAAAAAAGGGCAAGTTTAGAGTAAGTCACTCTAAACATTTTTGGGCAACTCTGGTCTGAATTCCAGGTTTATGACAAATACTAGAATAACATAAAATGTCATCTGGTTCTGCTGAAATTTTTTGTTGGTTTTCCCGCAATCTCCTTGCAAATCATTGGCATCAGTGTCAGCATTAGCACTGTCAGAGATCTGGACTGTCATGACATAACATTGAGGCATGGACTTTTCAAAAGTAAATGTGACATCAGACACAAAATCTGTTTGTCATCACTGCTCTAGAACCTTGTCCCACATATTCCATGTCAGGAATATGTTCTGTTTCTCTGGACTAGCAGACAAATCTGCTTGATTTAACCTACAGGGAAGAGGCATTCTGCAGCTTCTGTGCTCTCTTCAAAAACAATTCTGTTTTATTTTTCTGTAGCCTCTGCTTCACATTGACTTATTTAAATAGCTCTAAAAAGTACAGTTTTCACTGTGCTTTTCTTTCTACCACTCATACTCAATCATTTCATTTTTTTCCTTCCTCTTGCAGTCATCTTCTGCTATTCTCTTTAGTTGTTTTTTGAAGAGAATATGTAAAATGTAGTTCACTTATTTCTCTAAAGCTATTCAGAGCACACACAAAAAAGTGGACAACATTAATTTACTGTGTATGGGAACTGTCTTCCCATTGCTGATAGCAGTATGTGTAACTCCTGAGATTCTCCAGGCTTAGAGTTGCCCATTTAGGGCTTTTTTTTTTTTTGCCACTAAAGAAATAGTGTGTTTTGGGCATGCTCCCCTAAATTCCTGAGTTAAAACAAACTTTTTCTAGGAAAGCACTAAACTCTTGTCAATAAATTTGGAAACAAAATTAAAAAGAGAAAAATGGTGTCAAATAATAGAATTGTAGATCGTACTTAAGAGTCAAATGCGATTCTAGCTGCCCATTCTTATTTGAGATGCTGGTGACTCATCTACCAATACTCCAAAACTGATTCTATATGTTTTACCACAATTAAATGTGCTTTATGTAAAGCTCTGCTTGTTTCAGTCCTTTGTTAGTGACTTCAGTCCTTTGCTAGGCCATTTTCTCTCTGGTTCTTCTGCTGAACTTTATTTCTCCAGATCTGGTCTCAAGACCTCTTCCATTCAGTTGGTCCTTGTATAGGCTGCTGTAAATGTTTACTCCCTGACTGATACTAGAAAATTGCAATACCCAGTTGTCTTGGCCAAAATTCCTAGAGGAAACCATGTTTATAGTTCAACATACGTTTTTTTGTAGTATGTGAGAAAAATAATCAATCCGAACCTCTTGTATTCCTAACATATTTGACTAAACGACATGCTTCGTGGATGTTCTGGGGAAACCAACATTGCTTGAATATTTCTCTCTTACTGGTATTGTTTCTTTGACAGTTTTGATTTTATAGCAACTTCAATCATGTGTATCCTATTCCTTCACCTCTGGCATTTTGCAAATAATGCAATTCTCAGTTCCTGCTACCATAACTGCCTTCATCAAATTATAATTCATCAATCTCCTTCTCCCACAGCCACAGAGGAAACCCCAAAAGGAGACCATGTCAGCTAAACAAGAAAATGCTAAATGTATATGTGTAAGAAAGTCTATTAATTGAAAATGAAAAAGAAGAAAAGAAAAAGAAAAAGAAAAAAGAAAGAAAAATTAGGTGTAGTAGTTAATATGGCCCCAAGGCAACATTGGCAGTAACTTATATGCTGACAATTTAAGCAAGCTTTATGAGTCTGTTTATTCTACGCTCAATAGTACATGAAAATAAGTACCAACAAGTAGAACAGCAAAATGGACCGGTATTATCCAAAAGGTATAACATAGGAATAAATTGTCAGAAGAACGCTAACATTATATTTACATTTGTACTAAAGAAAAAAAAAAGTTTCTTTTTTAAAGGCTTCTATGTTTCTTATAACATTTGATTAGCTCCCTGTTTGAAGCAAAGCTGTAGGAATTTCTGCCTGAATTACAAATGTTTATAGAGCTGTACATGCTATCAAGAGCTATGGAGAATGGTATTTGCAGGGCTCTTATTCATTCCTGATTCTCGGCTAGCGTTTAGGTGATATGGAAAAGTGTAGGGCCACAAAACTGCTTCTATCTAGAGTTATTTTGTGGCACACTACAGTACATTGGCTGCTGGACCTAGCCTCTGAGCTGGGGAGAGTATGGATGTACACAGGCAGGTTTCCTACAGTATGCAACTCATTGACGATTTCTTTAAAAAATGGTTTTGTAAATGACAATGAAAATAAATGAAAATCAAGTTTTGACTGTGTTTCTGCAGCACCCCCCCTCCCTTGCACCCCAACAATTGTATAAAATCTTCCTTTTAAGTCCTGTCTTATGTGATCAGAAATAGGAGTAGATATTTTTATAAGTGTAAAGGCATTTAGTTGCTAAAATTCTGTCTAGAAGTGCAAATTAAGAGATTCTAAAAAATTCTAGATAACTGAATACTGTGAATCCTGTACAGTTAGGAATAGGAACCTGGAACCTATATAGATTATTGCTGACACAGTGATGTTCTCAGCTGCTACACAATTTCCAAAGAAAGCAAAAAAACAATTACTATTAGAAAAAATAACTTCGATCCGAGATGTAAAATGAACAGATATGTTTCTAAGCAATTTCTGAGTTTCAAACCTGAACAGAGAACACAAATACAAGATAATGCAAAGTTTAGTTTTGATTATGAGTAAATCATTAATGACAGAGAGCTGTTGAATAATACACCTTCTGCTGAGAATCTTCTGCATCTTATCTCAAGAATAATCAAGAGAGAGAATACATTAAATCCTTAATAAATGATGAAAGTATCAATTGATCTTAGTAATTTAAGGTGCACAGAAAAATTAGAAATATAAAGAAAGAGCATGACTCTATGTCTCTATCCCAGTCCTTGTCCCTTAGAAATGATGTTATCCCTGCATGAGATACGTGGAATTGGCTTGCAATTAATAAGAAACCTTAAGCAGCTCAACATGCAGTGATGACATTCTAGAGAGCTTGTTAAAATTACGTAGTATAGTTAGTGGAAGAAAGAGATAATAGGAAAATTTTGCTATATAGCAGCTCGTCAATACTACTGAGCTACCCCTTATGTTTGACCATTTGGTCTGTTATATTTTATGTATTTAATTTTTCTTAAGGTGTTGAAAGCTTGTATGTCATTTCACTGCAGATTTAACTATGATGACGTGCAAAGCACTGTGCTTTGTCTCAAGGTTTATTTAATATGGGGTTATTATGGTTAACTGTAATGTACTTTTGAAGTATAGTAGCTCACCTGTTTATGATGTAACATATTCTCACTGCTCCAGCGCTAAAATTACTAAACTGATTTAAATTGATGATTTAGTTCGAACTGCCTGCTGTCATGTACCAAAACTGACAACTGATTTTTTTCTTGGTATAGTGTCAAATATATGAAAAAGTTGTGTTTTTTTTTTTTTCTTTACTAGACTTTTTTAATAGATAGTGTACTGTGCATCTTTCTTTTCCCCCAGAATGCTTCATCTCTATAGGCCTCTATTGCTAGGTATGTATCTCCATGCCACTGCACAATGTTTAGTAGTAGTACTCCAGCTGGGCACAATAACATAATATGCCCAATAAGCTACCTGAAACACAGGGAATAATAACTCTATTAACTCACAAGGAATATGGTGCTGTTGGAGTTATATAGTTTTGGTATTCAGTAGCATCTGTGTTGCAGCATACCTCTTACAGGCTTGCACACTGCCAATGAGACAAACATCTTTGGCCGTTCTCAGTGATGGTCTATGCACCAGATCCTCTCTGGTTTTTGCAGGTAGACACCCTGAATATAATCAGTGGGCTTGATACAACAGGAGAAGTATTACAGGAATTGCAAAGCAATTCTGTTCCTCTTGATGGCCCATGAAGGAAGGCAAGGAATAAAAAGAATAAATGCCATTCCAAGTGTTATTCTCTGTGTTGTTCCCGTAGAGGAAACAGGAGTTTAAAAAAAAAAAAAAAACAATGAGTAAAACTTATTTTTCCATCTCTGAGTGAGGAAATATTTATATGAAGTACACAGGTGACTGATTTTCTGAACAAGAAGGGTTCCCATTATGCACAGGCATTCTGTAATCATTAAATTAGCAGTTTGATCATAAAGACTATTATAATAATTGCATGGCTGCAGGTAACTTTTTATATTTAATTTTCTGTGAATGCCCAAAACCCATGTCATGTTGAACAAGATCCTTTTCAGAGATAGTTCATTCCTTTGCGTGTCAATGTTAATTTGTACTGTTTTGTGTTGGTTAACACGCTCTTGTTAAAGTTATTGGAGGACAGCAGACCAGAATTTAAAGAGGCAACCTTGCGGACTTTGTTGCTCTTATTGCTTTTTGTTGCTCTATTTCAGTCTATTTTAGAAAAACTGTCTTTTATTTACTAGAGCAGTTGAGCATAAGCACAGGTAAATAAATGTAATTTCCACTATGTGCAATGTAGCGTATCCTCTCACTGCCCTCTCTAGAACTTCAGAGTAGTGATCTCTGCTATTTTTATTTGCATTGCTAAGCTGAGCAGGAATCTTCTATTAGCTACAATACTTTATTTAGAAAAAAATTTGGCAACAAATACATTTTGGTAGCTTTTCTGAATAGATCTCCAGGACGGGTGCAGATCCTGACTGTTAATAATCCTTCTCTCAACTACGGCTGAAAAAGAAAAAGAAAAAAGAGAGAGAGAAGCAAAGAAATGAATAGCTGCTTCATCTGCTTTGTCTATGAACTGCACCTACTCTCTGCTGCTTTTAGATACTGGCATACAGTCCCTCCTGTGTACAGCCCAGGGTAAGGGACAGCATTTCTTTTTCCTTTCGCTTCCCAATACTGCCCTGCAGCTTTCCCCTCTTCCACCCAATGATCCAGCCAAATTAAATTCCTAATGCCAGTGAGCCTTCTTGAGCTGTGAAGAATTAGTTTTCCTCTGGTCTTTTCATTTATCTCTGAAATATTGTGTACTAGGATACAATAACTTGTAGTATGGAACATATGGCGATAGGATTCAGCAATAAATCCTTGCTAAGCAAGACCTGTTATACAACTCACTAATCTCATATATTCAGTTGTGCTACATCTTGCATCTCATCTGAGATCTGTCAGTAGGGGAAAGATCCATTTTTAATAACGCATTATGGAATTTATTTCTCTGTGTCAGTCCAGAAGGTCTGCAAAATATAGAC
This sequence comes from Penelope pileata, assembly GCA_013396635.1. Classification (NCBI taxonomy): domain Eukaryota; kingdom Metazoa; phylum Chordata; class Aves; order Galliformes; family Cracidae; genus Penelope; species Penelope pileata. Next base: position 93,354 of record WBMW01000013.1, read on the forward strand.
TGCTTATGTACACTCTGCATTTTAAACTGTCATGAAATTCTAGAAAAAAGGTTACAGAAATTCATGAAGACAATAATTAATAAATTTGCTGCCAAAGTTCAGCAAGAAAATAGGACTGAAGAGTCTATCAAGACCACTGAATTCTGTCCCTTGCTTTCTCACCACAGATTTCACTTAGAGGATATGGTAGAAGGGTTGACTCAAAGTTACTGTCAACTTCCTCCATGCTATCCTTACATTCCTTTATTCTATGCTGTATTATATACTACTGTTGCCTCAATTATAATCATCCAAAACCAAACAGGAATAAAGTACCGATTTGGTCAGTTTTCTTTTCTGGAAGTTTGTGTCTGTAAAAAAATGACAAGAAGATGAAAGAAACTGGTGAAAAGCTGGAGGAAAAGCAGCAGCTACCAACCCCAGCTTGCCTCTGCCCACAAACAAACAAAAAACCTTTCAGAATGCTTTAAGTTTGGTCGTGAGCAAACAAATACATGTACAAAACAGGAGCAGCAGTTCGTGCATGCTTTTGAAGATAGAAGAATTGCACCAATTTCTTCAAAGAACAGAGAAGAAATTTCTTCTCCTGACAAGAGACCTGAACTTCAACTAAATGCTTAGGTCAAGAAGGGACAGTAATTTGAAGAGCTTATCTTTAGTCAGTGTCATCCTGAATGATTGAAACAGTCTACCTCGCACAAATATTTAAATTACAACTGCTGAAATACAGACATTTTGGATAGTGTGTTTCAAATAAACACATTTTCTACACCATACGTATGATGTTTCTGTGATGTTCCTGAATTTTCTTCTGAGCTTTTCTTTATTGAAAGGAAGGAGTCTGAGCTACAAGTTTCAATTTTGAGATCCTGATTTCAAACCCTCGTGTATTCAGAAGTGCTCAGAACTGGGGGTTTTGTTTTGGCCCATTTCTCATAAGTAAATATATTAAACAATATTGGCCTTGCTGCTGGTCCCTAGGGTGTTCCACTATTAATCTTTTCTATACTAAGAATGGACTATTTATTGCTAGTCCTTGCTTCCCACCTATTAACCAGCTTTTAATCGCTGACAAGAATTTACGTCTTACACTGTGGTTACTAAATTTTCCTAATAGTCTCTTGTGAGGAACTTTATCAAGAGCCTTTCAAAAGTCATAAGTATATTAGTAGCTTCTTCTTTATCCACTGTTTTGTTTACCATTTTGAATAATCCTAGTGGGTTTGAGAAGTATAATTAATCCTAGAAAAAGGAAGGTTTTCTTTCTTTATCATTTTGTACTATATAATACGATCTTCTTTCTTTTAAATTATTGCTTTAATTTTATTATGGTGCTAAAGCATTTTTGTAAAGTAATGGGAAATATGCCATACCTTCTTCAGTGTCATGACATTGTTTCTAGCACTCAAGAAACCTTTTCTTCCTACATTTCTTTTCAAGTGCCCACTCTCACATAATTCACTCTAAAACAAAATGTGTTTCTCTTTCTGCTTGTACACTGGTTTCAGCAAGGTGATCTAACGCAGAGCTAGTGTGTTTGTTTGTTGGGAATATGTCATAATAGAATTCTGGAAAATATAAATATTTTTCTGAAGAATATGATAGCATAAAACAGTCAAATATGGTCCTAACTTGGAGCAGAAGCTCTGTAAAATAGAATATGCTCTTCGTCTCACCTATTAATTCTTCAGATGACTACAGATCAGGATTTCAAGTAATTTATACAGATAGGTGTCTGTCTCGATTAAATGTGTGTGAAATCAGATGTCTGTCCATGCTAATGGACAAATAACCAATGGAGAGGAAGATGGATGCCACTTAAAAAGAGGGGACATGAATTATCTTTTCAGTGCTGAAAAACCCAGTGTAACCCAGGCAATTTACCAGTCAGTGTCAGAAATCTTCATTCTGCTCATTGAGTAAAAGTCAACTCTTGTTAGCCTCATGCTCAACATGTGACGAGCATATCCAAGTCTAGCATGTACTCCGGAGTCTTTGAATTAACTGATCCTTGTCTGTAAAAAACATCACTCTGTGTGTATTTGAGATTCAGTGTAGCCCTGATTCCAAATAGCGTCTGTAATTAAAAATATAATTTGTACCTCTTCATGTAATGTTTTGATGGTCTTGGGCAATAATTACAGAAGTAATTAATTAAACAAAAGCCCAATTAATACTACATATTATCCTAAAATATCAAAAAGTATAGATACAGTATAACCCTTCTCTTGTATTTTCTGGTAGGTGATTTGTATACTGAAGAGTAATTGACATGGTGTTTAAAATGCACTCAATAAAATTAGGCGGTAGTACCACCTTTAATAAAATGTTGCCTGATAGCCCCCCACAACAAGGAATTGATCCTTGAGTTATGGTGCTTAGGTATGACCATGCTATAAATAAATGATAATAGACAGAAACTTGCCACTGCTGACTGTAGTAATTCTCAGGCTCCTTCAGCTCTCTTGGTATCCCCTCTCCCCCACCCTCCTCTTACCACTTCCCTGGAGCTTCTCTCTTCCCTCAGTCAATACCAGTGGTTGAAGTGACAAATAAAATTTCTCTCTCGGTAATATTTTTAGTCTACAGGTTGGAACAAGTGAACCATTAGTCACTTCATGAAATCCTCCTTTGTGCGACCAGGCTGAGAGCAGTTGCACCTTTATGCATATTTTATGCACGTTTATGGGCTGCATTTCACAGTGCTGTATTTAGTTCCATTACAGTTTTCCATCATATTGCTCTTTTATTATGACATTAATTATGTATTGGTTTTACTTCATCTTGCAGTATACTTAACCTCATTTTCTTAGTTATGGTTTGTAATGTTTATAAAGTTAATTTGCAACAATAAGGCTAATGTTATCCTGGCACTTTGCATTAGCCAAGTTGTTATTTTCTGAACACTTTTGTTTGGGTACCTCTTAAATTCCCTTTAAAAAAAAAATCAACATTAAAAAATATGAGACTCTAAATAATTCATAAGCAAAGGGAATTTTTATAGATGTACAATGGCTTTTTTAGGAGGCTGTGTTTCCACTGTTACAATTCCAGGTTTAAAGTGTTTAAAGTGGACCACAATCAGCCTGAAAGATGTGGTGAAACAGTAGCTAATGAACATATCTTAATGAAAATAGCATAGACACTTAAGCTCATAAAGATATTGAGGCTTTTTGGAAACTGCTATTACCCTAGGTTTACCTGTATTTTCCCATGCACAATTTTTTCTACTATGTTGTTTCCTATTAAAATATTCTTTTACTCAATCTTGAGTAGTTTGAGTGGCTGTAGGAGAGCTGGTGCAAAAGCCTCTGAACTCCTAGCAGTGACTGTCCAAACGCTTTGCCTCTGACACTGCAGCTCTGTGGCTTCTACAGCCGCCATAGCCTGAAGGCTTTTCTCACTACTGGTAGTTTTGGTTCCCCACTCAAGTGATGATGTGTGGTGAGCCACTGATTTGACAAGAACTACATCATGTAGGGAATAGGTCTGTCTGTCATCATGTGTGGTTTTTTTTTAAGGAGGATACTCAGGGCACTGAGAGGAGAATCCTGTTGCCTTTGGATATGAGTCTATGACACTGAATATGCTGTTTTTTCGAAAGTGCTAATGGAATGATTTGCTATGCAAAATATTAATGCAGATAACATTATATCGTGTACTGTTGGGATACATTGCATCATGAAAATAAAAAAAAAATTGTTGAAGAGAGAAACATATAGCCAATGTTTTCATTATACTATCCTAAGAAAAAGAAAGAAAAGCAAAATTTCTTGTGGTATTTAGAGGATCTGATGGGGCTTCTTTGAGTAAGATCTCCTCAGACTTTGGAATTCTAATTGCAGATATCAGTCTGCAGGTATCACTAAATAATGACCCTGTTGACATAGAGGTATTGATTTTAGGGATGCTGTCTGTGTTCTACTTAAGCTAGCATGTCCCAGCACAAGTCAGAAGTCTGGAAATCTAACATTCCTTTGCAGGCAGAATTTTTCATATCACGAGGTTTTTGCAATAAACGATTCCCAGGCTATGTTAGAAATATAGTTTTGGTGACAGTGCTGCAACGGATCGTTTACTAAGAAATACAAAGTGATTGTGAGAGCAATGCTTCTGAAGAACAAATGGATATGGATGGCAAATTTGATCTTGAAATCTGAGCTTGGATCTGCCATACTCCGCAGTGCAGATGGCGAAGACTAACCCTGTGATGTTGCCTTTGTTCAAGGAGTGCTGTTGAAAGAGGATGGGAATTTATTGCACTGGTATATAGCCTGTGGCCACATAGTTTGGAAAGCAGTGAGGACAGCTCAAGTTTTATAAGCTTAGAAGTTATCTCCCTGTTCTTGTGTTTCAATGAAATAACACTATAAACTCCTACTTTCTCTTTCATTGTTTTTTAATTTCCTGTGCTGTCATATACCAGTTTTTCTTAAATTTTGGTGGGAAGGTTTATTCAAAACAGTCTCAATTTCTAAAATACTCTAATATTGGCCAAATCTATACTAAGGGCAAGAAATTGATAGGACCAGAAGAAAAATTGTTGATACGATTGACAAAAGCTTTGATTATGTCTTTCCAACTTACTTACGTAAATTCCAGCTCTTTCAGTTTGTTAATTTATAAATTATTTTATAAAATATAAGTAGGTTAACAAAACTGAATGAGGTTTCATACTTAATTGCTAAATACCTACAGATCTCAGAAATTGTGGCTGCTGACAGCTTTTGGAAATCAGACCATGTTACACTCCATATTGAGCTTTTCCATATATTTTCTTTTGCTTTCTGAGGACAGAATAAATCTTGTGAGTCTGGTGATTGTTCGAGAACAGTCATTTTGAAGTGATTTGCCCATTTGAAACGAAGATTGAAAAAGGACGGCAAAGGGAAAAGGTTATTTTGTCCTATGTTGCTGTTTTGTTTTTTTTTTAAGAGCACAAGAATTCTTTTGCCTATTTCATACTGCTTTTCTGGCTGCAGGCACAGCTGGAGTTCCAGCTTCTTTTCTTACCTGAACACTGGCTCCTTTTTGCTATCTAATTTGTGACAGAGAGGGAAAGAAAAATATATCTAAATGTAAACAGAGAAAACAAATATTTAAAGATGATGTGTAAAGTGATCATGGATGTCCTTTCTCCCTCATTAGATTTGCCATTTGCATCCTTTATTTAATTATAAGGATCATGTTGCACTTGTATTCTGTTGTTTGTGCTTCAGTGATATTATTCATTCCTGGCATTTCTATGGAGAAAAAAGTCATAAATCTTTCTGACAGAAAAATTCTGGTAATTTGTTTTCAGTTACACTTCCTTCTTGTATATATAGGTGCTGAACTACTTAAATTGTGGCTCCTGCAGAGGCTCCATGAGTTCTTTCTCCTTCCATATTCTCTTGCTTGTATTTTCCTTGTCAGGGCCGTAGCACTGGTGAGTCATGGCCAGGACCCTGGCTGTTCTTGGTTACAGCAGCGGCATGAGGAGGGCTGGGATCAATGGCTTGCTGCCTCCTTGCTCACTGTTATTGTGTGTTGGTGTGAGCTTGGGCCTCTCCTCCAAGGAGGAGGCAGCTGAGACAAGGAAGTGAAGTAAATTAACCTGAATATGGGTCTCAGCTGGCTTGGAGAAAGCCTTGGAGGAAACCTAGCAGCAGCAAGGCCGAGAGCATGCAAGTATGGCAGGAAAGTGGGAGTGCCCTTGCTGGCTGCCTCATCAGGCTGGCTTAGTGACATGCTGTTGATGAAAGACTGAGGCTTCTTTCTCTCTCTGTCCTTCTCTTTATTTCGATTTGTACTTACATGTGCAGCGCCTGACAACTCTGCTGTAAAAATCAGGAGCATTAGCAGCTTTCAGTGAACAATACAACAGGTATGATCTGAGTACAAGCGACGCCCTGTATGCCTACACAGGGCTCCAGTGCTGCACAGCTACAACAGTTCCCATCGGCACTTGTATCCACACTGCAGGCAGCACAGAAATTATGAGTTGTTCCAGGAATTCACTAAACGTAATGAATGTTTTTGTTGTAACAATGACGTATGAAGCTGAAAGCAGTACATTAGGCAGAAATCACTTCTTAAGGAAGGATCGTATAAAACAGCACTAAGTACACATATAATTAGGCAATTATTTAGAATTCATGCACCTTTTAGCATAATTAATTTTATTCAAAATAGTAGTTTATAATATATCATTTTAAATTACACATGTGAATTTATATGTATCATAGGAATGAAAATAAATATTAGACTGATAATTTAATAGTTGTGAAATAAATTTATATATTTGTGCCGTGTGAATATAATAGAAAACAGGGGAAAATAATTTCATATTAATATCCAGGTAACTGTAGGGCATTTACTAAAACTAATATTAATATTATTTTAGCTAACTTTCAAATATAAAAAAATGACTGGGTAAATGACTGTATGAAATCTGAAGCATAATTTACAATGAGTTTGTACTAATGATATCTAATATGCTTAGTTAAAATGAAAGCTTTATTGAGAATAAATGTTACTCATTTACTTCAAAAGGAGTTACCAGACATATGAAATTTGACAGCAATTTAAAAAATAGAACAATATTGGCTAATAAATTCATGATTTATAAATTTCCCTTCTGAAAATGAGATGCATAGAGTATAAAATTTTATTTAATTGTGTAATCTTAAAAGAAATCTCCTCTTGAGAATATTTTAGATGCAAAGACTCTAAAGAAATTCCTGACAAGGCCACCTTATGATGAATTCTTAAATAGTAGGAACTGTTACTATAATCAACAGATGAATAATACTTTAATGAAATGTTAAGTTAGCTGTTATGCTGGTACTGAGAGATATAGCTTTCTGGAAATGTTCACAAATTAGTATTTTAAGTTAATTTGTATTTCTGAAACATACACGGGTCCTAATTCTGTAGTCATTGGTAAATAGTTAAAGGAAAAGTAAGCTTGTGCCCATATATATTTTATTCCTAAATCTTATATATAAACCATTAAGACTGGTATTAGATCTGTTTGGATTCATTAAGAGAAATATGCAGAAGAAAGAATCATGGTTTATAAAACAGTCATTGTTTTAATGAACGTATAATTAGTTCTAATGTAATAAAATGAAAATCTATCCTGTAGATAGATTTTCCTCTGATTTTCTTCACAGGCGTTAAACTCCTAATTTAGGATGGCATCTTCTAAAATATTTTTCCCCTGTATATCTTTTCACATTTTGCAGAGGAACCATTCAATCATCCTTGTGGTTTGCAATATAAAGATTTGTTCCATGTATAAGGGACATGTGGAGACCTTTGTTCATATTCTTCTGTGGGGAAGTTGGCTTTTTTATTTAATTTAAAGTGAAACAATCTTTTGAACCTCATTCCTGTTTAGAATTCACAAAATAGGAAGTCTTCCATTCTCATTCAGCTGCACTTACCATGTCTTGCTTCATTTTCATTAAAGAATCTTCAGCTAAACAAAAATAAAATAATTTTTTCATACTTACCTTAAACAGTATATTTTATATGCTTAACAGCAAATCATCCAGTATATTTACTTTTAAATTTAGATGTGAATGTTATAACCTAGCTTTCTTGGACACCCAAGGAACTGAAGAGTCAAGTCTATAAAGTGTACTGATGTTTTCAACTTTTGCAAATGGTGAAAGGACATTAAGGGCTTTGTCTGACTGTGGGATTCTCTTCTCCCAGATAACTAATGACAGGATGAGAGGGAATGGCCACAAGTTGCGCCAGGGTAAATTTAGACTGGATATAAGGAAAAACTTTTTCTCTGAAAGAGTGGTCAGGCACTGGAATGGCCTGCCTAGGGAGGTGGTGGAGTCACTGTCCCTGCCGCTGTTCAAGAAGCGTCTGGATGAGGTGCTAAGGGATATGATTTAGTAGCTTAGTGGGTAGGGATGGTGATAGGAGGACGGTTGGACTAGATGATCTTGTAGGTCCTTTCCAACCTAGTGTTTCTATGATTCTGTGATTCTATGATTTTTTGTAGGAAGTTGTCAAGATCAGTAGGAATTATATCAATTGTCTTCTGCAAGGGAAACTCTTATAAAAACATCACTGAAATTAAAATATAAAACCTTTTTTTTATAATTTCTTCTGTAACTGATATCTTAGGAGTACGTTAATTTGATTTTGTATAGTTGAAAACTGACTCCACCAGGCTGAGGACTTTCTCTAGGGAACTGAAGCCATTTGTGATGCACAAAGAATGAGAAGGAACTCTTCTGAGGGTAGAAGTTTGCTGCTATAAGGACAGTTATATTTTTATAAAGGCTAGCAAAGACAAGACAGCTGTGTTATCTTACCCAGTTTACTAACAGATATAGACACAACATTATCAAAATTCTTTGACAAGAAAGTCTTTCTATTTATTGAAGATACAGACTTCTGAGAACAACAGAGTTGTCTTACCTTCTGCAGTGAGAGCAGCAATATAGCATGACTGGCCTGGCTCCTGCCAGGAGAGGAATAACGTGGTCTGTTTACCTGATGGCCACTAATCTACCTACTTTTACATACACATTTTTGTATCTTGGCATGTGGACCTTTGAGCCACTTAGTCCTGGTACAGCTGAGGTGCATGCCCTTTGTAAAACTTCTAGCAAAGGCTGAGTAAAGTTATTGTTAGGGTAGTGTTGCTAAGTCTCATTAATAAAAGCATTTCCTTTTTCACAATGACAACAGTTCTCCCACACCAGATGCTACCCATGAGTTTTGCCACAGCCCTTTAGTGGCATCTCAAGGTAGCAATACACTCAAACACTAGGTTTGTCTGTGATCTTAGGATATGCCCTTTTGCCAAAGTCTTCTGAAGAAGCCTAGAAAGTAGACTTTGGGATTCTGTAGAAAAACTTCACTGGGAAGTCCAGAATACTGGCTCATGGTATTTTGATTCAATTTCTGTTTACCACTGAAAAATAAAACCCCCAAATTTCAGCTGAGTACTGAAAATGGGGATACTGATTCCATGGGCTATTGAACTGTCAGGCATCTTCCTTTTTTATTTCTCCTGCAGATTTTGGATAGTTTGTTCCTCATTCTGTTTTTCTTCACTTATTTCCTTGCTCCAAGCTAAAGGGGAAGCATGATTAGTACCTGCACTACGTTGTATACTGTCATCTTAGGAAGGTTGCGGACCTCTTCATCTAATCAGCACTCATGTCAGCAAATGCAAGTATAACACTAAACATGTTCTGATCATCCTCCAGAGAAGTGACATTTCATCTCTGGATGTACATTGTGAGGAATTCAAAATGTTTTCCTCATTGGGCTGAACACTGGGTGAATATCAAGAAAACAGCTAACTTCAAAAGGTCAGATTAGACAATTCTGAGGTGAACAGATGTGACTGTATAAGGTTACAGCTAGGTACTTTGTGTGCACTTTTTAGACTTGTGTAGGGAATTGCGTTTCTGAAACAGTCTCACAGGTGCTATTATGCAAATTCAAGTGTAAATCACCAGGAGACTGAAAACCAAGCAAGTCTAAACCTTCAGTAATACATTTATTTTGCTTTAAATGAGTCAAACCAAAGCCCAAGACATACTCTTTTGTGGAGTAAAACTTTACTTAGATGAGAAATATAGAGTGCTATTTTTTTGAATGACATTTTTTTCAGTTAGTAGTTTCAGTTAATAGGAAATTATATGAATAAAAACACTTACATGGCATGTTCCACTGTGTGAAATGTAAGACTTTCTCTAGTGAATACACATTGTTCTCATAGCCATTAACCACAGGTGTCAGTGCAGTGTTAAGCCATGCACAGATTTCTATGTGTATTTGGATAAACAGAAGTGTATTGCAGTAAACAAAATTTAAGGCAAAGTAATGCATTTTTATTGTGACATTAGAAAAGGATTACTGTAATTTGATACCAATATTGTATGATGAGTTAAGAATGTTGTCTAAGTGAAAAATCATGAAAGAAGGATTACATTATCACCCCAACAGTTCAGAACATCTCAGATATTCTGTATTTTCACTAATGCTCAAACTGTAAAATGGTTTGGGCATCCTTACTGACTGTACTGATAACAAATGCCACACAGACTTTGTGAGTGTCCTTTGGATTAATGAATGCAGTATATGAATTTCTAACCTGTTGGATTCTGCTGCAACTCACAAGTCAAATAGCTGTGGTGCTTCTTCATTGCTGCGCTCTGCAGTGCTAACAAACTCTCTGTCTATACAGAATCAATCAGAGATCCCAATAAATTTTTAGATTGTTTGTTTCAAATCATAGTTTCCACATTGAAAATAAACTCAATAGGATAGTTTGTAAAGATAAAATGCAAAGAACAAAAATTAAGGTAAGTAGAAAACTAAATATAGCAAATGGTCTCATGTTTATATCTCACTACTCAGAATACAAATAAATGTCCTTGGTGAAAACACATCAGTGCTTCCAATTAAGGTAATATAATTGCATGCTTTGACGTGGAGCAATGGAAAAATCTGACAATCCATTGTATTAATGTGAGGTACAGAATTCAGAGATGTATAAAAATAGCATTTAATCTATATAAAGCATCTGCTACTATGTACTTCTTCTATAAAATTTGTATATTTTGTGTAAATACACATTATATCAATAGGCAGATACCTATGTAGATAAAAATATTTTATATGAAGTCCGGTCAAATATTTCAGTGCTTTCCAGAGCTCATAGCTTAAAACAGGTCTGAATTCTAGAAGTATAGTGTACCAAACAGCTTATTGTAGACGAACATACAACCTGTTCGCTAATATATAAGCTTTTCTGTTTGATGTACACTGTGAAAGTTTTTTAAGATACTACTGTAATATTTCAAATCTTTTGATGTCACAAAGTATTGCTATTCCTAGTTCAAAAATAAAGGTTCTCAAAGAAAGAAAAGCAGAAATCAACACGTATTTATATATTATCTAAATACTTACAGTTTAGTCATGGATAAGGACTTTTCATGTGCTAGATTTTGTAAATCATTTTGTGATCATGGAGTACTATAAATTCATCCATGGTTCCTGTACCAGTGGAGGAAAAAGAAATAAAATCTGTTTGGTGATAATGTTCTGCTAGGGGCCCTCTTAGCAACAACAGCTGGATGTTACTTGGTATTAAATGCAACAGTTACCAGCTTGAGTCACATGTGAGCAAGTGGCCTGATCATGAAAGTATCTATATAGGCTGATCTCATATGAGGACTGAGGTAGGAAATTTCAAATTCTCAGTTGGATCAATCTAATCATAGCTTAGAGTGGTAGTGAAGAAGCGGTGAAGAAGCACGGTGGCACTGTGATACAGCAGAGCCTAGAAAGCCTGGAATAAAATGCTGATGGAAGTATATAGTCATGTATAAGGTGAATAAATAAGACATATGCATTTTTTTTCAATGGAAAATTCCCACTGGCTGTTGTAGTTATTGGTAAATAAAAATTATCAATGTTTCATCAGTTATACCACCGATTGAACAATGTAAATTCCTGGTGATTTTTCTCATCATATCACATACTATTTTTTTATTTTTTTCCTATTTGGAATTCGGTGGTAGAGCATTCTTCAGTCAGAATCACCAAAATGAGTATTTTTATTTCAGTCTGTGCTCATGGGACTTGTTTGCCTTGATTATTAAAATTGAAATCTTATAATTTAAACATCTCCAAATAAAACCAGCTGTTTTGTCATAAATATGTATGTATGGGCTGAGGTGTACATTTTTTAAAAGGTATGAGCTGCAGTCATCTTCTTCAAATGCACTTCCACAATAAAGTGTTCTGTACAGCTACGATTGATTTGCTCACACTGTGATGCAGTATCTTTTTGTGGAAAGGGAGTGGAGCTTCCAAACAAAAATGAGTAATTGTTGCTTACTCTGCCTCTTTAACTGTCTGACTGTTGGAATAGTTTGTCTAAAATACTATTTGGTTACCAGTGGGAAACTGAGCCAGGATGTGGCTCTAAGCATGCAACCTTCATACCAGGAAGGCTGAGGGAGATAAAGTGGGTTTAACCCCAAAAGAGTTCATTTAAATCACTGATACTGCTTCTAAAGGGCACAGGACAGATTCTTTACGCCAGTGCAAGGTAAAAGGCATGTAAAGTACTACATGTTCAGGTGCTTTCCATGCTCCTTCTTTGAAAGAATGGACAGAGACAAAGTAGCTGAGTAAACCGAGTTTTGTTGATGGTGATAAAAAAAATGAGAATACACTAAACGTGGATGTAAAGAGTAAGAGAGAACAACATCAGTGACTTCGCTTGCCGAAGACCTGCTATTGCTTTTGCTGCTGTTTTTGTCTCTGCTTTCATGTATCCCAGCTGCAATGTACTGCCACAGTTATAAGAGTTGCCCTTGCTTTTCTTTCTGTCTTTATTAACATGAGGGGATTTTTGTTGAAGGTAGGGAGAATTTTGTTGCTTCTGTGTATGCCAGCTGCATTTTAAAGCATAAAATCTCTTGCAACACTTGAACTGGCCTGGTCTGAAGCTACAAACCAAAGGCATTGTAATGATATGCTGTTAGAAGGAATTGCTCTACATCTCTTCCTTTTGTACAAATTCCTGTTGCCAGCCAATGGTCCTTCACGTAGAGTGGCATTCATTTGCTCCAACTTTTTTGCACATGATCTAATGCCACTGTAGTTGAGAGAAAATACAATAGCAGAGTTTGCCTATAATTCAAGCAGTATGCTCTTCTGGCCTCATGGAATCACAGAATAGCTGTGGTTGGACCTCATGAAGTCACTAATCCATCTGTCAGCTCAAAGCAGGGCAGCTCAGATGAGATTCCTCAGGGCTGAGCCTTGGAAGCCTCTAAGGAAGGAGACTGCACAACCTCTGCTGCACTGCTCAGCTGGCTTCAGGCCCCCAGTAAGCCACAAACCTCCCCACACAGCAAGTCTGGTGGCAAATGGGAACCACCTTCCCCAAAGCAGGAGATCTTATACTACCATCAGTCCTGCATCCTCTTGGTGCTGACTAGATGGCTTAGGCTTGGCCAGCTCTGACACTGCCCAAGACAGAGATTTCTTGCCCTCATCTACTGCCAGGGCACTGGCCTGTTTTGCAACTGCAGATCTGCAGGTTGAGAAGGAGCCTTTACTTATTGCCAGAAGCTGCAAGCCTCTAGCCTTACCTGCCTTGGCAAGCAAAACTATCTTTTTTTTTGTTCCTGTGAATTGTATGTATTTTTAAGGAATTTTTATTGTTTGTGAAAAGGACACAACTGAATAACCCAATAACGAATTCCTAGGGTAATACTACCTTTACTTTTCCCCACTGGTACAGTATTTCAATCCTGATCTTCAAAAATCTTACCTTGCGGGTTAAGGCAGTAGTTCAGAGTCTATGGCCCTAGGATAGCACCGTCATGACAGACGCTTATCGTATAGCATATGTGTGTCTGACTTTCAGAATGTGCTTAAACACAGGCTCCTACTACATTACACAGAGAATGCCTGGGGGTGATAGTGATTGTTCACTACACAGTATTACAATATGGTGAGTTTTCTTTTCAGTAGCTGCTATTTGAAGGAAAAAGAGAATACAGAATTTTAAATAGAAAGTGCTTATAAAGAATTTATTCCTTACAATACTTTGTCAGTGCAACACTGCCATACCAACACATTCTGAATTTAAGAAAATGAGAAACAGAGATCTATTTATTCTGTGCACTTCTCAGGCTCTGAATAACAACTTTGGGAGTTAAAAACTGAGTACTGGAGCCTAAGTACAGTTATGCTTTAAGTTTGGAGCGTCACTCTAAAATTAATAGAAACACTTCACATATACTTAATATAATTCTATTTTTATCAGAAGTAATTGTATGGTAATAAGCCTGTAGTTAAGAAACAAGAATGGGCTTGTAGCAAAATATGTATGCTACAATTTTGCTACAGAATTTGTAACAAAATATTGGAAGTATTGTAAGGTAGATCATTAGTGGCAAAGTAATAATTCTAAGTACAAAGGGTCCACTAAGAAACACTTCTTATGGTTGAGCAAAAGGAATAAATATAGGCATGAAAGCAGCTTCTTCATCAGCTGTTTCCTATGAACGCAAGGCAATGATTTGAACTCAGGAAAAACAATGATTTTAAAGCACCTTTGCAATACCATTCAGCAAAACTGTAACAGAAGCGTGCAACTACTGTTATTACTTTGCTGTTTATGGAGACTGTTTGAAATGCATGTGAAGAAAGAAGTGTTAGGAATAATAACCATAGATGGTCATGTGACTGCATAAAAACCAGTATGCTCCATTGCTAAGGAATTCGGGACATCAGGCATCTTAGGATTGTTACAGAAATAAAAATATTCTGTATTCAAAGGTTCGTATTTATGTATTTCTCTTACCTTTTGTGCCACATTTGTATTTATATATTTCTCACAGCTTTTGAGTCAAGAAACTTAATAGATTTTTATATGTTAAATAAGATTTCAATTAAGTTTATCTGAATTCACCTGAAAACATCATCAAATTCTAACTAAGCTGCTGTCCTTCAACAGAAAGGATACTTCTATTTTTGACTGTCAGTTGATCCGTTAGTGAGAGTGAGCAAAGACGTGTTTCTCAGTTCAGCTACACAGCAAGCTTTTCTCTTTCTTTCACAAATCAGTCATCTTCCTAGGAAAACTATCCTTTAAAAATACGTTGGGAAATGACAGCATAACAGAAATGGCTTGTGTTTGAAGGAGAGTGTGGAAGAAAGGACTGTTTGTTAGATAGGAGCTATTAGTTAAAAACAAAATCATGGAGCCTCCAAAAATAAATATTGAAGTGGTTGACTTCTTTTTCTTGTCTCCTCCTGAGTTATTTTTGTACCACTTCCTTTTGTTATTGAACAACATAATCTTTGTTTCCTTTACAAAGTACTTTCATTGTTTTCCACTTTACAGAATGGAAACATGACCTAAGAAGAGTATTGTTGTCTGTCAAGATAAAGCACAATACATTCCTGTGCTATCTTTCCCTTGTTCTGTCCCATTTCTAGACAGTTATTTGTCATCCTTTTCAGCCTTCTAAGTAGTAAGGCATTCAACATCCGTGAGGAAGAATCAGAAAAATAAAAAAAAATTAGTTGCAGGGAATAAATACCTTGAATATAGTCACAAATGGGATCAAAGGTGACAAAGTTTCAGCATCCACAATTAAAAAGACAGGAAGGAAAACAGAAATACACAAAACTAACTGGTTGGACCAGAAAACAGATGAGGAAAATTCCTTGTTGTTCTCTTTGGTATTAAGGGCAAACAGATAACTTATACTTTAATACTGCATTTTCTCTTAGTCAGAACTTGCTCTACCTACTACTATTAGGCACCAGTTATGTTCATTCTCAATTTTATTAGCTCCTCCTTATCATAAAGTGCTAAGCTTGGCTCCCAGAGAACATTTCCATGCGCTCTGCCAAAGTTCAGGGCCTGAAGTTACAGATATCTCTTACTCCTTTCCACAGACTCTTCCTACACATTGCAGGGTATGCTTAGGGGAATTCTGTCAGCAGTAATCTCATGTTACCTCCTCTAGATATTTTTCATTTCCTCACTGTCTTTGCTTTTCCTTGTGGTCAATCCGCATCTGCATGTAGCTGTATTTGTCAGGACCAGCTAAGTGGGTGGCTGGGCCAGTTGCATCCTGATAAATGTGCAGAGAGTACACAGAGGTCAGCTACAGGCGTGTTTTGCAGAGCAAGCAGCACAGAGCCAGATTGCTATACAGACAGAGGATTAACTATGTGAAAATACAATTCAGACAACACCCTTGACAAATTTTAGGAAAATGATCTGCAAGGAGGAATTTGAGGAGGCACTCAGTGCTGCAGTCAGCACTAAATCCCTTGTATTTTACAACCCAATAATCAACCTGCTGCTGTGATTATCAGAGTGGAAGAGGATGAGTAGTGAGAGTAAGTGGCTGTTGGTATGGTGCCCAGACCTACCAAGGCCCTAAAGCAGCTCCAGCAGGAAGCTATCCCTATTTGACATCCTTGCAGTTCAAGCAGACAATGAATATTTGGGGAAAGCGAGATGCTTGTGGAAGGTCTTAATTTGATTGCCTTTGTCCTGTATTTGCTCTGATCCGTATACTTTCTCCACTCTTTTCTTTACCATCCCAAAGCTGGTGAAAAGATAATAATGCCAGAAGACATAGTAGAACATTGTCTCCCGAGGAAAAATGTCATCTAACAGTCTGCAGCTTCACAAGCATTGATTTATTCTCCGAGACACAATTATCACCAACTACTAGGGCTGCCAACAGTTTCAGTAAAATCTCCTTAAGAAAATTTCTTAAGCTCCAGAGGTATTCCTTCCTTCCTTCCTTCCTTCCTTCC